>JARJDV010008617.1:0-322316 GCA_030264675.1 Anaulacaspis nigra | reverse complement strand
TAGCTTTAAAAAATTATCATTTTGGGACAAAATCCAACGTGGAACCAATGCATTGGTTCCACGTTGGATTTTGTCCCAAAATGATAATTTTTTAAAGCTATAGTTAAATAGTTGTAGTTTACGACTATGCATAAGCGCATTACCCTCTCTCATACAGAGAACAGCCAAAAATGCACTCGCATTTCGCTCGTCCGAAATGCTTACAATTTTTCTTTATTCTGAAATCATTCTAGCATTATTCAGTTATCAACAAATAATATAAGGACATTTGTAATTCCTATAATATGCGGTGTACTTGTAGAACGCAATTAGAGAAGATTTATTGCATGACGATGTCTCAAACTTAAATGATTGAACAATAAAACGTCCATAAGGCGCTCCCAAAATTGGAGCCCATTATTCTAAAGAATTTTGAGTATTATGTTAAATTATTAATTTATAATCATCACTAATCACCACATTTTTGTGACTATAAAATACAAATATATTACCAGAAAACTAAGAAATGTGCTCCACCCTAACGCGACAAAACAAACACTGGATATTCTGTCTATTATATTATCAAGTGAACTCGACTATAGACTACCCAAGATACAAAACAGAAACTTTTATATTGACATCTTGGATATTCAAAATCTATTTTGAAAATATCTAAACTTATCAAGAAAATACGAGCAAATAATTCTTAGAAGATACTATATTAAAAACGGAACATAATGAATACAGTATTTAATTTTAGAAAATCTTTTGTTTTCCACTTGGTTTTTATTCACACAAAGTAAACTCGTATAAATAGAATTACCAACATTGTGTAATTGATATAATGTGAACTTGAAACGCGCAAGAAATATAGGAAGTGAATAATTATACTCTCTTTCATTTTATGCATTCATAACGACAGCCAGAATCAACCAAGAACTTGAGGGAATCAGAACTCAAAGCGCGCGAATTTATTACCTTCTTCACTTTCACTCCACCATATGATGCGCTCGTATTTTAATTTTATTTTTAGCATGAATTTCGTCCACCAGATGTGTAAAACGTCTGAACTTCCATCGTTATTAAAATGCTAATTAATTCCTACACACATTCGAAAACACTATGTAGTAGATCGTGCGTTGAAAAATTTCAGTTTCCATAGAGTATAATCGCTAATTGTTCGGTTCGCAAAGAATTACGAATTAAAATTGTGTATAGAAAGCTATGAAAATCATCTTTTGGAGGAACAGTTATAATTTCTAAAGCGACGACGCGCTTTGCTAATTCAGCGATTACATTAATAACACTTGCTAATTTCTAAGTGAACCAAATAATTGAGTAGCAACAGTTTAGCGCGTCATAATATTTGATAACTTTTAATTAGGAAAAGTTTAATATTAATTAAGAAAAAGTTATTTGAAAATTAATAAACGACTGACACGGTTCGAGTTTCTAATACTCGTAACGCGCGCTAAAAATTCAATTCGTTGTTACAGCTTCATCATTGATACATGGTTAACGAGGCGCAAAAATAACAAAGAACTTCAGATGCGAATTGCATTTACCTAGATTATATTGTCTTTCTTGTATGGTCTCGAATGTCAAAGAAATGAAGAAATATCACGTTTCCTTCTTAAGATCAAGCACGCGAATGACAAATGTGGAATTGTTGAAGTACATTGAGAAAGCTATTAATAATTTCGCTTGGCTAACTTTTTACTACTTAACTCTTTTTCCGATTTCAATAAAAAAAAAGCTAATAGATGCGTTTAATAACAGTAGTAGTTTTTAATAATCGCCTAATTTTGAGTAATTAACAAGCCGGAAAGCGTTTAAGTTACCCGTTTAGGAAGTCACAAATTACAGAAACAATTTCTAATCTAGCAAACGAATTTAAAGCACAATTAATTGAGTGAAATTGTTTGAATCGTAGATATTTTCTGATTAGCAATAAATTTAATGAAAGTAAACTATAAAATTCAAACAAAATACAAACAAACACACTAATTCATAATATGATAATAAAAATACAAGCGTAATACTCTTGTATAATGCAACTTTGATGATGATAAATTCACATTTTCCCTGGTGAATTCATAAGAATTCTTCGTAACGGAAAAACAATTGGTTGAATACTCGGAAGATTTTAATGACTTTACAGCTTATTATAGTTTAATTGTTATTAATTATTTGATTGTTTTTCCTCTTGAAATATCAATTTATGTAGAAAGGTAAATACTGTTATAAAATTTTAATGTAGCAACTTTTACGAATCATTTTAACGTTCAGCGCTATTTATTTAGCAATGTTAGCAAATTATTTCTAACGTTATTTGGTAAACGTATCAATTATGAACGTAGGTAATTAAAAAATGTATAATTTTGACATTCACAACTGGATTGAAATGTTAATTGCAATAAAACAGTTATTTACTTCTCAAATTTCGCCACTTACTGCTTCACTTCCTGTATTATTAAATCGCATTTTATGGTCGTTCTTAATATTCAATATCTTCATTGTATTATAATTTTCCTTTGCCGTCTTCTGTTTTTCTCCAAGTTTAGCTTAAGCGAACGAGCGTCTGCCGTGACCAAATGACATAACTTTTTCGCGACACATTACGAGCAATGATAAATCGCTAATGCACTTTGAGGTGATGATTTTCGTATTGCTGAGGCGACAAAGAAATAAACGAAAGTGAATGGAATTGTGTGAAATGCGTAACTACGTGTTGTGCATTGTGCATCATATCATAATAGAAGCATTTGCAATGAGCATGAACAATTTTTGGCGTATCGAACATTTCGACCTACTATCCAAGCTCACCTCTTCTGCTAAAACCAACAAACCACAAATATACAAACGGAGAAATTTACCAACAGCGTACATGTGGACATATGTTAATCCAGTTATTGCTTTCTTCTTTTCCTCGACGCGCTCGCTCAAGAGCCCAATGAGCGCGCACTTGTATGAATTAAAAACGCGCACGAATCGTGCGCTTTTTCGGTTTACGCGCATAAGAGACAAGGATAGTTCGTGGCCCCTCCGGCATTCCTTTATAAAGCTCCCTGTTCACCGGTAATTCAGCATAGAAAGTCGCCAGACGTTGATAGTGAATCTTCATTTCTCAGTGTCAATGTTACAACTGTAGTGTGTTCGTTACGGATCTCATTGTTAACAAACTTATTGAATCTCCTAAAACGGATTCACAATGGATTTCAAACTAATTGTAAGTAGTATACAATTAAATTTAGTGGGAATTCTTTAACTGACTTCAAACTTTTCAAGGTTTTTATAAGTTCTCATCTCCTACTTTGCCATGCAGCACATATTCCTGAAGTGTATGAAAACATTCAAAAATCCTCAATGGATAAGTTTGATAAACCACCAACATTTAACTATAAAGAATACCAGAAATCAATGCAAGTTGATCCGCAAAGAGTGCGCTATCAGCAACAACAACAAAGTGATCAAAATACCAATGGACAGAATAATCGAGAGCCACGAAAATATGTGATTAATAATTTTGACGCTAAAACATCTGCGCATGATACAGTTGCGAATCAACATCAACATATGCCAATACAAGGAAGTAAAATGGAATTTGGAAGAAACTTTCAGGAAAGTAAAAAAGTCGGAACTCCTCTAAGTGGTCGTGTCGCACTTGAAGATCTGCAAAAGGAAAGCCCACAGTTGCCAAAGAGCAAGATCACCAAGAAAAGCCTTCGACCAAATAGCTACGCCGTTAATGAAGATGAGGAAAGCGGTGTGAAACGACAAGACGACTCCAACTATTTAAACTATGTCAATAGAAATCCAAAAGTACAACAGCACCACACACTTGGCGGTTTTGTCGCACCAACGGCAGCAGGTGAACATCTTCAAGCACTCAATTCTCTTTTGGGCCAATCTCCTGAAAATCAACTGCAAGGACTCCAGCATCTTCTGCAGCAACCAATCAATACCAATCCTCCAGTTCAATACTATAAGGAGCACACACCGATAAATGAAGAACTTATCGATATTCCAAATACCCAACGGAAACCAAATGTGAATACCCAACCACTGTCTAATACGCATGTTGTTAACCAAGCCTTGCAATCTTTGAGCAAATCAGGCAACAGTCCAGACGCGTTAAAATCTCTTCAAGCTCAACTGGACGCAACTGCAAGTGCGCATGCCGAAAGCATTATTGAGCAAGCACAGAAGAAAGCTCTGCAACATGTAAAAGAACAACATGAAGCAATTGCTAGAGCTCAAAAAGCGGCTGAACAAGCAGCGCTTGAGCAAATTAAGATTCAGAACGATGCGCTTTTAAGAGCACAAGCACATGCAGAGCAAGAAGCTGAGGCAAAGAAAAGACAGGAATTTAAGGAAAAGGAAGAAAAACGAAAGGCCGCGCAACTCAGACGACAACAGGAAGCAATAAGGGAGCGCGCACGTATTGCTGCACTTGCATATAAACATAAACTAGAAGAGGAAAAGAAGGAACAACAAGCCAAGCCGCATAAAGATGATCCACATACCGTGGCCCAAAATACAAGAGCCAAGAATGCCCAAAAGCATAAAAAAGTTAGCGTTAATGAACCAGCTGAGACGCAACATCACTATTTTACGGCGCCCTCAATTCTAACGCAGTATCAACCGCAACAATTAACAGCCACCGCACAAACATACTATGCGCCCATTCAAGCACAACCCACACAATATCAACACAAACCCAGTTATAATGAATACGAAGACAATTCAGAAGTGAGCAAGTATTATGTCCAACCACAGTTCACGGTGATCGGACAAACAAAGAACGCTCACGGCGAGTCAGAAGTAAGTAACAACAATCTTGACACGTTTAAAATACAACTCAATAGAAACAAACGCCAAATCAACATTGATTTACCAAGCATACATTCACACAGAAATATTGAAAGTACAACCGCAAATGTTTTCCCATATAATGACCACCAACTGACAACAGATTTTTCAAACGGAAATCGCACTGATGCTTTAGAATTTTCACACAAAGACCACCAAGAATCAATTAATCCTAACGAGCGATCGTTTTATGTACACGGTCATCCGGAACACCACCATCCGCCGAATTACCGTACAATGCCGTTTTCTTATTACGGAATGCATGAACTTGAATCACTTGCGCACCGATCAAATATGCCAATAATAGTTATTAACAATGCAAACAATGATTATCCACATAAAAAACCTAAACGCATGCGGAAACCAAAACGATCACGTTACCCAAAACACACGCCATTGACGAAGAAAAGAATGAAAACTATCGAAAAGAATATCGCAAAAGTATTGCACAGAACGCACGGTTTATAATAAATAATAGAGTTTTTCGTTATTGCACTCCTAATAATTTCTCTCATTCTATTTAAATCGGATAATTGAGTTATTAGAGTCCCAATGGAAGAAATACTTTTTTGAAAAGTTGCGAATAACTTGAAAAGCGGGATTCTAACGAGCACCATGCAGACAGGTCCGTGGTTTACCAGGTACTGAGCAGACAAACTCATAAACAATGCGAAAACAAAGTCAATGGAAAAGGCTGTTGACAATAAACTATTACCACTTGACACAACAAGCACTTTCTACATCACATCAATCAGAAGACAACTTCACTTTGCTCATAGGCCAATCATAGAGAGCAAGAAGCTGCGACACTTTCTCCCGTGCACTTTAAAATAACATTTATGTTTACCCAGATTTGTGTTAAACAAGACTATAAATGTTCTCGTTTTTTCTAGCTTCACTATGCTGCCAATTACGAATTCGGATACAGAATCAAAGATTATAATCATGGCAACGACTTTGGACATAAGGAAACTAAAGACGGCGAGACTACAAAAGGTGTGTACCACGCTCTCTTACCTGATGGACGCATCCAAACTGTTTCATACTATGTAGACGACTCAGGATATCATGCTGAAGTATCCTACAATGGTGCAGGATCTCAAGCTCTTCACTGAAGAGTCGCTGCATGAAATATTGTTATTTTGCTCAACTATTAACAAGTGTGCAATAAGTTAAAACCAAATTATTTATGGATAAGTTATCATTGAATTTTATATCTTGAATCTTAAATTTAAATTGATATTCATTGTTGTTGTTAAGTTTGTACTCAAATCATTATTTATTCTCATTTTTGTTTTATCTCTGGGACGACGTGCAATAAATACTAGTTACTAGTTTTAAATTAATTTTGATTTCTAATTATTTGTAAGTCATCATTTAAGTATCTAGTATCGAAACATCATTATAATTTGGTTCATTTTAATACAGTAACTATTGTTACTCTAGAAAAGTTAGTATTATTCAGTTATAACTTGTTAAATTTATTGAGTTTGTAAGTTGTTTTGTTTAAATTTGAAGATTAACGTAGGTACTCTAGTAATCGTTTCTTAGTCTCAAAGTAGGCTCCTTTTCTAGCAACATCCCTGAAAAGATATAATTAAAACACTGCAATAAATGTTATCAAAACTTTACCTTTGCAAGAAAATTTTAAGAATATCCCTGGTTGATTGTGGAAAATAATTCTTGTTAACAATGCTTTCCAAAGTTACAAAGCAACTGTCAACATCCCAGCGTGGTTTGAACGTTTTATCCTCACTTTTAATCAACAGCAATGAAACGAGCAAAGCATTGTTTAAAACCAGAATTTTATCATGTTTCTGACACCAGGCAAATAATTCAACACACAATTGCTCGCAGCATTTGACTACCACCGTTTTAACGGGGTCTTGTTTCGACATATTTGTTATTGAAGCAACTTGGAACAGGAGCTCCAGGAAGGATTCAATATATCGATTAGAGGGCAGACCCTTGAATAATAAAATGTTAACATGAATTTTAGTAAGGTGCTTTTAATTAAAACTTACTTTTGCATGGTCCACAAGCATATCACTGCGTTTTTCCCCAAGTGCGATTAATTTATCAGGAGTAGGCGCTTCTAAAAACTGAGCCACGCTGAAGAGTTGTGGCAATGTGACTGTTTCCGTACCACCGTCGGAAGATTCTTCCGGAACTTCCACAACACCATCGGAAGAATCCTCAGCACTGTCTTCATCGTCATCTTCATCACCCTCGTCATCGCTCAGACTTTCCAAAACATGTGCTTTGCCCAATTTCTCCAACATCTGATGCACTTTCCTACAGCCCTCAACCCCAAAGCAATTTCCATTCAGAGACACCTTACTAAGTGCTGGTTTTTTATCTAACAACGCAATCAACTTCATTGCGCCTTCGAAGCGCATTTCATTACTATCCAAAATTATTTCTTCTATTGTCGTGTTCAGACGTAAGCTCTCCGAAATGGAAACAGACCCTTTGGTTTTGAGCAGACAGTCACCAAAATTGATGCTTTTCAAATGTGTTAAAAGCGGTAAAGCTCGTCCTAAAGACTTGGCACCTTTGGCGCCTATTGTATTATCATTCAAATTGATAATTTTTAAATTTGGATTATTCTTAAATGCTTCACATAATGCTGTAATTCCTGGATGGTATATGCCATTTTGTGGCATTGCAATTTCTTCAAGTGTGCCTATAATCTACATCAAACAACATAGAATAATTATCCATTACAAACACTAAATAGAACATACGCGGAAAACTTCAGCTAACGCTGTAGCGCCAGGATTCTCTAAACGATTTCTTCCAGCAATAAACACCTTTAAAGGCATTGGACGCCCATCCTGTGTGCTTGATTTATAACAGTCCATTAATGCATTAGCAAGCATCTTGCCACCATTAATTCCTAAACCATTATTATTAAGTCTTAACTCTTCTAATCCGTAACAACAAGAGCCACGCAATAGCGTAGCCAATCCTTCCACTCCAATAGGACCAAAGGCATTGTCACTTAAGTCTAATTCAGTAAGCCGCACATTTGCAGCAATCAAACCATCTCCAAGATGATGCAGTGCAATTGGAATTTCATTTTTCATTCGTCCAGTAAACAAATCCTTCCATAATGCACGTTTAAACTCCACATGGCCTTCAAGTGCTTTTGAAATTGCTTTGGCAGCTTCAATGCCTAATGTGTTACCCTCCAAGTTCAAAAAGTGCATATCTTTGCACTCATTGATTGCTTTAATAATTGCTTGCGCTACAACACATTGATGTAATAACCACATGACTTGTAAACTCGAATCTTACCATCTTCTTCATTATTTAATTTCAATCCCTTTCCAGCAAATGACACACCACTTGGCGTGATGTTGGTCTTGCCCAGTGCATCAGTCAAGGATTCTAATGTAGCCATATTCTTAACAAAACCACATAACAAACTGACACAACACCGTTATATGTATAAACAAAATATATTTGTGCAATGTATAATGTAAAAACAAAATATCTAACCGGAATCAGAAAATTTAAGGTTATACAGCGTGATCTCCACCTTCACTACTACGATTTGGCGCGAGCTTTGTGTTGCAGAACTACATGCCACAAAATTAGTTATCTTCCACAATGTCAGAGGGCGAGATCGCTTTACTTTTTCCCGCCCAAACACCCAAAAGTTTCCTAGAACTTATCGCATTTAAAGAGAATTTCCGAATAATCTCAAACATATAATCGCAAAATAATCGCAAACAAGTATACAAATCACGATAATGCTATATATTAGTTAGTGCTACAGTTCTCAGAAATATCACAAATATCTGTCAAAGTATTTGTTCAGTAATAAGTTTGTTTGCTTTAGATGCAGCACTAATTTGTGCAAAAGATATAAGAAGCGCATTAGGAGATCATAGACAACCAAGTCGACTCGAGTATAAAACAACGCAGTTTGCGCGCAAAAATTATATTTTCCCCGAACATTATTACAACCTGCGTGACGGTGCTGTAACCAATTCAATACCAATGCCGTGATCGGTGATCGTCATTGAAGGCGGAATAGTAATTGGTAAGCAAACAACGAGCAAACCGTATGTGAACGCGACACAACAGTCGGGCAAAGTGCTTGAGCGCCGTGTGGTCGATATAGTCGAATGCCGCCGACGCCGCAACTTGCGTCGTCCAGATAGTGCCGTCGCGACGCCGTGACGTCGGCGTCGGTGTTATCGAACAGCTGTTGCAAAATGGTGCATTTCTATCCCGCTACCAAGCCTGTGCGCGAATAAATCCAGCCGCCGTTTTCCCGCATACGTCAACTTACAATAAATAAAATGAGGCGACAACAACAGCAGCAAAGCCAAACACAACTGCATATCGAGCAGAGCGATGACGAAAACACCACATCGTCACCGGTAAGTGCCGAAAATTATTACAATGAATCATCTTCAAAGCAGGCTTCACTTAATCAACACGCACTTATTAATGCGGCAAGTTCTTAAATCCTTGTTTTGCAATGTTGGCCTCCTTAAAACCACAACATTCATACAGAGTGCGCATATTGATTTAGCATAACAAACGTAATGTCATAGCGGGAGTGCGGAGGTGATATTAATATTACAAATAATGAGAAGTAAACAATGCGAATGTAAAACTAGGATTGGTGTTGACACTCCTGATTACGTTATTTCCTTTGCATGCATAATTTTCACGATCTGCCGATGCGCATGCTAATAACGTAATCGTAATAATAACGGCGACGACAAAAAAAAACTTTCAATGCCAGTCAATGTATCGTTAACGCAAAGTTGCGTAAAATTTAATGAAAGTTGTTTTGTAAAATGCGCAATGTCTCCGCTTTGTACGCTCATTTAATTAGAATGAAAACAAACACAATAATAAATAATAAGTGATGATTGTATGTAAAGTGCTTTGCTAATGATGCGTTATTTTGTAGTCGCAAATACTGGAGAGGGTACAATCGGATCGAGTGACCCTTACGAAACCGGAAGAAGACCGGAGACGACGCACAATTATCGTCGAAAAGAAAAACGGCTCATTTGGCTTTACTCTGCAGAGTTATGGCATTCACTACAAGAAGGAACAGGAAATCGAAATGATCACTTATGTCGATTACGTGGATTATGATGGTCCCGCTTATCGGGCTGGAATGCGTGAAGGTGACGTTATCCTGTCGATTAACGGTACCGACATGGAGAAAGCCGATCACAAAACGCTCGTGAACTTTATCAAAAACTGTGATACACGAATGCGTATGGTTGTTCTATTCGAAGACTGCGTACGAAAGGTATTTGTAAATACTATTTTCAAGCATTATTTATGACTTAATAATTTTTTTAGGTTGAATTACATATGCGGTATATTCAACTGCAACGAATATTACAAAGTAAAATGAATGAATTGGAGAAACTTTGCTTACGTGAACGACAACTGCTTGAAGGAAAGTGGAAAACGCACAGTTTACCAGCGCGTAAAAAATCATCACAAAATAAAACCGATGCTGAAACATCGACAAGTCAAACACCAACGTATGCATATTGTAGACCAACAGTGTCCACTGAAGATGTGGCCGCCAAAGCAGTGAATCAACAGCAACCCTCACAACCCACACTAATTCTAGCGTATCAGTATTTAGATCCGCGATATCGCTATATGTTACAACCGAGTACGAGTTCAAGCGGCGAGTATTTACTCACTTTTGAGCAATCAAAATATGAGGGTGAACGTCACCATTTCATAGTGAAGACGCCTAATGAGCAAAAGCAAATCCCTAGTGTGAAACCAGCACAAAATGGCGGCGGCGCACAACAGAATACGGTGAAGACGAAAAAGAGTTCGGATCACAGCTATGCAGGACATTTATGCAATCCCTGCTTGCAGCCCAACTCCAACAATTCGGGGGATAACACCAGTCTTGAAGCTTACGATCTGGCGAGTCCATGCTGTGACCCCCACTGCGTCCCAAATGCACGACGCCGCTCCCGACACAAGAAACGCGACTCCAAGTCAGAGGAAACACAAACGGATCCTCCACCAGGTCATCGCGCACGACCACATTCGACCTCTTCGCAGACGCAGACCAGCGCACCACGTCGTTACTTCCAAATTGGCGCTGGACTCGTTTCTCAATGCAGTCTCCACTCATGCACATCCAGCGAATTCAGCGGTATTGCACCTACAACAACAGGTGAAACGACAAGTTATACAACCTCCTTAAGCACGGATACCTTATACTGGGATGGATCCGAGATGAATTCATCGAAATCTATAGCAAAAGTAAAATCACCAGCGCCGTACGTGCATCCAGAGCCCATTTACGTGCAATACAATCCGGTCAAGCCCAAGTCTTGGGACAATTTAGCAACTAAAGCTTTTGGAGGTTATGGTTTTGGCTACGGCTACGTCGACCCCAACGCTAAGAACAACACCGCAGCCAAACCTAAAACCAAAACACAATATGTGCGTGCACACAGCACGGATAAACATATTTGTCAGCAGGGTAGTCAGGTGATTTATGCAACCATGACACCCACACAAGGATCACAACGCAGATACGTGCAGACCAAGTCGACTGAGAGTTTGCTGAGCGTCCCGAGCAAATCAAATGGCAGCTCTTGCGAATGCATCGATGCATCCCCAAGCCACGAAACAGCCGAAGGCAGGTTTTTCCAAAGTCCTCGCCAGAGTGTGGTGAGCCCTAGTGATCCGAATTTTGGATACTACAGCGCACGTCGCACGCAAACGTATCCGCGCAAAGTTGTATCAACCAGCTCGGAGGCGACGCGTCTCTAAGGAGCAAATCTGTGACGCCTTATCATACTTAAAACATGGTCGTGATTAGGAATACGATAAAAGCGCCTAATACAATTACCTACATAAGATTTTACGCATTTACAGTTTGAATGGACTGACAATAATGATGTGCGAATTTATTCATTTGCTAAATAGAAACTGCGCGTTAACGCAATGCAAAACCAAAAGTTAATTGGATATCAACAACACACAGCAAAAAACTTGCACTATTATAAAGTACTTCTAAAAACAAAAGCGACTAAACAAAAGCTTAAACCAGTAGAACCACTTTTTAAAAATCAGCCGCCATATTGATACTCAAAAATGATTAACGGAATAATCCCAATCTTCAGAAAAACTCTTTGTAGATAGTATTATTACGCTGCTAAGGACAACGAAAATATGTATTTTAATGACCCTTAAAATGCCATCATTAACGAGCGCGAAAAAACACCAAAGTGTTTCTCTTTTATACAAATTCTATTGAGGTGCATTAATTGGATGAAGATTATATGGTGTGGACAATGATGGTATCTAGTCAGTGATAATGCGTTCCCAATGGCACCTCCAAAGTAGTTAATTAACGTAACGTTTCCTCCCCCCAATTATTGTTGGCTCATTGTGATTTCCATTTTTGAGATATAGTTTAAAATAATTTATACATATGAATAAGTATATTAAATGACTGGATACATAGACGCGTGTGGATTATTCATGCAACCAGTAATTTTCTTATGTACAGTTCCCACTTTCCGCGCGGAATTTGAATTTAGATATCAAAGCGGAAACGAGCGCCGCAGCCATGGAAGCGGCGCGTAAAGGACGAGGAATGGAGGGCTGTGGATGAGAATGAGACACCATCAATGCCGCCGCAAAATTTTCGACGTCGTGTAAATTTTGTTCGAATTTCGTTCCCCGCACGGCGCGCTCTCTCTCGTACGCACGCATACAGCCGCAAACCGATGCCACCGCACGTGTGCGTGCACGGTACCAACACTTCTACCCGCTCCACGACCAGCAGTATCGTTTCGACTGGTTCGCGGTGAACAGCAAAGTGTCTGTGCTTGCGTCGTTAGCGCCCTTGTTGTCTTCGCCTACAAGTGGTATTTTTGTTGTAAACCAAGTGCGATTACTCATTGTGTGTGCCGCCAGCGCAAGGAAGCGCCGCCGCCGCCGTTCGTTCTTTCGTAGTTTATGTTGCGATGTCAAAGAGAAACATTGCATTTAGCAAGCCGGCCGAACCAGCTTTCTTAAGACGCATCAAAGAGCAGGCGGGCTACAAGGAGGGCCCCACGGTTGACACCAAAGTAGGTTAGGTTCGCAGCGGCAGCCGCAACGATTTGTAACATTTGCCTGCTTCTCTTTCTCGGTGGTTCTCTCACCGTGTTCGCATTCTTGCGGCGCTGCAGAGGCAAGAATTAGACGCTGCTCGTCCCGAAGACTTTGAGGATACACAGGAGGAGCAGCCCACCGTTGTTGTCTTGCGACCGGGAGACCTTTCCGCCGAGGAAGCGGACAGATACCAAAGGCAACTCGACAAAGGTTAGGATTTACGTTCACTGTCTCATACTAATTTTCCCAATGCACCTTTGCATTTTGATAACCATCAAATGTGTCCATTTTTATTTGTTGCGTTTTACAACATAATTAACAATGTTGCATGCTGCGTTCAAGTTCATCCATAGAATATTTACAAATTATTACCAGTCGGCAAATATATAGGATCTGAGATTTTACAATATTAAGATTGAATGAAAGGATTAAGAGAGATTATGTGCAATTGGTCTAATTGATTAGCAATTGTAATAAGAAAATAATCTTAGCATTTCTGTTGTTGGCAACAACGTTTGTGACCATACGGTGGTGGGCGCTGCGCATGCGTAAGTGTCGGCGGGACTGGAGCGCAAAATTCAAATAATTTTCATAGGCAGTTTGTCAATAAAACTTTTATAATTAACAACACCCTCTCAACTATGCGTGGGACTGAATAATTATTATCCATTTTCTTGGACGTCGTTAAGTAATATCGCGTAATCAAGCAAATTTGCCAAGTGCGACAACACTAGTTGCGCGCCAAGTCAGATAAAGACACCGCTAATAAGTCACGTGGACTATTTTTGATTGCTGTACCGGAGGATTTGTGTGCGTGAGTAACGTTAAAATATGCCTTTTGCAATTGTATGCGTATTTGTGTCTAGATCAGCATGGAAAGTAAAGGCAGAGAGGCCGGCCTCCCACCGTTTTCACGAAAATGGTTGCTTCCAATATTACAAGTGCCCCCCATTTAATGGTTCTTTAATAATAATGCCACCATTTAATATGAAATAGGATTCAATGCAAAGAAAAATTGCATTACTTTTACTATGTTTATCTTTGCTTATGTTTTAAGTTATCCTAATAAATATTTCTTATTAACTGGTTTTATTTTTATCTCACATCTTACAGAGGAAGAAGAAAAGCCCGCTGATCTTGCTGCACCCGTAGTATTTAAGGCCCCAGAGAAAAAGAAACGTCCTGGGATCAAGGAAGATAGCGAGGAAGTCCCCGAGAAAAAGAAGCATAAGAAAGACAAGAAGCCGCAAACGAACAAATCGTTATTGTCATTCGACGACGACGAGGACCAGGACTAAGGCTTAAGCAGGGTGTGAGTTTCTTAAGTATTTAGCATGACTCATTAACGAATTAGAATTGGCACGTGGTTGACACACACCACGTGCTTATGCACGTTCATCCGTCTTGCGCTTTGCGCCTCAGTGTGGCGGCTGTCAGGCGGTTCAATGGGAGAGGTGGCCATGGCGGCGGCAAAGAGGCAAAAAAGTTATTAAGCAGCATATTATCTCTATGGTTGGCGCGTACAACAAAATGCGGCGCGGACGGAACCACATTTCGAATCGGGGGGTGTCCGCTGGCGCGCGCCGGGCGCGGTGTGTATTTACTGTTGTTTATAACATCACCATCAGCAACGTTGCGTGAGGGCTCCGGGGGGCGGCGGCGGGGAGACGGGGGAACTCAACGCTCACAGCTTGCAACCGCGTGGCGTCTATGTACATGGCGCGGCGGAGACGCAAGAATGTGTGTTTGTAGCAGCAGAGCGCGCTCTTCGCTCTTTGCCGTTTGCGGTCATCATGCTTGACTTTCTATTTTCCCTGTGGAATAATAGCGCACGTTCTTTCATGTGCAGTGCATTTTGGCCCGGAGATTCGCGTTCCAGAAGCGATATACGCGTCCGGGAAATTGCGCTAAAAGATGCCGCCTTTTCGAATTTGGCGCCAATGGCGGTTCGCATTTGAATTTGAACGAATACATGCATGCTGGTTGTATGGTCTTGCATGGGATGCATTGCAAGAAACAAAGTTGCTTACGTAACAAAAAATTGAAGACATCGTCCTGGTCGCGGCGTATACTTGTAGTCGTCGTCGGCGGTACGCCTGTGTGTGTCGGCGTATATACATGTAACGTCACTGTAGTGGCGGATCACGTGACGCACCGTTAGACGCCATATTGGCAGTTTAGTGCAGCGCCGAGGTTTGATGAGGCGATTTGCTAGCTTGGTCCCTCTGCAAAATTAAAGCATTAAAGGGCTGGCAATGTCTAGTATTTGGTCTTTCCCGATCGGCTGAAGTGCGAGGACCTATGAGGTTATACATAGGAATCGGTTTAAATCTAAGCAGGACCGAGTTTTGCTACGGCTGTTTACTAATGTTTAGTTGGTGATCCAGAGCGTGTGTTTGGATACGATCGAGACTATCTTCGTGTAGTGTGCAGCTGTTTCGTTTACGCGTCTAGTGCGTCACGGAGTATCTTTACATTGTGCATTGTCCTTATCAGCATTGTTTTTCGATGCTGGAGCAATAAGAAGACTTGGATGATATGATTTAGTCGACAGGTAACAACATCTTTGCACTTGTATACCGCGCGCAAGTTATACCATATAGACGTACCCAAAAGGCATATGAACTAATTAGGACAGTTTTCATAGCGTATCTCATGCTTAGCTGTGCGATTCGAGACCTGACAATACGTGTTTCGTTTATCTGTAGTCAGCTTTCGTTCAGATTATAACCTATTTACAGTCGCTGTACAGTTAACCTTTCTCTTGCCTGTGTCGATGGGTTTTTACGTGAAATTTATTATGGGAGGGTGAGTTGGATATAAAACTACATTAATACCTGCGGGGAATACGAAACGTGAAAGATCGTCTTTATCAGCCTAGGTCAAAGTGGAAATAGTTGTATTGTGTACATAGTGTGATTGCGGTTAGTTATTAGTATACAACGCCGAAAAATGTTAAATGAAGTTGACGACTATGACACACCTATGTTGATACGAATTGTTTTCATTTGCAGATTATTTGTTAATTGCTATGGCAGCTGTTGCTGAAATGGGTGAAGTTGATGACATTCACTCAAAGGAAGATACTGCAAAAGGTTAGCTCTTTGTGAATGGATGTGTGATATGTATATTGACAAGTAAATGTTGTAGGGGAAATTCTCTTAAACGGCGATCTTAAAGAGAAGACAAAAAGCAAGCAGGACGAGAACAAAAACGACAATAAAGATGAAACGCCAATGGATGTGGACCTCCATGAGGATACTAATAACCTAAGTGATAGTGCAACTGCTGAAAGTGAATCACAAGGGGAAGATGAAGGATCTCAGCGGACGGAAGGCAGTGATAAAGTGGAAAACGTTGATTTAACATCGACGAAAGACAGTCTCAATGATTCTAGAGAGGACGTGGGAGAGGATGAAGATGTTTCTGATGAAGAAGTGACAGAAGTGCATACAATTGACAGTGATGATGATGACGATGATGATGAAGGTGCAAATGAGCAGTCAGAGACTGAAGAAACGATAGAAATAAATGATAATCAGAACGATGATAACGATGATGTTATGATCGTGGATGATAATATTAAAGAAAATGGTACTTCATCTAGCAAAGGTTCAGATGATTGCAATGTTATAGATATAAGTCCAGTGAAGGAGAAGAACGATGAGATTAAGCCGGCCTTGACGATTTCACCTCGGCGAAGCAGTCGACAAATAGCAAAAAAAGTAATACTCAAAGATCTAGCTGGGTCGGGTGAGTCTGATATTGAAGAGGTCGTGGAGGAAGATCCCTTGGCTGATGCATCGTCAATTGCTTCTGGAGTTAGTGATGCGAGTCAGAGTAAAAAATCGCAAAAGTCATCGACAATTGTTGTTAATGATACTAAGCGACTGGTGGAAATCGCCTCGAAGACATCATCTTCAAATTCGGGTAAAAAAGAGCCAACTCTTGTCATCATTGATACGAATTCAATTCTTTCGGGACGAGGCCCAGTGCCAATGAGTAATCCGAAACCTGTAGCGCCGTCACCGTCGTCCTTCAGTATGCTACCGATGGCGTTGCCTGCACAAGGGATGTATCCTGCAAATATGCGCGCTACTATCACTCCTATACCGATGAACAATAGCTCTTCGAAGGCACAACCTACTACCCTGACACCAATTTTACCAGCACCGCCACCAACATCGATTTTGCCTTCGCTGACTGACGACATGTTTGTTGTTGAAGCGCCTTCTTTCATTGTACCATATGTGTACGAAAAACCACCCGTTAAAGATTTCAAAGACTATGTAGATGAAATGGCCAAAGCTATAAGAAGAGATAAAGAAGAGAACGAAAAGAACGGAGATGATGATACAATGGATTCGAAAAGTGAAAAGGACATTGAAGAAATTATTGACGCTGCGAAAAAAGATGATGAAAAGCGTCAATCTTATTTCGAAAGTCCCATAGGTAAATTAAGTTACTACTGTAATTTTGATTCATGATGTAATTATGTTGTTTTTTAGGAAAATTCTTTGTTGATATTGGGTGTAATTTAGTGCAAGAGTATGTCCAAACGGATTTGCTGAAACAACAAAAGCGCAAACGCGACAGAGAAGGAGGTGCTAACATAGAAACCAATAAAACCATTCAATCATTGCTGAAATCGTTGGAGTACACAAAAGAGAACAATGAACCTTACCGTACTGAGTTGAAGAAGTGTGAATTCTGTAGCTATAAGACGGACTCCATGCTAGCAATGGCTTTCCACTTGGAAACGCCGCACATGAAAAATTTTGTCTACCGATGCAACTTTTGCACGTATGAAGTGCGTAGTCCACACGATATTCTTCTTCACATGGAGGCGGAGCATTGCGTACGCGGTCGACTTGAACGCACACCGGCGTTTCACCTATGTCCTAACTGCCCATTTGAAGATAATCAGAAAGGAAAGCTTTCACGTCATTCAATAGGCTGCGCAAAGAAGTTCAAGCCAGAAAGGAATCTCGAGCCACCTCTAGACTGGGAGCCGCCCGCAAAGATACCGCGTCAACCTCGTATGAAAACGTCGAATCTTGCTATGACGGCTGCGATGTATCAGGCGATGGCGAAGACGACGCAGGCACAATTTATGAAAGTGCAGCAAACGCTTAACCAGACGGCTATGAACCGAGGTCGTGGACGCCCTAGTCTCGGGATGTCGAGTAAGGCAAACAAATCTAAAAAGTCGCAGGAACTCATCCCGAATATTCCAGGTGGGAGCTCGGTGCTTGTGCCTACGAATTTTCAACTCAGCGGTAATCAATTATATCAGGTATGTTGTTGTTGAACGAAATGTTATATATCTAACTATCGATTTCATGTCATGATGAGATTTTAAAATTTTCAAACCGGGTTACCATTAACAACTTTATGCTCAAAATATATTTATGCACATTTTGAAGGGTATTCGAATGTATGTGGTATGTGTAATATAGGTTGTTGGTGGACATGATTTGGGCAGTAGGCTAGGTGGCCCCGTTGGCCTTGTTCCTACAATGTCCTCCACCTCAAACTCAGTTACCATTCAGGTACGCCCGTGCTAATAAATAATCACACTATTGAACAATAAACGTCTTGTGTTTCGTAAATTTTCATAATACTTGTGATTCATTGCCAATAATAATATTAATCAACCATCGGTGCTTGACAACTTCTTGTCGTAGATGTACTAGCATGTTCTTCCTATTTTATAACTTTTCCATCACCTTGGATTTGTCGTGTTATTCTGTGTTGCATGTAAATGTTGTCACATGTTTGGAACATACATTTCTAATCGAGATTTATTGCCTTCTTGTAGAACTCTTCATCGAAATCCAAACCGGTACAGCAGCCCAGCATTTCAATCACTCCTCTACCTCGCGGCTCAACAACTGGATCGGCGATTAACTCGGGAGCCAATATGGCCAAACCGGGCGATTCGAACTCGAAGAATTCATTTGTGATCTGTGAAATCTGTGACGGGTACATTAAAGATCTCGAACAGTTACGCAATCACATGCAGTGGATACACAAAGTTAAAATCCACCCCAAAATGATCTATAATCGGCCGCCGTTGAACTGCCAAAAATGCCAATTTCGCTTCTTCACCGATCAGGGTCTCGAGCGGCATTTGCTCGGCTCTCATGGTTTAGTTACTTCCAGTATGCAAGAGGCTGCGAACAAAGCAAAGGATAGCGGTAGATGTCCGGTTTGTGGAAGGGTAAATAATCTTTGAAAATTATAAAAAAACTTATTTTAATTATCGTGCATTTTTATAGGTATATCAATGGAAATTATTGAATCATGTAGCAAGAGATCATAATATGACATTGAAACCGGCCCATTTGTCGTATAAGTGCACCGTGTGCACAGCCACATTCGGAATGTATAAACAGTTTGAAAACCATGTTTATTCCGCGCATTCAATTGTCGCAAAGCGTTCGGTTGACAAGAAAAGCAGTTCATCGTCGATGAAGAGTAGCGAGTCATTATTGAAGCCGCTCAAGATCAACGATGAAATTACAATTATACCGCAAATGCCGAAATCAAACGGTGCGGGTTCCAGCAAAGAAAGTAGTCCAGCTACCTCATCAAGAAGTAGTAGTAACACAAGTACTCCTGGCACAAGTAGAAGTAAGTTTTGTTTATGATTTACACGTTACTTTCAGTCACAAGACATATCGGATATAGAGAGAAATTTTAAAGATTTGTTGTTTCATAAACAGAAAAGAAAACTTCATGGGAAAAACACTACGAAGATTATAATAATACAGTTAATATTTCTTCCGTTTGAACAGTTTGAATACATACCAATAGTTCATTTGTGTTTTTCTTCTTTGAAATCGTTTTCTTTTATGTTCTTGTTGTGTAGTACTCAAAATTTGCCTGGATAATAACTAAACTTTATGAAACTGACCTCTATAGGTAAATTGGATAAAAGAGAAACAACGCTCTCAGGATCCGCAATAGACTCCGGCGAAATCCAAATCATAAATCTAGGATAGGAGATATGTTAATATTAATTTAAGGAAATACTCGAGATCACACATTCAAAATTCAAACCCTATTACAATTGACAAGGAGTCGTAATACGAGAATCGGGAGGAGCTTAGCGGATGTTGAGCGAAGCAAACAAAAATAATAAACTCGTTCGGATGACCAACAGCCATTAACAGTTTCTCTCTACCTCCAATAATGCTGCCACATGCAAGAACAACACCACAGAAACACGTTACGTTTCTTGTTGCGTTACTACCATTCCACAAGTTGTAAGTAATCCATAATCAAGATGTTTTTGTTGCTTCTAGCTGGTGATACATCTATTACTAGAGCAGAACGACTGGCTCGTCGCAAAACTTCATTTACTGGAGAGAATGTCTAGGGCAATGCATTCAATGTAATAACAAATGTAGTGCTGAAGTTTTCTAAACAAACAACAAAAAACTATTAAGAAAAATACTATTTAACTGAATCATAATTAAATGAGTTTCAATACTAAATATTGTAGTGGACATTACGTCACTGTTAATCATTCATTATAACCTGCGGACTGATATTATGTGCATTCACATCTAGTGCGAAATCTAATGGGTAGATCATTTTTTCCGTTTGCGTAGTTTCTCATTACAGCGAGCCTGAGCACATAAGTGAAATGGACCAAAAACATCCCAAATGTTTTGTAATTACAATACGGTGTGTTGCGGTGGGCCGATTAATCAATGCCAGAGCCAAAAATAGTTAAATTTTACAAATCTATTATTTTGTGTTTCGCGTATTATATATTTATTCTTAGTGAAATAACCGATTGCCACAATTATTTATTTTTGCTCATTGCAAGCATAACAGCAAATCTGTTATTATAAGTTGCGATTCATTTAGGATTAATTAGTTAAGGAACGTGTATAAAATGCCTCATTCAATAATTTTTTAGCAGATGTTTACCTTTATAATGACATGACAGAACGAGAATCGCTAGGTTCAGCGAATCTTGTTCTTTAATTATAAGATTACTTAGCGCATTCATTTATATAAGTTGTAAATATTTTGTTTTTGATTCTTTGTGGCTGCTTGCGAGAATGGTAAATAATTCGTATAGGGTTGTCAGGGTAGGTAGGTACGTCATAGTAAAAATTGTGAGCAAGAGAAAGCCGATAAGACTTTAATGCAATTGGAAGCGACTTTAAACTAACAAAATTGTATTATTTTCCATGATTATTCGTATACATAATAATATACAGGTGAAAACGAACGTAGGATTTTGGATCGAGGAGCATATTCTGTATACTGCTAGAGAACGTAAATACATCATCGATACGTCTCTTAATAAATGAATTGATGTAAATATTGATCTACTGTAATTGTCAGAAATGATAAACTAATGGACAGAAGAGTGCTGCAATGCAAAAGAGATATTTATGATAGTTGAACACAGGCTGTTTAGTTACACTCATGTGAAGTTTATTGAAAGAAATGTATGAAATGATAATATTATATGCATTAATTAAGATGCGAGTAGGTGTTTCAAATCAAACAAGCATAGGGGCAAGAAAATTACATCCGTGCGTATGGTTTTAATTTTTTTAAATTATAGTGTAAACACATTTATACAAGACACCCACAATTCGATATTATTTGATAAAATATATTAATTATATTCATAAAATGCGTTATTTTTCAAGATGCATACATATGTAAACAAACGAAAACAAGTATGTATGAAATAATATAAAGTTCATTATAAAATTAAGAAAGAACTCTCAGCAAGATCACTCTCCTGAAATTTCATTCCTGACTATCTTGCTCTGATTGCGTGCTCGTATCCATACTATTTTTAAATATTTCAAAATCAGTATTATCGTAAATAGAATCATTTGCGTCGGTTACAGAGGTGGATTCGCGATTTGGCGCTTCAAATATTGTCAGCGGAAGTTCAATTAATCTTTCGAAAGCTATATCTGTCGGGTTTATATTTGATTCATTAATTACCCGCCACCAATCATACACTGTATTATTTTGTGGTGGTTTTAAATACTTAATTTCCAGTTCGTCTTCACTGCAAGTATTATTCATGAATAGATAAATATTATATTTTAGATGATATACCTTTCAGTTTCATTGGTCTTCAAATTGGGGTCAGCGTCAGTAAGTACTCCAATTTCATAAAACAATGTACGTATAATCAGCCTTAAAATCATAGCAATTGCATTAATCATCATACAATGATAAGAAAAATATTAACTGATAATTACTTACAAATCTTTTGGTATATATGTAACATTCTCAACCTCTACAGGCTCGTCAAGAACCATTTCTTCACTTGAATTTCTTGTATCATTAAATTGAATGGGTATTGAGTATGTGAAAGCGCACATATTTGCGAGAAACAATACAGTGAAAGTATATTTTGATACAAGATTTAATTTAGCCATTGTTATACTATTTTAATTTACAAAAGTAGAAGTAGAAGGTAATACTGATGCAAGTGTTATATGCGTGCTCAATTTATAACGAATCTTACACTAGGGAATTAGCACTAATTTAAATACATATGCAAATTAATGAAATTTAATAACCAAACAGAATACGTAGTAGATGAATTGTTAAATTGTTTATAAGTCTCTAAAGTTTAAGTCATAAACAAGTTAGCTATTTTAAGCTTATCGAACAAATAGTAGATTCAAAAATCAATTGCACGAACTTTTGAATTGATCCATACGTCATCAATTAAATTATAACATTGTGGAAATTTCATAAACTTTTGCAATATTTCACTTTGAACCGGCAAACATGTGTGCTTGTGCGTTGTCATTATTTATCTTATCACAGTGAGTGCCAATATTTCATATTCAATTTCGTACTTCATATTGTGCATTCTAACTGTGTGTGTTTGTGATACAAATCTATTGGTGCTTCTTTTTCCGTGTCCTGGTTATCGGAAATGACATTTTAACAAAATCATTACATTTGCATTAGTATTAGTTCCGTATATTTGAAGAGTTTATGTAAGTTATTTAAATGAAATTTCCAAAATTAATGGGATCCCGTCTCAAGTACTTCTGGATACCAATTGTGATATCAGTATGGACAATTGTAAGTTGATTTAATTAAATATGAAAATGTGTCTCATTATACTATCTAAATAATAATAATAACATTAGCTTCAATCGGTTGCGCATGCATGGTGGATAATTTATGGGCGCGAAATTATCGCATGTTCCATCAAAGTGAAACGCCGAGTCGAGTTTTACGTGTATTTGACTTATTTTTATGGTATGTAATTAGTACAAGTCTGTGCATAGTAATATTAACTTATATGCAATTATTATATAGGTAATAATTGTGATAAACATGCATTAAATGAATATGCAATTATTAATTTTAATATAAAGACGCAGACACGCATCATGGACATACCATCCATGTACAAAGAAGATGGAACAATGACTGAGTTACTCATGAATTTCTACTTAGGCTTTGATGCATTTTGGATTGTTTGTTCAGTAGCATTACTTGGTAACACGCATTCAGTTTGCGAGTATAATACCCACTAATGAATTGTTTATGATAATTTCAGTCGGCATTATTATGCGATTAAAGCAATGGTCAGTTATTTTATTTTACACCCCTTGGATTTTTACTGCTATAACGTTGACAGCAATGGATTTATTTAGTTCGCTTTATTTTGCATTCAAAACATCCAACGCTGAGGTATTATTGCAATGCAAATGAGTTGATCAACAAAAACAAACAAATGAAATAATTTTTAGATAGTTGAAACAGCATTACCATGGAATTTACCAATAAGCGCAATTATGGCGATAATATCCGGACGATTAGGGCTAATTTGGGTTGCCAATATAGTTAATATCTTTTATATTTGTTGGTTTACTCGTTTCATGTTCAAGCTGCGATATGCAGATGAAAAAAATACGAATTCACCTCAATTGCAAAAAATGCGCCGTCAAGATACGGAAAACAGAATAAAAAGTTGGCAACAATTTTACGGTGGTCCAGAGAACGATATGGATTATGCAATAACATTTAAAGAATTAGAGGATTATAACCAGAAACGTCGTAGGTCTATTAGTGGTGCAGAGCCTGAATTATGTTCAACATTTAAATCATCTTCAAGTGTAAATAGTGAAAATGCACCTGTTTCTGCTAATAATTGCAGCAAGAAGAAAGTTCAAATTAACGAATTGAGCAGTCATTTACCATGGTCGTATACTGACGGTGGAAAAAAATTGACTACGTCTCAAGAGGAAGAAGGAACTCGAATACGTAAAGTTACTGTTGTTGAACCACGCATTCGAAGTAAAATTAGCATTTAGATGTTGTTTGCTATATTAATAACATAATTTTTTTCAGGGACTAATAGTCTGAATAATGAAGCTATTTCTAAATTTTAAAAAGACTCATAGGGATCAATTATTTTGCCCTTTTGCAAACGAGAGAGAAAACAAAGATTTACAATTTTTATTAATATAGTACGCACCTATCTATCGATTGTGTTGATTCATTATTATTAGTTTGGAAAGCTTTATCAACGAAGGCATCTGATAACACTGATAGCTTATTATCACACGTAATCATTCACGACACTCTGACTGTTTAGTTTAGTTGTATTTATGGGTTTTGATCACCGTCATTGGACTGAACAGGCGCATCTTTAAAAATTGTGCATCCGGATGGCTTTACATCCCGTAATGAGGCCTCTGGGTCTCATTTTTGCATTTTCTGGAATTGTAAGTATTGCTATCTGACTACTAATTTCATTCTTTAAAAAGGTATTCTATTTCCAATAGGTACAAAGCATTGTATGGTTTATATTGTCATTATTAAGCATTTTGCAATACGCTGAAGCGATAGATATTCCAACAAAATCAAAAACTCACAATGGAATATTTTTACTAACTATCAAAGCATTATATTTTGACGAGGGTATGAAGAATTTAATAGTGACCAGAAATGTATTTTTTGGATTCACAATTTTTTATTTTGTGTTTTCAATTATGTGGTTTGCACTATCGGTTACGTTATTTTCCCGTAAGTTTCTATCTATATTTCATTTATTTTGTATTTCAATCAATTTTATCACGTGTTTTTAGTAACAAAACTTTCAAAATGGGAGCCTGTTCGATTCGTTAGTATTTTTAACTTTGTCGTCGTTGGACTTCAATGCACTGTTGATATGGTCTTCATGGCACTTGTAGCAAATGATTATAATTATATGCTTAAAATGTATAATCAGTTATTGGAGAAAAGATTTGAAATAAGCAGTTTAGTTTACTGTTTAATCGCTCAAGGATTTATAATGACTCTTGCAGCGCGTGGTTTTTTGCTTTGGGTTATCAACTTTGCCAATGTAATATACAATATAAGCTTTACAGCGCAGCATGAAAGTGTGGATAAAACTATTTTATATAACATACCAATCGATGCGTATAAAGAGTACCCTGGGTAAATTTGATAGTTATTTACAATGTTAAGTATTAATTGATTTATTTCAGTGATCGTAATTTCGCCGAAGCAATACACTCGCAACTGACACAAAATTGGCATAATTCAGGATACGACAACGAAGCATATGCACGCAATCCATATGATAACCATGAACAAAGCACAAGTTTCAATCAAAACTATGGTGAAACACCGAGCAATCAGCAACTTCAACAAAACCACCGAGAAAATTTGAATAATATTATAAGACAACAATCAAATGAGTTAGCTCATCAGAATCTTTATGCAAGACCCAACAAAGCTGCAAAGGCAGGACCACCAGTGCCACCGAAACCAAGTACGAGAGGACCACCAATACCATTTCCGGATTACACACCACCACAAAGTCCAACGCATTTACGTTCTGTAATCAAACAAAATTCTTCTTATTATTAACACATTCTAATTTAATGGTCATGACAGGCATTAATTATTTGAATAATATGTAAACGTTGCAATAATTACTTTTAAATTATATATATTTTAGAGTAGATGTTAGTTTGTGGATTAGGCCTATTTGGGGATACCACGTTAAAACAAAACGCGCCTAGTACTCTACCTCAAGGGTGGTGTGGAAAAGAGTACATTAACATGGCTTAAATCATATCGAAACTTTTATTGATAAGGTATATTTATTGAACATAGATTATAAACATATGTTATCGTATGAGTAATATTATTTGCTATATAATATCTCATCCATTGTTATGGAAATGATGACTTTTTGGGAAACGTGCCAAACGTAGCAATATTTTTCTTGCCGAAATCAAGTACGCTAACAGGCTTAAAAGTACTTTTCTCTGCAATTGTATACGTGCTTACTGTGGGCAGAAATGGTTGCAATTGTGGATACAACGGTTGTGGTACCAAACTACTCTTGAAGCTGGTTTGTTTAATTTGTTTGTTATAATCCTTAGCACGTTCGTACACCTCGTATGAATTGCTTAAATTCGAGAAGGCGGTTTTGGAATCATGATTATGATGATTTTGGTGGTTGTGATGAATGGTCAATGGCAAAGGGGCGGAAAACTGTTTGGTATTCGGTTTGGTGCCACTACTCACTTCGTATTTAATATGCGACTTGTCGTTGTGATTGTAGTTAACGTAGTGGTGCTGATGGGGATTTTTAACTTTAAAGGCGTTATTTGTCTGTCCGTGCAGTGGCTGAGTGAGAAAGGATGCATGATGATGGAGATGTATAGGCGATCGCGTTGTTGTTGTAGAAGTCGTAGTCGTTGTTAGAGGAGTCGTGGTCAAGTGGGGCTTCTTCTTGCGTTTGTTGCGTTTTGTCGGCGGCGATGTGTCGTGATGTTGCAGTTCATGAGGCCGATAGTCGTTTGTCAGTGGTGTCGAAGGAATTGGGTTCCAATCTACAAAAACGTCCACGCCTTGAGTTTCATCAGCAAGCGTATTTAATTGACCACCTGGACAAATACATTATTCACACATTTTGAGCTCATTAAATAAAAGAGAGTATAGCAGTATCTTATACAATTATAAAGAGAGCAACTCAATTTGATACACGTGATGGCGACCATACCAAGATTATTGATCTCATTCATTTGTGATTTGTTGCAAATGTCTTTGTCCTGGCCGTCTCTGCGTGTCTTATACAAAATTAATAGTAGTGAAACAGAAAATAACCTGAGTTCTGTTGCTGGTACGGCACGTAACTATTATGTTGGTTGCTGGCGGACTCCTGGTAGTATCCTGGCTCTTCTTCCGGGTAAGTGGTGTAGGGTTCTTCCAGGTGCTGATGTCGTGGTGGTTTCGGTTTGCTAATTTCGCGGTATTCGTAGGGGTTGCGTTGATATTTGTGGTGTGATTGATATCGAGTGGACGAAGAAGCATATCCTGATGGTTCATGATATGCAGATGGCTCATGATACGTTTCTTCACTGCTGTAGCTTGGTTGAAGTGCTCTGTATTTATTACTTTTGGTTCGTTTCTAAACAGACATTGAAAATATCTGGTAATATTAAATTTCAATTATGGTGGTAAGTTTTTAATCAACCTTGTGTTTTTTGCTTTTTTCCGGCTTTAAAATGATTCGATGGACATCACGTCGTTCGATATGGCCAACTTGTTTGTCCTCTTTGCATTTAACTATTACACACAACGAGTATAAAAACAGAATGAAAATAACTAAATGTGTAAACTGCATTGCTACGCGTTGCAAGAACGAATAACTTCAATCAATGTCAAGGCTTCTTTTTATACCTCAATTTTTATGCAATTTCTTGCATGCGAGCAGCTGCTAAACATGGTAGGCAAAGAATAGAACTGGAACAGTCGATGTGCAACGGCAAATGAGTGTAATCAATGTACATGCGATGCATTGCTGGAAAGAAAGTAATTAATCACGAGTCGTCAGAATTCATGATGAAATGGCAAAGATGAACATTATGAATCGTGCAATTAATTTTGAAATCTCTTAAATTTAGTGAATAGTTTTAAATGAGTTTATTCATACAATCAGAAATATGAAAAACGTTTTAAAACATTTTACAGTAATATTTTCCAAACACATAGTCTTTCACATAATTGAAGTTTACGCAAATAGAAAATGAAAGTCATTGTTTTCCATTGAATGCATCAGCTTAATAACACCAACGAACGTATCCTCTTGCGAATAGAAAGAATACAGTGTTTACGTATTCTCCCAAAGTAATTTTTATTATTAATTTTCATATGCTCTCATATGCTAACAAATGCAATTCTGCAATTTCGTGCTATTAGTGGCAGTTAAAAACGTACTTCAAAATTAATTTGACGGGAAAGTCATGATGGGTTTTTGCAACTGATATTACTGCATTGTAGAAAGCATATCAGCAAATTCCGTATTGTAAATCAACAATAAAAGTGATGATTTAAAAATTATAAAAATACGCAATCGGTGTGAAATAAATAAAATTTCCATTGTAATATTCATTGTTTATGGTAAATTATCACTTAAATGTCCATTTAATGCGCAAATAATACAATAAATTACATCTAAATCTCAATTTATTTCTTTTGGGTTTTTTGCTTATGACGCATTGAAGTCACCATACAAGTAGCATCATCATGAATTTTGTCTTTTTTATAAAGTGCCTAGAATATAGGTAATAGTAAAACTGTTGTAATATAAATCACTGCCGTATATTTAAACAAAAGATAAGAATAAATAATAACGTGATTATCATAAAATATGTTGCAAATGCAAGAATTATCATTGATTATCACGGTTTGATTTAGACTTGCATTAGCACGAACCTATTTTACACTTTTGTAGAATACAATTAAACCATATTTGATATGATTTTCTACAACTGCACTCAATTATTATTATTAGAGGCAGTAACAAAAACGCTACGCTTTCTTAATTATTTGCACAGTGAAACATATGTTGCAACTCAAGAATCATTATTTTACTGAATAACTACACTCTTAATAACAATTAATTCAAATGTCTCAAATTATCAGCTATTAATATTTACTCATATATATACACCTTTAAATACCCAATAGCCATAGGGTTAAAGAGTATAAGATTAAAAAAAGAGCAAAGAAAAAAAGAAAAAACTCTTAAGAGAAAAGCCAGTTTTGCAGTAAATCTTTGAGACGTGCAGGTATTTATGTAAGTCAATAACTAGTATACCTTTTGTAAAATCGCATGAATTTTAACCTAAAATTATTCAAACAAGTTCGATTTTTTATGTCCAATCTGATATTATACAAAAATGTAGTCGATTCCAGTCAGTTAGACCAACATGGTTCGGTACATAATTAATTTATTTTTCTGGTGGTATAAGTCTCATTTGGGCACAACGTAGTACACATAAGAAAGTTATCTCTAAAAAACATATTATAGCGACATTCTATGTTTGGATGCATGTATGCATTCATAAAGATTTCGATATATTTTGGGTGACAAAAATTGTTCATCTTCAACATTAAACTGTGGCTAAACTAATAGTCGTATCGAAATGATTTTTTGTGATTCATATACTATAATTAATATTCTATTCATTACAAAGAAAAATATCTAAATTTCTTGAAGATCTTGAAATTTCTTGAAGATATTGAAGGTTTCTTGAAGATGAACATCTTTGGCTACGTTGACGCATCGCAGTCAACGTATTACAAAGAAGTTTAACGAACAATATAATAGATTAGCAATGGAAAACTTTAAACAAATAGTACTTAACTATTTTATCAGTAAATATTATTTATTTCATTATTGTAATGAAATAGGTGTAGACATTGCATACGCAAACGTAAATAAAAGAAAGTTCAAAAACATTAAGTTATTTGTACAATTTTCAGCATAAATTACCTTAATAAAATTCACCTGATATCAGCCCTTCACACATTAGTTTTTATAATTTGGATTTACATAAAGCCTTGGAGAATTAACAAATAAAATAATTTGGCGCAATATAAAAGCGAATGTAAACAATGTTCACGCAAAATAAAGCCGAAGTTGTCGTTATAATGAACTTATTAAGCGGCTTATTTGATAATGTAGCTACAGTTTTATGTTTCTTGAGAATATCAAATAATTGCATACCGCCTCAAGGTACGTTAATTGTGCACACTTGTTTAATGCAAACTTAACTCAACCACGAAATTATTGACAGATCAGCATATTAACTTTTACCAATGGACGAACTTTGGTCGAATAGAACTTACGAACAATTACTCTACAGTCAATCCCAATTCGAATACAGTTTTTATCGTGCATGGTTGGACGGAGAATTCATCGGTTCCCATTTATGAAACAATTGCTAAAAATTATCTCATAATGAATTCCACATACAATGTAATTTTGGTTGATTATCAGCAAATTGCCGATGAGAATTATTTGGAAGCTCAACAAATGGTTGCAATTGCAGGTAGAAAATATCTAATACTTTGTTGTTCAAGGTAACACTAAACTAACTTGATTTAAGGTACATTAATGGGAAATAAAATTGTTGAAATGCTGCAGTTACAAGTAGTGCATGTCAAACGAATTCAGATATTTTGTCATTCGCTTGGAACTCATGTTTCGGGCCAAGCAGCACGCATTATTAAAACCCGAATCGGTGATAGAATTGCACGTATTTCGGCAACAGATCCTGCAGGACCACTCTTTCGATTTCCCATTGGTATTGGTGCATTAATGGATGCATTATCCGCAGACGATTGTGATTTTCTTGATATAACTCACACGAGTGCCACGTTGGGTACCTTGGAATCATTTGGCACTGTTGATACTTACGTTGGTTTGTTAGGTGCTCATCAACCTGGATGTTCGTATCCAGAATTAAATGAGAATCTTTTGGATGAACTCGTGTACTGTGATCATCGAATTGGCAGAGAATATTTTGCTGAATCAATTTTATCTTGCGGGTTCCTACAAAAAAAGAACAAGATTCTCACTTCGCAATTGATTATTTATGGTCAACATATTCCTTTAAGTGCAAGTGGTATTTACACAATGGATGTGAATGCACACGCACCGTATGCAACGAATCCAAATACTTATCCATCATGCGTATCATAATTCATAATCATTTTCAATATGCAAACTAGGTATTTCATTTTTTAAATACCAACAAATGACATTCTAACAGTTGTTTCGGTAACTGCAAAACCGATAATAATATGTATTTATTCCACACTTGTTTTGTAGTAGGTAATTATTCCATTGTTACTATTTTATTTGTTCAAAATATACTTGTTACCGTAATTATGCAAGCACGCAACAAATGTTAGTACTCTAGTTTAAGGAAGTTCGATAAAACGCTTATCTGTTAACGGGCTTAACAATCAGTTATATTGCCAATATTGGTTAAAAAGCTATAAATTTACACATTCTTGTTCGAATATTATTTGCATACTTCTACAAAGCTTATATTACCTTATCAGGAGCAACTTTCCGAGTCATGAAAATGCCATAAATTACACATTTAGAAAATATAAATATTCAAGTCAGATGTGGAAAAATCTATTTGGGATTGGCACGTTCGCTAGGAGAAATGTACATTTGCAAAAGTTTTACACCAGTGGCCGTTATTTTAGGCTCACTGGTTTTATCAGTCATTGTTCTGTCTATTCATGGAGAAAGTCCAACGGCAGGTAATTAAGTGATAGATATAAATTAATAATCACCCTGCACCACGTAGAAGGGTATTGAAATGTTTTAAATGTTTCAGATCCTGTCGACTTTTTTTCTTGGGATTCGGCAACGAATAGTCGAATTAAATTTGATAATGATTCGATCAAGAGCACGGAAGAAACATTCTTTATTATTCATGGATGGAATGAAAGTAGTTACGTTCCTATCTATGAGCAAATGGCAAAAAATTATCTAATCATGAACGAACATTGTAATGTAATTTTGGTTGATTATCGTCGTTTAGCACAAAATAGTTATTTGAAGGCATTCAACATTGTTGACACGGCTGGTAAACAAATACCTTATACTTACAAAGTTATATCGACATATTTCGATAAATTTTAGGCATTGCTGTTGGCAATTTAATCATCAGTTTAGTACACACAAAGAATTTGAAGCCTGCAAATACACAAATATTTGGACATTCATTGGGTTCTCATATTTCGGGTCGAGCAGCTCGCCATGTTAAGAAACATGTTGGAGAACCAATTGCAAGAATTGCGGCGAATGATCCAGCAGGTCCTCTATTCCGTTTTCCTCTTGGAAGTACACTTATATCAAATGGTTTAACAATATCCGATGCAGCTAGGATAGATGCTACACATACAAGCTATACAATGGGCACTTTCCAACCATTTGCAACTGTTGATTTTTATTTTGGCCTTTTGGGCGCTCATCAACTGGCGTGTAATGTCTCAAGGCTCTTATCTAGCAGCGAGGAATTATTATTCTGCGATCATCAAATAGCTCGAGAGTATTTTGCTGAGTCCATATTGTCTTGTGGTCTTGTTGGGTCGAGAGTGAGTGTGAATCCGAAGCATTTAATGCGCGAAATAGTTTATGGACAACACGTGCCCCATAAAGCCGAAGGGATTTATATTGTTTTGGTAAATCCTCAGCCTCCCTATGGAAAACGTAATAATACTTATCCAAGCTGCAAGACCACAATTATGAATTAGAATTTGTGACAACTATTTTCTTTCAAGATGTTAAACATTATTTTTCTTAACTCTGCAAACAGTTATTCATTTTACATATCTAAGTTGCAAAACCAAAACAATTAATTGATTACTTTACAGCAATACAGTATTTTTAAACGAGGATACATGTTCAATAAAGTTTGATACTTTAATTTCTACTTAATTTAATTTCCAAAAGTTGAATTATTTGAACTAAGTCCCATAAGCGATACGATTGGTCTCAGTATAATTTAATTATTTTCACACTTGTCTTACTATTCCATTGTTGTTATTTTATTTGTTTATATGTACTTATTACCGTGATTATCATGCCCACGAGATAGTATTCTCGTATAAGGACGGCTTATCTGTTAACGGATTTAACAATAAGTTATATTTCCAAAAATACTTGAAAAGTAATAAAATTAGACATTCTTGATCGAGAAAATTTAAATTACCTTATCAAAAATAGCTTATCGAATCATGAAAATGCCGTAAATTATAAAAAATATAAATATGCAACGTGAAGTGTTAAATTTATATGAAATTGGCACGTTCCCAAGGAAAAATGTTCATCTACCAAAATTTTAAATACATTGCTATTCTTTCAAGCTCACCAGTTTTATTGATTTTCTTCCCATTTATTTATGGCTTGGGAATTTCAGAGGAGGGTAAGTAAATAATCGATATTAATCATTATATGACATTCAATTTTAATATTTTAGACCGAGTTGTTGATTTCTATAGTTGGGATTTAAAAAATGATTCTCGAATTATATTTGATAAGGATTCAGTTAAGAACACTGAAGAAACATTTGTTATTATACACGGGTGGATTGAAAATAGTAGCGTTCCTATCTATGAACATATTGCAAGAGATTACCTAATCATGGACGAAAATTGTAATGTAATTTTGGTTGATTATGGAAGATTGTCGGCGTACAATTATTTGAGCGCATACGATATTGTTGATTCAGCTGGTAAACAAATTCCATAGATTTATTTAGTTGAATCGATATCATTTAATGAATTTTAGGTCAACTTATTGGCGATTTACTTATTAATTTAGTTAAAACAAAAAGACTGAATCCTTCAAATATACAAATATTTGGACACTCATTGGGTGCTCATGTTGCTGGTCGAGCAGGTCGCCATGTCAAAGAACATATTGGTAAACCAATTGCAAGAATTTCAGCAAATGATCCAGCGGGTCCTTTATTCCGTCTTCCCGCTGGAAGTACAATTCTGTCAAATGGTTTAACGATTGAGGATGCAGCAAGGATAGACGCAACACATACGAGCTACACACTGGGCACAATCCAACCTTTTGCAACTGTTGACTTTTATTTTGGTCTTTTAGGCGGTTATCAATTGGCGTGTAATTTTTCACGATTGTTGTCTAGCGTCGACGAATTAGTAGCCTGTAGTCATCTAATAGCACGAGAGTATTTTCAAGAGTCCATACTGTCTTGCGGTTTTATTGCGACACGAGCGAGTCTCAATCCATTTTCGGAACAGAGCGAAATAGTTTATGGACAACATGTACCACATTGGGCCGAAGGGATTTATTTTGTTTTGGTGAATGGGCAACCACCCTATGCAAAAGATGAAAATACTTACCCAAGCTGCAAAACCAAAATTATGAATTAGATTGCATTTTAACTAATTCCAAAATTAAATATTCTACTTAAAAGTCTTCATTTATGGGCAAACTAACTTATGAAAAACATTCGAGTAAGAGATTTGCTATAAACGCGAAAATTTATGTTAAAATCATTCATGTTGTAAAACAATAATCATGAATTGATTGCTTTGTAGCAGAACGAAATTATAGTAAAAACATGTGCGTTTCAAAAAAAAGGAAATTTTATTTTCGACTTTTTTTAAAATTAAACGTATAAACTGTTTTTTAAGTAAAATGTTATGACTGATATTATATTGTAAGTAATTACGTGTTCCATTGTTACTATTTGATTGTTTCAACATAAACATACCACCTTCATAATAAATTATCTTTTAATAGGCTTAACAATAAGTTATATTGCCCTTACTTAAGTATTGCTTAAAGTTATTGCTTTTTAACTACTTTTTACTTTTATTGTCATGAAATGTCTTTATCAGAAGGTACTTTCCGTATAAACAAAATGCTATAAAATATGCGTTTGGAATGTATACGTGTGTAAGCGTCGATTAAAAAGCAATCAAGATTAACACATTCTCCAGCAAAAATGCTGGTATTACACAATTTTAAAGTTTTGGCCAACATATTATTCATATTGATTTTGCCAAATTTCATTCCATCAGTTTATTCTCTTGAAATTGAAGATGAAGGCAATTCGTTAACATTAATAATAGCACTGTTACAGTATTAAGCTAAGTATAAGTATTTTAGATAAATTTGTTGATTTCTACATTTGGAATTTGAACATGGGTAGCCGTACAAATTTTACCTATGACCGCTTCGATAACAAGGAAGAAACCTATTTTGTTATTCACGGATGGTCGGAAAATAGTGAGGTTGCAATCTATGACCAAATAGCAAGGAATTATATGATTATGGATCCAAATTGTAATGTAATTTTGGTTGATTATAGGAAGATGTCAAAGTATGAATACTTATATGCATATTCTATAGTTGAAGAAGCCGGTAAATGAAATTTGAATGCACCGACGGTATGTCTAGATATAACAATGTTTTTCAACTCGTTTTAGGTATAATCGTAGGCAAATTCATTGTTGATTTAGTTAGAATAAGTCAATTAAATCTTGCAAACACGCAAATATTCGGACATTCATTAGGTACTCATGTTTCTGGCCGAGCAGCGCGTTATGTAAAAGAAGTAGTTGGACAATCAGTGGCAAGAATTGCAGCATCTGATACCGCAAGTCCTCTGTTCCGTTATCCTACTGGAATTATTAAATTTACAAATGGTTTGACAATACATGATGCAACATTTGTAGATGCCACACACACAAGCTACATTCAAGGCACATTCGAACCGTTTGCAACAGTTGATTTTTATTTTAGTTTTCTCGGCGCCCACCAGCCTGCTTGCAATATTACAAACATTTTCCAGGGCGTTACAGAATTTCTATATTGCGACCATCGCATGGCTCGAGAATATTTTGCAGAGTCGATATTATCTTGCGGTTTTGTTGCCAAGAGTGCTAACCCATTCTTGGGTAACATAACTTATGGACAGCATGTACCAAAGACAGCCGAAGGGGTTTATTTTCTTGGAGCAAATGGGCATTTTCCATTTGCACAAGGTCTAGATACTTATCCAAGCTGTAAATCCAAAATTATGAATGAATTGGCTACTTACGAATAAAAGGATAGGTTCAAGGAAATTCTTTATTTATTTATATATTTGTATAAACAAGTCATGAAGGATTTTCTCTGAACCTCACCGTTCTTTTAGTTTTAACCGTATTTACCGATCATATCGCACATAAAAAATTGACACAATTTTTCACCGCTTCGATTTGCCCCGGTATATTACTTATATCATACTTGTTTTGTAATAACTAATTATAGTATTGTTACTAGTTTATTTGTCTAAATATACTCATTACCGTAATCACACATTCATGCATGTAGAACAATTCTCGAGGGTGTCTCAGCTATCGTGTACCTTAGAAACAAAAACATTTAAGTCAATTAAGTAAATAATTTATGTTGCTATGCATAGCTGTTTTACATTGCCAGTGAACGCATAGATTTTCCTGTTACACTGCATGTTGAAATTGGCACTTGTTTTATGCATCCATATATTTCATGTATGGTGCAGGAGTTTGTCTGATATAGTATATCAACTAAACCTGTGTCCTGGACTCGTGGCTGTTTGGATACGTCTCATAAATCGCACAACTTGCTCTACCCTGCGAAGCAAACAACTTTGTAAAGCACGTACCAGCTCGAGTTCGTACTGTAGTTAAGCTCAGAAAATGTACAGTTTCCAATCTTTTAAAATAACGACGTTTGTATTAGGAACTCTCTTTTGGCCAAATTTAAATCCATCAATTCATGTTCTTGGAATTAAAGTAGAAGGTAATCAATTAATACCAATATTATTAATAAAATAATACTATAAATCCATACCTTAATATTTTAGACGAAGTTGTTCATTTCTACTATTGGGATTCGACAAATGGCCGCATACATTTTCATCATGACTTGTTGGATAATGATGAAGAAACATATTTTATTATTCATGGATGGTCGGAAAATAGTAGCGTTCCTATATATGAAACAATGGCAATAAATTATCTAAAAATGGATCCAAATTGTAATGTAATTTTGGTCGACTATGAGCGGTTGGCCGGATACTCATACATAAGGGCATTTCAGATAGTTGAAAAAGCTGGTAGAAGATATTTCTTCATATATGATTGTTGGATGCAACAATGTAAATGAGTTTCAGGGAAAATTATTGGCAAAGTAATGGTTGGTTTAATTAAGTCTGAACTACTAAATCCGGCAAACACACAAATGATCGGTAATTCATTGGGTGCTCATGTTTCTGGTCGAGCAGCCCGCTATGTTTACGAAGAAGTAGAGCAATCAATTGCAAGAATTGCAGCATTAGATCCAGCAAGTCCTTTATTCCATTTTCCTACTACACTTTCACGTCTATCAAATGGTTTAACAAAAAGTGATGCAATTATGGTAGATGCGACACACACGAGCATGACAATGGGGACTGTCGTTCCGTTTGCAAGTGTTGATTTTTATGTCGGCTTTTTAGGAGCCCATCAACCAGCTTGCCAGTTTTCAAAACTTGTTTCTAGCTGGGACGAATTTCTCTATTGTAGTCATAGAATGGCACGAGTATATTTTGCAGAATCCATATTATCATGTGGTTTTTATGCAAAAAAGGTCACTTGGAATCTATTTCAGGTCAAGCCTGAAATAATTTATGGACAACATCTACCATCTTCGGCTAAAGGAATCTATATGGTTCCAGTAAATTCGAAGCCTCCTTACGCCAAAAATGAGAATACCTATCCAAGTTGCAAATCTAATATTATGTTCTGATTGTAAATATTTACCTTTCCGTGCTATTAATTATCTACAAAAGGATAATAATTAAATCCTGTTATTAACAGTTTTTCTCATCCTTTTACGGTGACTTTAGAACGCAATATTCGACCCAATCAGTTTGACTTTCCGAAAATGTGCATTCTCCTTATACAAATCATCATAAATTGAATACTTTAATTAAGAATTCATTACCTGCTAATTACAAAAATAATAATGACATATTGTTCTTTTGATTCACGAAATCTTTTCGTGATCCTTTTATGGTGAAATATAATATTCAGCATAAAAGGATCATTTTCACTTTCCGGATTTAAACAGTTTCCCATTTATGTTGCTTTGAATTATTCTTTCAAATTATTACCTACATATATAATGAGTTACAATTTTCGAAAAACACCAAATTCCTTTGTGAAAATTACAGTATCAAATCTAAAAATGTGGTTTATTTTCAAGTCATATGCGATAAAAAGTTTTCTAGGGGTTATTCTTCTTTCATTATCCGATCCTTATGAAGCAAGCACTACCCCTGGTATAAAACACAATTCACAATTATAATTTATATAGCTTAACTACTCTTATCTATAGAAATACTTCCTAAATACTTTGTATGGTCTCTATTGGGTAAGTTAGAAATTGTTGATAACGAAATTAACGCAACACAGGATACCCACTTTATTGTCCATGGTTGGAAACAGAGTAGTGACTCTCCAATCTTTCAAGAGATTGCTAGGAATTACTACGTAATGGATAACGATGTAAATATAATTCTGGTTGATTATGAAAAACTTTCGGCAGCACCCCCTTCGTATGCAGATCAAATAGTTGCAGCTGTAGGTAACGTTTTTATAAAATTATTTATCTTAATTATTAGACTTTTATACCACTTATTCAGGATCTGCGTTTGGAGAAAAGATTATTTCCTTAATCCAAAACCAGGGACTAATGCCAGAAAGAATACAAATATTTGGATTTTCATTAGGTGCACATATTAGCGGAAAAGCCGCGCGTCACGTTGCCAGACATGTAAAAAAGAAAATTGGTCGACTCACAGCAGCCGATCCGCTCGGCCCAATTTTTCATGACTTAAAAGCAAGTGTTGCATTAACAAGACGCTTAACAGCTGCAGACGCCACAATGGTTGATGTAACACATACTACCTATCACCCAAATATCACCGAACGATATGGAACGCTTGACTTTTATGTGTAATTAATAAATTCCCATCAGCCAGCATGCGTAACATGGATGCTTTATGGGAAACCTCATTTACTCATCACAACGTGTGACCATAATATGGCTGCCATTTATTTTGCCGAATCGATTCTTTCTTGTGGGTTCAACGCTCATGAAACCGAAGATAATGAGGATTCAGAGAGCCTCCTTTATGGACAGTACGTGCCGAAGACCGCAAGCGGACTATATTTCTTGTCCACGAACGGAAAGCCACCTTACGCGAAATCATACAATGCATATCCCAAGTGCAAAACAACTTTATAAATTATTTTCGTTTATTCAAGTTTCATTTCTTGTAAATTGAACCACGATACAAATGAAAAATAGACAAGTCTTAAAATAAACGTGCACTAAAGAATATTAACAACTAAAATAAGTCTCAAATAACGAAGCTTTCAAGCAATTTATTAAAGCGGCAGATGCATGGCATTTATGAATGAATAATGCTTTTTATCAATTTTTAAAAATACACAAATATCAAATAAATTACAAATTCTGGCGCATGTTCATTAACAGATCAAAGCGCCTGTTTGATCGTACACCCCTGATATGATTCCTTCGCGATTCAACGCTGGACAAAACTGAGCTACTACTCTTTGTTTTTAGAGAACTGACTTCATGGAGTATTTTCTGTCTCTTCTCTGTTACAGATTTAGACATTAGCTTCACCGGTGCGCAACATTTATCTTTATTCAATGGTTTCGGTATTTTGCACTCATAAGCATTCCAAATCTGTTCTTTGGTTGGCTTCGGCGTTTTCGCATGTGTCTTTCCTGACGCCTTTTGCGGTGTTGTTATATTAAAGGCAACAGATTTTTTAAGGTGAGAAGATGCATCACCAGAAGGACCGAATTTGAGCGATTTTTTCGTTACAGTATCTTTTACATCAACATGACGCGTTATTGCACCAACTTGAACTTTCTGGCCAGAGAGAAGAGCTTTGGCTCGATCAGCTTTACGTTTTATGTAGACATCAATACTCTCCAATTTATCAAGGGCGTTTTTGTGAATCGCCTCGTAATTTGGTACTTGACGCACCTTACTTGCTGATTTAACCCTTTTCTGCGAGGACGGCGACCTTTTTAACGTCTTTTTAAGTGAAGACACATTTAACTTCACTTTTGGTGAATTTACCATTAGGTTTGGTGTAAGCGGTGTCAACTTTTGAGCACGGCGCAAAAGCTGTGAAGCTGATGAAATATCAGACTCTGAAATTTAAACATTTCATGGGTTTTATAATATGCATATGAAGAAGTATAATTTACCTGTCATTGAGGACATTGAGTCAGTTATTTTATATTTAATTTTTTGTTTTTCATTTGTCAAATCTACTCTGAAAAGCTGCTTTGGAATATTATCATTGTTTGGGCTTCGCTTGGGTGAAGACACTTCTTTAAGAACACTGGTGTCTAGAATTCTACCAGTGTTTTTGATTGCACTGTGAAGGAATGATTGCTCTGGTGGAATATCAAATGTGCTTCGTCTTGAAGGCATCTCTGGTGATTTGCTAGACCCTTTCTTATTCACATTTTGTATCCTTGTTGATTCAGATATTGGTGTTCCCAATGAAACAGCTTGCAACCTCCTTCGCCCTCGAACAACTTTCCTTGCACCATCATCTCCTTCATTAGCATTCTTTGATTTCTTCTTCTTGGTAATCTTGCTAACACGCTCAACTTTATCAGAGCTCTTCTTCTTGTGGTTTTTCTTCTTTGCAATTATGGGCTCTGAAGGGCTTAACCTATCTTCCTCATGCACATAATTCTCTTTCCAGGGACTACTTACGCGCGATTGTAGTTGCACACCACTGCGTAACATTTTGAATTTTCACTAAATCGTATCAATTATATATTTCACAGACGAATTTAAACAACACAATCGCTTTTAATTTTGCTCATACGTTACAAATAAAATTTCAAATCTGTCTGGTCTGTAACCATGTAAACGAAGATACATTTCATGGCCACCGACTACAACCGACATTATACTAGAAGCGCCATTGACGGTTTGTGTCTAAATGAGAATTGACATTTCCCAAATATGATCACTTTATTGTAAACAATGCATGTGCAACAATCCATAATAAACGAAATGTATGCGTAGTGTTATCTAAATATTCGTATAATCAAACGCAAACAATGCAATTTAGTGATAAGTGCTTATGCAATCCTATACATACCGCCTGGTCGTATATAACCAAACTCACTATATACCGCCTGTATATTATGGGATTCCCAATATATTTGATTCGTAGTGTGGTCAAATTCATGGGATTCCCATGTGTGAGTTTATAAATACTGGAACGCCAACACAATTTCATCATTCCACTGCATCCTCCTATATCTTACGTGAAGTGCGCCTCAATAGGAATCTGCAATATTTCTGATACACCGACAAGTTTCTAAGGAATTCAACAAGGTATGTTTTTAAGACGTGATATTGTTTGTTATAAAATGTGCAATTAAAATCGTTTACAAATGCACGTTTCTGCTAACATCTGTTACAAGAACGTTGCTTATTTATTGTTTGGCAATCTATTTAATACGGCAAATATCTAGGTTGATAACCACAATATTTACCAAAATCACGGCTGTAATTTAACGCTAGCGGTATTGGTTGCGTTTTCACTAATGTCCTTCTGTTCCTGAAGCGCCAAAGCCTCTTGATCGAGTGTATGCTGTCTTCGGATACGATATTCAGTAGGTGTAAGCATACCACGCAATATCGTGTCGAAAGAGACATTAAGGCCACTCTTCGTCATACGACAATACGTTTCCCAACACTTCCGTTCTTTTGCTGGCTCGACGTGGCCCTCTTCATTCATTTTCTCATCTGTTGGCGGCGAATTCGATCTACTGACTGTGGTTTGGGGCGGCGGTGTGGGTGAGGGCAATGATCTCGCCTCACTGTCGTGCTTCTCACGCTCTGGGCTGTGAACAGTTTACCGAAAAGCGTTTACAAGTTGTTAATTGAAGGAAGAACTAAAGCGGACACGCGAACATGTAGAAACCTTGACTACGACTTGCGAAACTATGATAGCTTTTCAACAAGAAAAGTTCGCACTTCGCTGACGGCGCCGATTAGTTTTCGCGGTTGGGGCGGCACTCGCGGCGATTGGAAAAGTTTCAAGTTTTTCCGGCGAAGGCGAATGATGTAATAACAATGGGCGAATTTGGGGCAAGTGGTTGTCTAATGACCTAGGCCCTGGTATCGAGACGTCACCGACTTGTCCTGGAATCATTCATTGCTTGAATCACCACCATCGTTCGTTCACGTGCATGCCAAATAACTTCTTATTGTTGTCCTGTAATCGATTTCGCGCTTGTACGCTGTGTATGCGCTTGTAGTGTAAAATGCAAATTTGAATTTGCTCATTACGGAGTGTAAAAACGATGTGTAATAAGTAATGTAAACAAACTGGTTTGCGCTAGTTGAATGCAAATTGTTTTCAGCTTCTGATATCTCGTTAAGCGAGTGATTTAATTCTATTTCAGTACATTGTACCAATCAGCGATATGATTTTTGCTATCATGTCTTTTTTACATGGTTTGAAGCTCATCAATAACTGAATATGGCAACGGCATAATATGATTTTGAGAATAGCCTTCATATTCTGGCCTTTGTTCGTTCGATAGGCGAAAGTTTTTTGCAATAAAATATGATTGATTATTTCGTAATCAAGCGGTAGATATTACGAAATATGATCACGCATCAGCTGAACAATCATACTTCTTTACGCATTACTAAATTTTTTCTTGATATCATTCTAGATTACGCTATAAATTTGTTTACCTGGGGGAATGACTATTCGATTTTCCATCGGATGTGACCGTTGCTCCTTGTCGCAGTAGTCGACGTTTCGCGTCAATTTGCTCATCGGCGATTTGCGAGCGCTTCTCTAATGTCTTTGGCAATTTCTTATTGTCCAATACGGAACCAGAAGAGACAACTGAAGCACGTCGTGCCGGAAAACTTGCTGAGAAACTGCGAACGGCGTGAATGCTCGATTGTTGAAAGGAAACTGCCAACGCAGCATAACACATTAAAGTCAGTTTATTTGATTGGCAGTGATTGATGTGCAAAAATTAGTTCAAGAGTTTTTTGTCCTCGCTATCAATTTTCTATTAATCTAGTCTTCTTGCTTTGCTGCTATACCAACCTTGTTTGATAGTTTTTCGCAAGGTGAAATTTTTAGGATCGTCCTTTTTCCATCCATTTGAACTAATCATCACTGGCGGCTGCTTGATAGGTACTTCTTTCTCATCTTTGGAAGCTTCGGATTCTTCAGTTTCACTCTCGCTCGGACTGACCAAGGAGACCATTGTAACTACATCATTGTTGTTTTTCTTCGCATCGTCAGCATCTTGCTCCTTGGCCGATTTACAACGTTTACTACCGGATTTGATCTTCTTCCTTGGAAACTTGCATTTGCTCTCAGTTTTGATGCTGTTACTGTTGGGTAGAGAGCTGGCACGTATCATTGGCGGCCTAAAGGGCCTGTTTGAATTAGATGTTGGGGTTGTTATCGGCTGACAAGTTGGAGTTTGGAAAGCCGAATTGGTACGCTTCTGAAACATTGCCCGTTTCTGTGCAGCTCCCGTACTTGGTCGTGGTCTATTCACACTGTTACAAACATCGTGAGATGGCTTCTCAATAATAGGAACAACCACAACGGGATTTTGTGATCCCGTTGTGGAACCACCTTGCGAGTCATTAGCGCGTCCTGGTGATTCTATTTGCGAGGCTTTCCGCAAGTGCTTCTGGAAGATGAGTTTCAAATTTGTATTTTTCTCCTGGACTTCTGGATGAAGTGGTTGTAAAATTTTAGGTTTTTCTATATATTCGGAGTCTGCGAATTCCTCCTCTTTGCTATTTTGATGCTCGATTTGGTTACTCATATTGTGTGCTAGAAAAATATTGAGCTTATTCGACTTCTCCTTCTCGTGCCATGCGATGCGCAACTTCTGCGCCAAATCTTGACGCGAATAAAGGATGCTGTCGTTTATTTGATTCGAATCGCCCTCATCCCAAGCGATTTTTACCGGCTTGCGTAGTCCTTTGGCGCTTACAGAAATTCGCATACCATCCTCGACGTTACACTCTTCGGATTGCTGCTTTTTCAAGCTAGGACGACGCGATCCATTCGCGGATGGCGGTGGAGTCTCGCATTGCAACGAGAGTTGGCGAATTGCGTTAAGCTTGCGTGCCATCATCACGCACCAGCACAATTAAATCGCGTGGGCTAATTGAAACGGGCGAAGAATGCTAGTAACATGGATATGTTGGCAGGGGGTGGCAGCGTACTTGCCGCCGTAACAACCGGAACGAAACTGATTTTCCAGCCGCCACACAAACTTTTCGTACTTGGAACTCACTCACTCGCGCGTACATACATAACAGGGCAAGTTTTCGAGACATAGAACCAGTGAATGCAATACGCATTTAGGCAGGCGGCACATGGCAAGTACGTGCACGTGTGTGATGCCACCCCCCGTGCGGTTGACTCTCTCCTTCACAACCAAATAACAAACTGCTTTTACTCATTTATTATCGATCATCCTTGGGAAAACTTTCCCTTCTTTATAAATGTTCGTAGAACTTTTTTTTATAAAGTATTAGACTGAAACTTATTTTCATTGAATTATCATACTGCATTTTTAGAGAATTATTACAATTATGAATGATGAAGGTGATGAAAAGGGAGGAAAGCGGCGTTACAATTATATGGAGAGTGTCTTACAAAACGTCATTACCAAAATCAGTTTGAATGATAATGATAAGAAACGTAACAATCTGATTCTAAATGAGGTAATCCATGCAATACCCATCGCTGTACGTTTCGTATAATACATTCTCATTGCAAGGCCCTTGAAATTATCATACAAAAAATGAAGGAAACGTCTCCGGTCTTTTCGAAACTGTATCAAAACTACTTTTATGGTGGTAGCTACTACGATAATCTGAAAGTGGATAAGCCCGACGAGTACGACATTGATTTGTTACTAGTTTTGACAAAGAAGAAGAATGTTTTTAGTCTGAAACCGATCACAGAAGCGCCTGGATTTGTAACGTTGCAATACACGGACGAGAATGGCGACATTAAGTAAGAAATGCGTTATCTGCGCGATGAAATAAAGATATAGTCTGATTGTTAGCGGGATCTCCGAATTATTCGATAAAAGTATGCTGTGCACTGCAAAAGTACTAAAGTGGATGGAGAGCACCATAACGAAAGCAATGCACGAGTTACCCAAGAGCGGCACGCAGAGCATCATGAAACTTCAAGGAAATGACTTCTACGTAAATTATGAATGAATATGTTGCACGTACATCAACCTAATCAAAATGTTTTAGTTTAATTTATCGAAATCGGGACCAGCGTTCACAATGAAATTGAATGGCGAGGTTGATGGCGCAAATGTAAAATTTGACGTTGATTTAGTGCCTTGTTTCATTTTTGGTCCTCAATTGTGGCCGAGTCATAAATTTCGTACTAATCCTGTGAAAGAACGGCCAGATTTTTTTATTGTCCCTAAACAGCCGAAATTGCAGAATGCGTCCTGTCGGCTTAGCTATTGTTGGCGATTATCTTTCCAGGAGCAGGAGCGTCAATTAATCCGAGGCAAACGAACGCTCAAACCCTGCATAAAACTTGTTAAAAAGTTGCGCGATAGATTGCAACAAGCTTCGATTAGTAGCTACTTTATTAAAACTATGTTCCTCTGGGAGTTGGAGAAGCAGGACACTGTATTTTGGGAAAATAGTCTCAGCTTTGTATTTATTGAAATGCTTAGCATATACGAGCAACGTCTGCGTAATAAAGAAATTCCATACTATTGGAATCGAAACAATAACTTGATTGCGAATTTATCATCTACCATGCTTGAGAACTATGCGAACAAGTTGCGTCGTATTGTTACAGATTTAAAGCGCAAGACAGATGAGCCGTGGCATGTGGCAACTTATTATCTTGGTTTGTAAAGCTCTTCTATAAATGCTTATTTTATTCATTATGGTACATATTTAAGGCGGCGTCGAGTTGGAGCAAATAAAGGGTGAACATGCAGTCTCGCCCCCGAAATTACAAGAGAATGCATCTTCTAACACATTATCAAAAGCAGCCAAGTGCACATGCAAAAATGAGTCCACTGGGGATATAGAAATTGCAATGAGTAAATTACGAAACGAAATTGACGCGATGCGCTGCGAGCAAGAAGTGCTAAAGAAAATTATTATGGAAGGGCTCGGTACAGTTCTTAAACGTTTGGATGACTTAGAGAATAAGATTGCAAATTAATGTGCATTTTACTTATATTAAATACATACGAATTTTATAATTTTTGTGCACTGTTCATTCTCCACATAAAAACCTTTTGGCAAATGCCAGAGGTATAAGCGCACAAAGGTGATCCATTTTAAATAAGCCGCACTGCTATATATATATATATATATTGTAAGTGCGTACTAGCGCCATACATAATAAGTCGTATCAGCTCATCCATGTTCGAAAGAAGTTTGACCGTTCAATTTCTAAATGGCTTCCAAATGGCCCAGGAAGATGTTTAAACGAGTTGTCGCATGTGGCACTAGGGCGTCTTAGTTCTAGCATATACTTTGATAAATGTTTCTGTTCCAGTTATAATCATGGATGAAACATTAAAGGCAATCAACAAAAACTACATTCAAATGGAGTTTGACGATATAAAAACCAATAATTACATTCTTACTGGCGTATGTAATGTACCAATTTACGATACTTAATAAAAAAATCATTTCAGATCATAAATCATCTTGTTGAGGAGTTGAAAAAGGACTCACTATTTAGCTTGCTTTATGAGCGCGTCTTCTTTGGTGGGAGTTTTTATGATGGGCTGAAAGTGGGCAAACCAAATGAATTTGATATTGATTTGGTATTAAAATTACCCGCGAAAATGTGTCCAAGCTTAAGTTGTCCCATACCAGGATTCGTGGTGGTTGAATTATATAAATTGGACAGTTATCCGTAAGTCACTTGCTTAGTTAGCTATTTGATGTACAATGTTATTACATTCTAGAAACTTAAACAAGTTATTGGACGAAAATGATCGTTTGTCATCTGCGAAAGTGATGGCGTGGTTTCAAAGCATTCTTGACAAAGTGCTAAATTCGGCATATCTGAAAGCTCTTGGGTATTCTATTACTAAGTGTTATGGGGCCCCGGCAGCAACTTTACGAATTGCAAGTCGTCCAGACAACGATGTTTTTTATGTGGATTTCGTACCATCGTTCAAATTTTCCACAAGCCAATTGCCTGATATGTATTGTAATAAATGGCCGGATCATCCGCTAACCAGTGAAGTACATTCTTCACAAACTACCTAATTATTAATGCATAATCATTTTTATTATTTCTGATTTAGTTTCTAGTTATTCCAAAACCATTGAATATCCGATCGCCATGTATTCTTCGGCTTTCTTTTCAGGGGCAAGAACGACTACTTCTGCACCAAAAGGGTGCATTGAAGCCTGCCATTCGCTTATTAAAAGTATTTTTTATTAAGTTTCTTTTCTGGAATTAACAAATCTTATTTTAGTTGCTTCGGGATCGTTATGATGATGATCAGTTAAAAAGTTATTTCATTAAGACGGTTGCATTGACATGGCTACGAAAGAACACAAGGAATTTGGAAAATGCAAAATTGTCTACAATTTTTATGAGTGTAATTTTCAGTGCAATAAGAACCATAATGCTATTTATTATCTTCTGTTCTATCCTTAGTTAATGCAAGAATGCATCGAGGCATTGGCAGCCGGAAATATTGCATATTATTGGCATACGGAATTCAATCTTTTGCATAATACTTCCGAGGCATACACGACCGATTTGGCCAATCGTTGGCGAAAACAGCTGTCCAAAATATCCCTCGGTGACCACCAAACTATACTCCAAATTTTTAGAGTTAATCAAAGCATTTTCTCTCAACCAAACTCAAGCGGAGATCTTGCAACTGCAGATACCGATTCAAGCGTTAGTACTACTACTATAGTAGGAGTAGGGCTGGGAGTTGCTGCTTTAGCTACAGGACTGATGTACATGATGAGAAGAAATCGAGATGATTAAAATGTTGTATATTTATCTAAATCGTTTCATGCTTATAAAAATATTTTAAAATATCTGTGAATACAATAACTATACATTTATAATAACAATCTATTCGGTTGAAGAAAATGGCATAGCCGACTCGTTAGCTGCATTTACAAAAGCAATTCCTAGTGATGCTGCACATTTTAGAAGCATAAATGCATCTGCTTCAGCCACATGAGAAGTTTCAGGCTTATTTCCTGTTAGCCTTTCATACACGTCCATTAACTTGTAACTTCTTTTATTTGCTCTATAAATACATTTTCGATAAGAGTTTTGATATTAAACATATGTACAAAAATTACCCATAGTTAAGTGATTTTCTACTAATTTTCGCAATGTGTCGCTGACTAGAGCTACAAAATGTCTTGTTCTTCTTCGGAGTTGTTTCATTGATTTTCTGTGCTTTTTGCATTCGCACCACAAATTCAGCTTCCAGTTTATCAGCTATTTGTGACAGTATAATATCACCGTCGTCGTCTTGTAATTCTGGTGGTATATTTTGTGTAAAAGTAATTTTATCAATATTTGACGTCAAGTCTTGTGAATAATTAACAATTTCCTCTCCGCTCGGACTCTGACAAGTTTTGTTGTCGATTTGTTGAAATAGTAAAAGACTATCCACGTATAAAACCTGCGGACAAATACTTGCGCCTGCTTTTTGAATATGCCTTTTTAAAATGGGAAAATCGAAGGCATTGCCGTTATGGGCAACCAGGCAAACTGGTTTTGGCAATTGTTGAATAAAATGATTTATAATTTCGACCGTATCACTCTTGAATGGAGGATGATCTTCCAGTATATCATTGTAAAGTCCTACAATGAAATCCATCTTTCTTTTGATGAAACGTAGTCATTACAATTTGGGGCAAGACTCACCTGTTATATCACTAGCCTTGCAATGTATAAGTCTAAGCGGGTTCAAACATAATGTTAATTTATTTAACGCTCGCGGAGTAACTGACGTAGAATCAATTAAATGCTTTGCATAAACGCCAATTAAACTCATTTCCGTAATTCGTGCGTCATGTTCTAGGCCGGTGGTTTCAAGATCCAAAAATATAAATGAATTAATTTCAAGCGTCATTATTATAAAATATTTGTTTAATAATAATAATATATGAGCATTCACTTAAGGAGAGGTTATCAAATATAAAGTACTTATTGCAAGCATTACATACAGACACGCAATGAATAGGTTGCGGACCAATGCGGACTTTAAATCCAAACACGTATTGAACGGCAAGAAGAAAAACCCGATTTCCATGGGATGCTTTATAGTAATGTCAGAGGGCGTCTATATGAATCATAGTTTTCTCAATAAAATTTAGTTCAATAATGTATTTGATGAAGAATTGGATTGTATAAAAATGAATATGCTAATGCTAATACATTTATTTGGCGCTAAATTATTCAAACGTCTATTAGTTTATCGAACGCATACCGATGATACACGAGAGTAGGGAGTTGGCGATGCTCAATTGTGTACGACGCATGCGTGTGACGTGCTTGAGTCATCGCATTTGTCTGCTACGACACTTTCGAGGTTGTTGTTTGATAAATTTAAAATCCGTAATCATCCTTGAACAGACAGCTTAGTGCAGTTTGCAAATCTTTTTTTTATACGTATATATTTTGATTATCGTATGTCCATCCAGAATCTTAACACATTTGGTAAGTAATCTCTCGCAAGTTCAACTTTTCCCATCGGTGCACCAGCCTTGTCAAAATGGCGTACGCGATGTTTGTGTTTCATGTTTAACTTAATTACATATTGAAATAATTTATTTCTTCGACTCATTTGTACTATAATCATCTGTGGTGTGTTTGATATTATTGGCAGTGCAATACTGCGTTAAATTAACTTCACTGTGACCTAAATTTGGATGTATTGATGTTTTTTTTTTGGGAGCTTCTTTCCTAATATTTTTGTCTTGTTCCCCAGACCCCTTTGCTGACGCAAATAAGGGTTCAGAAGATGATGTTCAGGACGGATTAGTTCATATAAGAATTCAACAACGTAATGGTCGTAAGACTTTAACCACTGTGCAAGGACTGTCATCTGATTATGACCTGAAGAAGATAGTGAGAGCATGTAAAAAGGTATAAATGTGCTGTATATAATTCTTACACATTTATCCAGCTACAGTGGGAATTTTAGTGAAAACTTAACACCTGTGTTGTATTTTTAGGAGTTTGCCTGCAATGGTACTGTAATTGAACATTCTGAGTACGGTGAGGTGCTGCAATTGCAGGGTGATCAACGAGAGAACATCTGCCAGTTTCTGACCAAGAGCGGTCTGGCTAAGCCAGATCAACTCAAAGTCCACGGCTTCTAATGCCACCTAACTTAAACATATTATCAGTTTAGTTTTGCAGTCAATTGTCAGTCAAAATCTTAGTTTATAGTAGAACAATGATCAGGAAGCCCAGATGATAACATGTACCTGGGAGCATTTGATATTTTCAGAGAAATTCATATCTTGACACAACCATTGCAAGCAAACTTTCTTTTTTAATTTCTCAACGAAAATTGCAATAGCGTAAAAAGTAACTTCATATACTCGGAATAATTTATAATAGTAAGCGACCGTGACGCCCGCCTATGCGACGTCAGTAACTCAAAAATTTTGAATTCAATCAAATGTTTGATTTGCTGCTTTGGAATGCGCCCAGTTCTAACACCAGCTGCTGGCAACCGAGGGAGGAAGTGGCACGTCGTTGGTGCGGGTACAACAAGCCAATAGATTAGAACACAAGCGCGACTTGAATGTTTTTCTCATTGTGCCTTTCCACCAGCAACACAATCGAATAATAATGTTGTATAATTAATCGCTCGTCAATCCTATTTTGTCTATTATTAATTTATACAATCACAATACGAATCTATCCGTTCTGATCTTTTATTTTTAAATGTTTTTACATTTCTCTGTGTCAGTGTGGACGCTTGAATTAACTTTGTTCTCAACTCAGCCACGACTAAAGTTTCATAATAGATAGACTAAATGTTAAATGGATTTAAAGCTTGTTTGTTGACAGTATTTAGTTGAAATATTTGGGACTCAAATTAATCACCGAATGAATAAAAAGAAATTGAAAATAAACCAATGTGTTGAGTCCACTTTGGCGCACTTCCTTCCCATTTGTCCAACCGGGGCGTGCGTACAATTGTTAAATGTATATACGGGGATAGTAAATTCCAGGGATGGATCGAAGTTACAGCTGGCTAACCTTCCAGCGTGCGTAGATGGGTCATTCATGAATGTTTACAAAGACGCGTAGAGGTGGAATGCGCCCGAGTCGGGGGTGGCGGGGCGGCGATTGCGCGTTCAGAGGACACGCGCGCACGCTGTGCGGCGTGGCACTATGAACGGCGGCGACGGCGCTGCAGATCAGCTGGTCTGCTAGTTTATATCCGGACTCAACAGGTCGGCATGGTGAGTGGCGGTAGTCGCTGCGCTCGCACAGATGCCCTTCCGGAGAGGCCGCGTCGTTGGCGACAGGCAAATGCCCGTTGCCTCCTCCTCCTCGGAGCCGCTGCACTCGTGCCTGGACACCAATGGCACGTATATCTGCACCGCGTTCAATCCGCGATGCTACATCATCCAAAAAGTAAGTACCAACAACTTGAGCCATATGGTTGTTGTGCTTGCATGCATGCGCGGCCTGAGCCGACGAGATTTGTTGTTGTCGTTCTGTTGATGCACGACACAAACCGCAACAACGCTAATCGATGGAATATTGATTGTAACCGCTGCTGGGGGCTGCGATAATCATTTGCCTAACCGATTGCGGAGTGCGCGAATTGTGCGCGTCTCCATGTTGGCATTGGATCGATATTCAATGTTTTGATAATCGAGTTCTTAGATGTGCGCAACACGTGGGTCGTTTGCTGTTCGCCCTCCAGAAGGATGTTCGATACATCGACGAAGAAGTTTTGTATACATGCACTTATCGAGCACTATCATTACTAGCTGGTATTTATTTGAGCGCGCATTGAAGTTTTCTCGGGCGAGTAAACAACGTGCGGCGCATCCCTCGACTGAACTTGTGCATTGCACGCTGTTTGCAGCGATTACGAATAAGCAAACAGATACGAATTGTGGAATTCACTAATAATTTGTGAGTGCTTTGTACTTTATCTGCGATTACACCGAGTGATAAGCGCGCATCGCATCGAGCGCCAGCGCAGCACAGAGCACACATACGAGCGTTTGTGCGCGCCGCGTAAACACCATCGCCACGGCATCGGTGACTGACGCGTTTGCTTTTTTCTATGATATAATATTTATTGTAACATTATTTGCAAAGGTGGCGTGTGTAATGAGGTGCTCATTAGTTCGGTGATACGATTGCAAGAAGACGTTCAACGTGTGTGTGCGCTCAGGATAAAAACAATACTTTATAAGTCACTTCCACGGAGCATCAAAATAATGCGTTTGGTACGTACTCAAAATTTTTCGAAGCTAGTAGCCTGCCCGCAATGTGCGCTTATCACCACTTTCCATTTATTAAATAATGGATTTATTATGACATTCGATGAGAAATATGTTTCTTTTATATCGTTCAACGGACTGAACTAGAAACAAAATACGAATGGAAAAATGGTATTTTTAGATTTCATTTTTCTCACTTTCTATTAGGGGCTTCACCAAGATGCGACGTCGATCGTTATTATGACAACGTAATATTAATTGATCGGAAATAACATTCTTACTACGAAATAGGCCAGCGAAGCAGGAAGTTAATTTTATGTAGTGTGTAAGGTACTTTCCCCTGCCTGACATGCGGTTGCAAAAAAGACATGCGCTCGCTGTTCTTCGATGAAATAGATCGAATTGCGTTCGATAGTCGCGTGTTCGTAGATTGGTAAATAAACTCGCAAAATGTTCCATTTGATATTGAATGACCGCCAAACAATTAGGTTTATATACTTTATATATGTACAAATTGCTAATTCAAAAGTAATTCGAACTCATTGCAGGTGCAATCTGGTCCTTGCGGTACGCCAACGCTGAATCCAAATGCGGATGAATTTGAAGCAAAAGCGAATCAACTGGATTTCGATAGAGTAGGTCATCATCATCCGCACCTGATCCATCCAGCAGCTAATAATTTCGAGCACCAGCAACACGAATATTGCGCTATTGCGGTGGACGGTGAGTATCATTATTACTAAACTCATATTATAATGCCTCATAAGCTTAGCAATCGAAAAGCCACATCGGATTCTGTTCGCATCTCAAATTACTTTCGCAACTGGTCTCTGTCAACAACGCAACATATATTATAAGAAACAACTCAGGCGCATGCAAAAGATTTCTACGCCTAAAGAGGTGGAAATTGAACGCCAAAATAAATGTTTCATATACAATATAGAGATATGCGCCAAAGAAATAATGAAATGTTAGGCAAAACCGTCGAAATTTGAATTAAGATACTGCAATTTAAAAGAATTAAAAAAGAATCATTGTTATGCAACCACACGTACAGACATGCAAATAATGAAACAGTTAGTCAGTGGTCAAGTGCCCAAAGTATCATGCTTCAGAAAGTATTGACGGTTTGTCAGCTTCAAACCGTTCTTGTCAAATGCAGTGTCTTGGATTATTTTTCCGCGTTTTCCGTAAAACGATAACGGCTAGCGTTGAGCAAAGAAATTCGATTTTTAGCAAAGTGTCGGTTGTCTTTGATTGGTCGAAGCACGCGCATTTGAATTTCCCTCGTGTTAGCGCGATTAGTTCGTGCGACGTTTGGGGGCGCGCGCGTCGTTCGGATGGTGCCTTCTCTGTCTTTCACGCAGACAATTGGACATCTGTGGCATGTGCCCTGCGACGGCCATTTTGCAAGTTTCCGTGTGAATTTGTGCTGCGTTTTGCAAAGTAATCTCAGCGGTAAGCGATCATTTTTTTCTCAATACGAGTGTCTTGTGATTGTGCAGCGTCGATCCATGTACGTGTAGTGTGGGTGCAACGGCAGGCCGCGTGATTACATCAGGGAGCAAACATCTGCGTACGTTTCAAACACGATATTATAAATTGGTATTCTCTTGTGGCACGGCACCCGTAACGTTATAAGCGCACACATATGCAGCTCAAACGAGCGGTATAGAGTACATAGCACACAAATACACGATTCAGGACGGACGGAACATGGAATGTCTCTCCTCAGAGCGACTTGAAAGGCTATTCTCTGTACCACTACACTGAAAGAGTCCGAGTCCACAGCAGCATGGTTTCCGGGTTTGACTCGCTAAATTGTTTACGTAATTTTGTCTAAAGAACTAGTCGGTGTCCCGTACGTAAATGGTTGACTGTCGAGCGGTGCGTGCCGAAAACGTGTGCTGAGTGCATTGGCGAAAAACGCCACCGAAAAATTGTAGCAATCATTTACTCATTGGCTCTTTATTTCGTCTAGAGGCAGATTGGGAAACGTTGCATACAAAGTTAAACCACACACGTTCATTATCACAGCGGGCGCGTGTTGGGAGCCGTTTACTCACCGTCTACAGCCCATCGACATGCTAATAGTCTGTAGTGCATCCAGTGCCGAGGAACGTTGATATTTTAGGTGTTTACACCTCATTATTTTCTATCGGCAATCCAATGCAAAGAAGTGCGAGGAGCCTTGTGGTGTGCGTGCATTCATTCGTTCGTCCATCGAGACTATAATACGAATGAAGCTCAGTCCCGTATCGCGTTCTGCCATAGTGCCTCTGTCCGTTTTGATAGCTTATTAGTCGGTTTGTGCATAACCTGCATTAGAATTAACATTAGGAGCAACACATACACCCAGCTAGTGAGACGATCGACGCTGCGACGGTTTCGATATTTCTATATTTGTCCTCATTTTGTGCATGCCATTCTGGCCATCAACTCTACAGCGGGAGTGCTACATAACTAACACAGTAACATTTCCAAGTCATAAATTCTAACCTCAAGTTGTGCCACCGTCGTCTCGTGCACACGTAGTAGAGAAGTGTTCGATTCGTGTGTACCTGGATACACAAGTTGCATTTGGCAGCAAGTGAACGCAAAAACCCTTGCCAGAGAGTGGCTCCCGATACTGGTCGTATCCAACGTGTTGTATTGTGCATTAGATTTGCTCTCTCGAAGAGCGAACGCGAATTGTTGCACGCCCGCCTTGGGCAGTGCTTTAGTTTGCGGCAATTACTGCACCTAGGTAATTTCTTTTTATTACGAATTTATTCACGTTATTGATTCTGCTTATTAATACTCATAAGACATATTGACATATGTCGGTTTGATCGGGCTAATCTGTTCGAACAATATGCAATCAGTGTGATGCAATTGATAATGTTATGGCTGATTCAGGATGAGTTGTAATCTATTGTTGTGAGCATCATTGACCTTGGTCATGACTGAAATGTGCATATAATAATTACGCCAAAAGTAAGGTTAGAAATTATTTCGTAATAGAACTGCAACACAAATGCAGCGTATGTATCACTCCTGAAAACAACACGGCGTGCCTGTTGAAATCATGTTTACTAATTGTTGTTTCAGCACTTATTGCAGTGAGTAACGTATTAATTGCGTCTTTCGTTTTAGGCTACGTGTACATGAATGGGGATGTCGGGAAACTGCCTTCAGGGGCGGTGTACAGCACCACCCCTGATAGCACCGGAATTGCCACACATACGCCAGAATACGTGGTCATTAATGGGGTAGCAGAGGGAGCTGAGGGACAAAGTCCAGTCCCTCCCTCAGCTCCCACTGACAGCGGGACTCAGTCTGCCTTTCCCTTGCCACAATTAAAACAAATGCTCTCCCAACAATTGGAATACTATTTCTCTAGGTAAAGAGTGCATGGAATGCTAAGTGGGCACACGCTAATCTGGTTGTAATGTTGTTGTAGGGAAAATCTGGCAAATGATACATACTTGCTGTCGCAAATGGACAACGATCAATATGTACCAATCTGGACAGTAGCGAATTTTAATCAGGTGAAGAAGCTAACCAAAGACATTAAACTCATAACGGAAGTGTTGAGGGAGTCGCCAAATGTTCAAGTGGACGAAGAGGGCGTGAAAGTGCGTCCTAACCATAAACGATGTATAGTTATATTACGAGAAATACCCGATAATACTCCCATCGAAGATGTTAAGGTAACACTCGTGCGCTTGGCGCTAACAAGTTGGATGTTACTGAGTTCTTCATGTTTTCAGAATCTATTTGCTGGGGAAAAATGTCCGCGTTTTATTTCCTGCGAGTTTGCTCATAACAGCTCGTGGTACGTTACGTTCGAGTCTGATGATGACGCACAACGTGCGTATCGGTATCTACGCGAAGACGTTCGTGAGTTCCAGGGTAGGCCTATTATGGCGCGGATTAAAGCGAAACCGATGAATCGGTTGCCCATACCGCCTGTTGCTGGTGTGAAGAATGGTTTTCGGGGCACACCACCACCGACAGCTGTTTACGATGCAGCAGCATTTCCACCAGGCCAACAACGGTTCATCTATGCCAATGGTGCTCCTGGACAGACAGTCCAGTATGGCAACCAGGTCCACGTATATGTAAGTTTTTCTACTATGTGCTGATCGGCGCTAATTTAGGTTTTTTACAATCAGCAACCCTATCAACAACAGGGTTTTTATACATCGGTGGTCCCAGCGTGGACGTCGGGAGCACCGCCATATTACGATATCAGTAGCGTTTTCCAAGTGAATGGGCTGGCCCCGCAATCCTTCAAGCATCCGTCATTTAGGAATAGTACTCGACCACGAAAACAATCACGCGGTGGCTCAACACAGACTGACACAAGTGCTACTTCAGCGAATCAAGTGCTAGCGAGTAGTAATAATCCACGGCAGAATCATCAGACTCCGCTGGTCCCGTCACCTCAGGGTACACTGAAATCAACAAATACCACTGGTGCCAAACCCCCATTAATGGGTGACGCGCCTCGTGTCGTTTCGCATGAGGACGTCATACACAACGCAAATGCAACCACAGGTACGTGGCAACTTTTCACCGCGGAAGTGTCAACTGTTAATAATTTTACTTTCAATCGCCATAGGTATACCTCTCATGGTGGCAGACGTTTTTGATGCTACAAGGCCGATTATGCTGGCCCAAATGCATCCGCCACCCAAAGATCCACGGCACAATCGACGTAAGCGGCGCGATGACGATGTTGTGATACCTCAAGCGAATGCCAACTCGGCGGCACGAGAGGCGCCGTGCCCCAAGGGGCCACAGTTTGATTTGGTTGATTCAGCATTTCCTCCCTTGCCCGGTTTCGAAGGTGGATCAGGGGCTGTCAACAAACAAACCCAAGTGACAAACGTTGTCGCCGCCGAGACCGCGCCAACACTACAAATGCCCGAATCGGCAACGCAGGGTCACTGGGGTGAAAATCGTCTTGCAGATGTCGTCAAGGGCACTGCGAAATCGAAAGGACGTGATGCACACAGTGGCACAAACTCTCCGCGAGCAACCTCCCCGCAGCAGTCGACGTTCAATGTCCAAGTACCTGTGCACAATCGAGCGCAATCGAATGTTGAGTGCAATGCTAATGGAAGTGGTGATATCATTCAGCTTAGTACGGTTACCTTGACTCCACCTAGTTCTCCAGAAAAGTAAGTTTTTTCTAACAAAGCAGTAAAAGTATATTTATACGTGTGTATCATTATTTTACTCAACACAGACTAGTTCCTGTATCGACAAAATGTACAATGGCCGACAAGTCGACAAAAACGGACGACGCTTTGCTAAATGGAGAACTAGATTGTCCAGCTACCGCAAATGTTGCTACAATGACCACGGTCGTGGTCTCCAGTGAAGCGATGCCTGCTCGTGTGGCACATACGTCAGCTTCAGCATGCACAAGAACTTCCCACGTTTCACCTCCACTGCAAAAACAAGATTTCCGGCATGACGCCACGAAGCTGCCAGCTACACCGCCGCTACAGGTAAGTTTTCACGACGCTTATTCGCATTGTTTTTACAAATTTTGCGCTAATAGGAGAGTGGCGGTTGCAATCCTCCGCGAATGAGCTACGCTCAAGTGGCACAACATCACAAAGAAATCAAAGAGAAACAATCATCCGCCGATCAAACAGCCCCAGCTAAGTCAGCCACAACTAGTATAGGTAGCGGTAACAGTGTAAATGCAAATGTTGCTACCAGAGTAGCAGCTAATGACCAACAGCAGCGCGATCAACGAAGCGGTGAGTATTATGCGGCGGTTCTTGCACCTGTTTGAAAGTTTACTTATAATATCCTCACGTGAAGTAGATGGTGGTAGTCAGCTTAAAGAGTCTAGCAATTCAACGCGAGGCAATCAGGGCGCCGGAGGAGCAAATGCGCAGCAGCGCAATGGACAACGTGCAAATAACACCAGCTTCGATCGCTCAAATCGACGGCGCCAAGAAACACGCGCGACTCAGTTACGCGAATTCGTAACACCCCGATCACCGAAGTAGCGATACGCCGAGCAGGCGCTGCAAATCTTCGTTTTGCGGGCTCAGTGTTAATTGTGCGGCAAGAAGTGTGTTGACCTTTGGCCATATATATACACATTTATCTATATTTATATAAAATAGTGACAATACTGCCTTCGAGGCATTTAGGTGTATACTAAAGGAAAGAAAGAGAAAATCTACAAACCTTAAACAAGCAAAAAAAACACAAAACGCGATGAAAATAAAAAAACACAAAAACACAAACTGGTAAGAATATTTCACTTAATTTCGTGCGAGTCATATTGTTCCTAGCTCGAGATATATAATGTTGAATATTAATATGTTTATTAGTGCTGTACAATTGATAATGATAACAAGGAAGTAGTTGAGGGGAAGTGCGACTGTGATAGGCCCGCACGCCTTTTAAGTTGGCGCAACAATTACAGCATAACAACTTTTTGGAGCTTTCGGTATCGTTACTTGAGTTGAGTCTTCAATCATCTAGAAACAAAATCGTATCACAAACATTACACAAAAACACTACCAAAGGCCGATGTAAACGAAATTACACCTTTTGGCATTACGCAGATTAATACATGAGCGAAGAGACCAAACTCACAATTTACAATATATTTATTTGCTAATATGGTGCTTGAATAGCAAATAAGCGATGAAAGCAACGCATAAACGCCACGATTTGACAATTTTTACAGAAAACCATCAAACGAATTAGGCTCATGCGTCAATATGTAACTTGTTGTACAGACTAATGTTGAAGTTATTTTTGACAAATTATTACCATTTATGTATAAGATGTATAGGGGAGAGTAGGTCTAGTATATTAAAAATTCTTGTTGGTTTTTATGATTATTATGTTTACAAAAAAAAAACAGCTTGCAGTTGCTCAGGGCGCACTATTAATATGAATATATTTTAAAATTAATAATGGCACTCGATCGATGCACCATAATGAGAATTAACGGATTATATAAAATGAGGTTTAACTCTAAATTAGATTTGCCTTTAACGAATAATTTATGAGGACTTTGGATAAAATGAATTGCGTAAGCACAAAACTGAAACATGTATTCATCTTTGTAATAATATATTGTTATTTAAGTTAGACTACATGGGTAATATTTAATTAATAATGGTTTTAGATAGCAAAATCACGCAGAAGCAATATCAACTTGAAATTTCGTGAGTCGCGACAGAGTATTAGCAAGACGGTAACGAATTCGTAGGTATTTTGTCCTCCCTTGGGTGCCTACAAACGATGTTGTTATTCTTACTTATAGGCTGTGTATGTATATAACAAAATACCCCACCGTCGCGGTGAAAATGAAGCAAATGCAGATTCGTCTGATGATAATAATAATGTAGTTATTTCCTTGCTTTGACATTTTAAAAAGGAAACTAGTAATTAGATATGACCAAGTATTGATGGGATGACTATTCACTTATGACACAATTACGTGTGCGGTATTTTTGCGTTTATACAAAATGAGTAAGTCGCATATAAAGCTCCCAGGGATGCGACACGAATTTTTCGGATGTTTACATACCGCATGCCTGAGCAACTGTTGAGACTGCTTTTCATTATTCAGTTAATCAGTATAAGTTACTTTTAAGACTGTTAGCTGATTATTATAAAATATTGTTATTATTTTTTGGTCTCTCAAATGAATTGAAGGATGATGTTGCACGCAATATCCCTCTCAACATATTACTAGGCATTATGTAGAAGATAGGATGATGCGTGAGCGTAGAACTAGACGAATGAAATGCAAAATAAAATGGAACGAATTGAGAGAGTATAACACATTTTGGCTGAGGGATTATTTGCGGTGTGCGAACTCATACATTTTTAAAATATTGTTTTTTTTTATTATTATTTCATTTAGTTATTGAGACGCTCTTGATATGCATAACAGAGAATTAAGGCTAAAAATCCGTAGCCTGCATAGCGCACGCAACAACATGTTTCTTTTACATTGCAATTGGGTGTGTTCGAAGGCACATTGTATATTTATATGATAGTTAATTTTCGCTGATATGTTTAAGTACTGCTGCTATTTTACTTTCAACTTCTTTTGTGTGCAAGTTGCTATTATTACAAGTTTAAACAACAATTACTATCTTCTATCTATTGGTTATAAATGTTTAGCTAGAAACTATCATTTCACACATTTTTATAATTGTATATGTAATTTGTTCTAATGGTGAGTTTTTGTTTTTTTATTCTTAGGCAGGGGTGTTTAATTATTATAATTAATACAATCTATATGTTTAAAATATTTTGAATGTGATGCTCAGCTCAAAAATGTAAAGAGTTATTATGTTGCCAATGCGAAATATTGCAAAAAGTACGAAATACGCGTCAAGAGGGATTGCTTATTATGTCCATTATTTTAGAATCAGTTTGTTTGATACTAAAGCTGTTGAATTTATGCAACAGTACAACATGCCAGAATATTTGATAAATTAATGAATTTTAAAATTAATGCCACTGCTGAAAACGATAAATTTAATTAATAAAAATTTGCGGTTGTTAATTTTACATCATAATTATTCTAGTCTTAATAATTTTATTCTCTAAAATATATACACACACACACATTGAGTCGAAATGAATATCGCGATACAAAATTGTTATGTATTCTTAGTTCTCAAAGTTAATACTTGATAATGCATCGATAGACATCTCTTTGGTAGGCCCTATCCTAATTTGCTTTTGCATTGTGTTAAAGGTAAACTTAGATAATAGCTTGATAAAGAAAGTGAAACAAATGAAAAGGAGAAACATGTTATTAATGCAAACACAATAAGAATTTGAGGTGATGGGTAAAATATCGTGTCAAATGGTTATTTAGGATTAGTGATATTTCGTTAACTACTTTTGTTCTTATTTTTTATTCATCTTAATTATTCATTTATAATACTTTTGTGTTACTTTTTTTGTATAACAATGATTAGCGTTTAATTTTGTTTAATTTCATTTGTAAATCATTGATTGCATTGTCTTTATCGATTATGTTTATTGTAGTAGACAATTAGTATGCATCGTATTGATATAACTTGTGCTATAACTTGTATAATGTATAATAACCAACCAGCGTAACAGAGTAATGAGATAATAATACCTTAATAACGTTTGCGAATAAATAAAATATTGACTCGTCACCTTAAGAACATGAACCGAAGCGAAAATATGCATATAAACTTACCCAACTAAATGGTATTTCTTACTGCAAACTTATTTATGAATTTATCAATTATGGTATGACATGTTACAATAAAACTAACGATTTATTCTAACCAACCGATATGGATAGTGTATTTGAATATATAACGTATGATTGCAGTAGTGTAACAGAATAATCACCCCTGCTAGTTGCATCAATCGAACAAATTGTAATATTGAGATATTTTCATTTGTATTGGTAGTATAACAATTATTGTTAATGTATTGGGAATGAATTAACCATGCCGCGTACGTAGACTTATTATTTTTATATCGTTTTGTTTATTATTTAATAATGCATCAAACTTTAAGTTTACAAACAAATTGTATTACCATGTATGCAGTGTGCTTCCAAATGCCTCAAATGTTCAAACGAAACGAAACAAACTTCAAACAATAATAGAAAATCTCGAAAGTAAACAAACGATAAAACAGGTATATACAACAAGTATTTGCAATTTAGTTTACGTTTCTTATTACTAAAAAACGATTTTTTAATAGACATGTATTTAGACACTAATAACATACACCAACACTCTTTTAACGATAAAACATACACTTTAACGAAGGGGAAGAGAATTAAACTAAGAGAAGTCGGATTCAAATACACCTTAGAGTTATATTTCTTGTTGTACTTCAGTGTCAAATTCTATATTGTTATTAAGTACGTGTGTGCGTGCGAAAAAAAACGTATGACTAAAAATTTTACGATGTAAGCAAATTGAACCCAAAATGCATAAAGATTCAAAAAAAAAATGAGAAAAACAATTATGTATAAAAAGCGTGTAAATATTATAACTATAGATACTGTTACAAAGTTGCATTTGTTTACTAATTTTTCGAATCTTTCGAATGGTTTTTGGGGGCTGATCAAAAACGACGAAAAGCAATTTTTGAAGGAGACGTGCGTGTTTTTCCAAATACCATACGATAACCAATAGAATCTATATATTTTACTATTGTATTGAATACCAAGCAAAAGTGTCTTATTGAAAAGGAATTATGATGATTACGATGGCGAAGAAGAGGAAGAAACATATGATTTGCAGTCATGAATTTATTCTTGTGGCCAAACAAATTCTAATCTTTTCGAGTATTGCTTTTATACGATCGTGGGGAGTAATTGAAACAAATCCGAGGAACAATTCAACTGGATGCTAGCCAGTACTTTAAGCATTTCTGTTGACTTAAAATAAAACATCCAGTTTGATTTGTTTGGAGTTCGAAAAAGTAATATAATTATCACTTAAAAGACTGTGTATGCATACATTGAATTTAACACAAAGAAATTATATATGTATAAAACGTAAGCAGTAAAACAACACATTAACTATTAAAGTATAACGAAACATAAGAAGCATACATGCTATTGCTATGATAGCCTCTTAACAAATACAAATTTTTCAATGTGCAAACTTATTGGCAAAGTTAATGAATTTAATATAGCAAATATACTATAAGATTATTAATAAATCAAAACATTATAAGATTTGCACCCAACGCAATTTAAGTGAGACCAAAAACGAAAACAACTTAAACAATCTACTCTTTTACATAATATTTTTCATCAATCATCAATGTGTAATATTAATTTGCCTTTTGCTACTGTATCAACTAAAACTTTGGAGTTTCCTCCTGATCCTTCTGAGAGGATACGAGCGAAATTCTATGCTTCAAAATGCATAGGCATATTCTAAGATGATCACAACATCCAACTCTTTATCCAACACAGAAAGTAAGAAAACGTTTAAATGTGTGCTTAGATGTATGTTTGAAAAATCTGATTGTACATATAATTGATAAACAAAACAAAAAACTATAGATATTGTGAATGTTTGCCTCTAAATTTAAGTAAGCATAATGATAGTGTGTATAAGATGAATCATGATCAAGTGTTGTAAACATAACACTGAAGGGTGTGTAATAACTATACATATATTTTTTTAAAAACGAAGGTGATGAAGAATCAACAACACAAGTTCATAAATATTATACTTAAAATGTGGGTTACAAGAAACGTAAATGAACGAATTTCATTTAGTGTTTATTGCTTACAATTGCATATAACATATTGTTAACTGTATGACAAATTTTTAATCGCAATTTAAATGTGAGTATTAAGGACAAATCCAAGTGATGTGCTTAATAATCCAAAGAAATGCAGCACACAAGATTATTGTAAGTGGTATACACACAACAGCATAATACTAGTGATAAACTACTAATTCGTTTTTTGCATTTCGCCCGTCTGATGCAATCGTAATATTAGTTTTGTGAAGGTTGCATGGCTATCAAATTTATATCAATTATTATTATCAAACGCAAAATGAGTATAGAACAATGAATTAATCAATTAAATCAAACGATTACTCTTATTCCCAGCTCGACAACTTGAAAGTGAAATATTTTATTCGGCGTCGAAACACAATGCATTGCAAATGCTTCTGATTCGTTTTGTTACCTACCGTATTATTAATGATGTTGAAGCCCTCCTGACGAAAACTTGTAAAATTTAGGTGGATAGCAACAAGATGGTACACAATGATGAACACAACAATATTTAATTATTCGTACTCGTATTATTATTATACATATATTAATGAAACATAATAATTGTATTATGAGCTATAACATTGATATGGCGAAGATGACGATTATAACAAAATAGGCCTTATACGTATAATGAGAAACCAAGAAGCGAATTTTTGGGGACATACAAAAAGTGATTAAATAATCGACTATTATAATTAAATACAATGATGGCAAACACACAATAAGAAATGATAAGCGAATGTCTTTTGCGTTTCATTGTGTTATTTAATACTATTAACAATCACTGATGAAGACGATGAAGAAGAAGAAGCAAATGATGATGATAACGATTTGTTTGAATTTGAAGAATAAATATCAAGAAAAGCATTTCGTTCTGTATGGTAGTTTCCTGATTTATTCGATGGAGAGAGATGTGTTTTCAGGAAGCGCTTTTTATGTGTGACGCAATTTATGACGAAAACGCGTGGGCGTAATGCAACCGTCATTGGGGGTCCTTGGCATTCGTCCAAAGAGGAACTGCCACCCTCCCATGTCACCGGCCGAAATGTGTGGATCGTAACCTTTGCCATTTCGCGATAACGCCGATCCCGGGAATTCTAGGAAAAGGCTGCTCTGGATCGATAACTTCTAGAATCATCCTGGCACGCGCGCCAAAACTGCCAAGAAAATTTCATTATCCTTTGAAGCATGCCATGATTACATAACTAAGTAAGATTTGAGCCTAACAAAATCTGATGACAAAACACGTGGTGTTTGACTTAACTAGCAAATAGTATTGCGATGCGTGTGTCAATATGAGTCATCCACTAATAATGCAGCGACTTTTTCATTATTTCTTTTTTTTTCTTCGGATAAACAACTCAAAAGCGCCGACCGATCACGAACAGGTACTAAACTGGTCTTTTCGATATTCAGTGCTTTTGCTTTGTTGATTTTTTTCTCTGTTGCAGCTGAAGATTCAAATAGGCTATGAGGACGTCGTTAACGATTCCTTTCCTACGTCCAGCACGCCCAAGACGAAGAGCAGGTGTATGCATCAACTTGTTATAGGTATAGGTGAACTGGGCTGAAAGTTCGCTTACACGTGTATTTCAAACGTGGATGAGTCATCAAATAGGCCCTACAGGTTTTTCTGTTATACAGCGTGCTCGTTCTTACGCTACCTGCGCGCATTGCGTTTGTATATTTTAGTCGGTCATTGTGGTTAACTCCCATGAATACTTGTTTGAAATACGTCCGAGGGTGTTGAATTTATTCCTTGTTGTTGGTAGCTTTCTTATCATATCAACATGTAAAAAAGAGCTTTGTGAAGGGACTGCCACTGCGTCGCCTCACGCAACTCGATTCGGAATTTGCAAGGCAGGAGAATCAACCGTCTCCGAGGTGCATGTCCGTACGTAATAAATGCACCGAGTTGGTGCCAGTGTCTCTACCTGCGTCGCGACTTGTTGGCGCGCGCACCAACCAACTGCAATTGATTGTCATATAATTGATATTTGCATTTCCTCAATATTTGATTGCATTGTTGAAACAATTACAATTAAGTAGAGAACAGGTGACTTCCGCACTCACGCACATTTTTTCATTGCCAGAACCCGTTTTGGCATTTCCATTGATAAATAACAATGGAATGTAGCGCGTAATCAGTTTTATCGCACTTGCCGTGCATATTTCTACTGCTGATCTTGACCTGACATACAAACAAATGGAGAATTCAATTTCAATGCGAACGAATGAAACGTTTGCATATTATTGAGTATTTCGTAATAGTAGCAAACGTTAGAAGCGCAAGTAAACACAAAGGTGCGCTGCTTTGTGAGTTGTACAACACCCACTATATGATTATGGGTGCACGACCGGTGAATCCTGCTGCGGCTGCTTTACAGCCTGAGAGGCGCGCTTCTTACTCGAGAAAACTTCCAAGAACATTATTGTGTCGCTCAAACTCAGACCAAACCAGTCAGCCTCGCTTTGGTTGCATACGCAAAAGCGCGCTCGAAGGCGGTTTACCTGTTTTCAATCCATACAGGCGATTAGTTTGGCAGGACCGCATTGCCAACGTGATCGCAATTCAAATCGAGCAAACTTGAAATTCCATAAATCGCGCGACTCCGTATGAACAAATTTGCGCACATGTTGAGTGCGCATACAGGCGTGCGTTCTCAAACATCTTTTTACATCGTTTCGATAATTGTTTCATCATCAATTAACCCGGTTCTGTTTGTCCATACGTATCGTTTATCTGTTCGCTGTTTGGCTCGTCGGTGCTCGCGCGGTAAAAGCGAACGGTACTTGGAGTCGAAGCGCGAAGCCATTTTGTGTTACCGCGCTGAGGCGCGCTGCGGCTTACCTGCTAGACGCGCCATCGATGCTCCTGCATCGCGCTCGTCCTCCGTCTGCAAGCCTGCATTCGCTCCAGAAGGGTCCTGGCGTTCGCGTGTGTGCTTCCAGTGTGCGCTCTCTTCGTATTCTTAAGGGTGGAACGTGGAACTGCGAGGATCATGTACCGCGAGTGTAAAGTGCGTGCGCGTTCTCAACTTCTTCATCTCTTCAACAGGACAATAATTATTATAAACATTATGGTTTCGCTTATTTAGTTCGACAAACTCTAGTGTTCCGAATCATATTTGGATTAATACTCATATTTTAACCCTTTGTGGATTACATATTTTCTCAGTCTAGGACTTTAACCACTTGGGTGAGTTGTTTTCTTTTCTTGAATTACTTCTTGAGATATTTGCAAGTGGCGGAAATTGATTTGCAATCCAAGCATGCAATGGAAATAGAGCATATGTTGTTGCTGCATGTTTGGTTGTTAGTGGTTATTTCATTGACATATTCTTTTGCATTCGCTACTTTCTAATTCGCTTCGTTTGGTTTATTACCGCGCGGTTAAAAAATTATTGGCGTAATATAATTTAACAGCACGTTAACTAGGCGATCAGCGTGTTCATTAATTATATTAAATCGTGTCAAAGTTATTAAATTCTTTAATTGAAAATTTGTTGTAAATTCCATGGTTATTTGTTGCTAATGTTGCTCGAAAACACGTGCCTGCGTTTCATGAACTCATTATTCATAGGCTAAACTTTAGTGCGCCATTCGAAATTGTTTCAAATTCAATGCGCGTACAGCTAGGGGAATGAATTGCGTGCATAAAATCAATACCGAGGGGGTTGTTATTTGTCAGGCGACTGATACGTAGGTCTAGTAATAATGGGGAAGTGGTTGTCTACTTCAATGCGCAAAAGGAAAAAGAATCAATTTTTTCGCACTTATTATTTAATAACCTCCTTTAATTACATCATATTCAGCTTATTTAGGACAAATTTTACTATTGACAATGTACACATTAAATATTTTCTCGGCTAATCTAAAAGCATAATGTTGTCTCTAAACTTTACTAGAAAGTGATAATCGTGGCGCATAAGTAAACTGCGCGCATGGTAAGCTAATATGCAATTAACATTTAGAGAACGCGCTCAATTAATAAACAATAAAATGCAAATGTCCCGTCATGAACTTTCCTCTAGGATGTCACAAATCATGCGTTTAACACGTCTGAGCACGTCGCTAATTAAAATGCGTTGCTTTTTCAACAAAGTTTGCACATATTTTTTTATGCTTTTATATTGCGAGCGCGCGCTCCATTGACCTTGCCTTTTACGGTGAAACGCTTTTATATTTATTTGCTCGCCTTAAAAATGGGCGGACATTTTATCTTTTATCTCATTAACTAGCAAGAGTTCTGCGAATTTATTCAGCCGCACAAAATGCATTTTACAATATTATATAATCTTCCTTTTTGGGTATCGCATTACGCGTGCGCCGCTTGCAACTCGGCTTATGGTTGCATCGAATTAATATACTTATGTGCTTGATATCAAATCTAGAGAATGCACACGCCAGAGGGGACTTTGGAAAGAGGCCATCATGCGCCATCACAGAGCTCCACCATGCCGTCCATCCAACTACCGCCAACGGCGTTTAGCGCTCCGGCGACGGACTCCCCCAGTGTGGTTGTGGACTGCGAGCACGTACTTACTGACCCGGAACAATTCACAAACAGGTGCGTTTTGCTTCTGTTTTATGCCGTCGTCGCGCAATCCATGTGCCTACGTTCTAAACGAGCGAAGCGTGTGCATGCGTCTATTGAGCAAGATGCACTACTCTTTGGACTTGGGAAATTAATTTCACTAATGCATTCGCACGCGACATGCGATATGTAAATATTGATAAACTGGGTGCGTGTTGAGCCAGTCCTACGGCTTGCATGAGGTGAACATTATTACTTCATTGCGATTCCGATAAGTCCGATAACGAAGAGCGCGATTTGCGCGTCGTAACGTCATTAAAAGTTTGAAAAGTTTTCATTATGCGTGTGGCTGTTTCCTTGCACTTGCAAAAAAATTTACATCCTTATGCTCTCTATAAATAAGCGCATAAAGGATCGCAATGCATTGTGTTTATTCCAAACGCTGCTCATTATCAGCGTTGCAGCATCGCATTTCCCACGGTGTGCATCGCGCGCAAGACGGCAATTAACACAACCGGCCGGACGTCTTGGTGTTTTTGCGTTGCATTGTTTTGTTCCACTTGGATAATTCCAAACATAATGGAGATTCTGTTTGCGTAGCGTTTACATAAATAATGATGCCGCCACCGCCACCGCGGTCGCGGTCGCGCGGAGCAGTCTCGACAATCATCTGATCCGAGGGCACCTGAAATGAAAGCAAATAATAAAGCACGCTATTGTGCATTATCGCAACGTGCGCGGCCGCACATTGAACAATTACGATTGTAGTGCGGTGGTATCATGTGCATACATTAAGTACGTACGTCACCAAACGTCAGCTGGGTTGGCAGGACGAGCGTGTGGCGAATGCGTTTTTCGGCGTTGATCTGCGGCGCGAGGCGAACGTGCTGTCCCTTTGCGCTTATCAGGCCGAAAAGTTACAATATGCGTGCGGTCTGTGAACGGTAGAAAATTTGCGCTACCGTCGATCAAACGTGTGCAAAAAACCGGGACGCACACGTACTTGCGAGCTGAAAAGACAACAACTAAATCGGCGAATGAACGCGGACGACAAAGGCGTATTTGCTTAGTTCGACGCGCGTTATCACATCCAAGGACATTGATGCGACTTTTCCGATATATAAAATAAATAAAAATCGTAATTATTGCACCACGGCGACGAATCCGGCGACAAACGACTTCATCGCTCTGTGCGCGTAGATGTGTGTTGCGTGCGGCGACTAAAAAATTGCGCCCGCTGCCAAAGTGTTGATAAATAATAGCTATGTGCGGCGAGCGGTGTACGAACGAACGATATGTGTGACGTTGATGATAACTGATGTTAAGTATTTTTCGTTTGTACTCGGCTTCAAATGAGAAAATATTTCTGCTGGTTAGTACAACACTCTTTTTACTTTAATCCCTTTTGCTGCCATACCAAGTGACGGAAAACAAACGCTAAGTGCGTGGTTTCTCCGTCAATACAATCAACCGAAAACAATAGCTGTTATCATATATACATTCGAGTATTTATACACGTTATAACAATTTTAGTTATAAGATGATAACACATGCCGTAGCAGATACTAATAAAGGATATTGAATAAATATCCTACACGTTTATGCAGGATCATACCACATTTTCAATTAAAATTCTATAATCGTTATCTGATTATTGTTACGATGCGGTTCCAGGTACCTGTTTTTATTATGGAACGTAAAATATTACATTCTTTTTAATATGATTTTTGACGTCACAAAGTTTCACTTTTGTCTGATAAACGATTCATAAAAGTTTTAGTGCTGCAGGTTCGGTAGTTTAGCAACTATTTTATTTACTCCCAATCAAAAGGATAATGAATGCAGAAGTTGATTAAAAACATTTTGTTTACGTTATTTAGCAAAAATATCAAGTTTAAAAAGATCATAACTTTAAAAACAACTGATTGTATTGAATGCACTTTTATTGCCAAAAGGAAACTTTGTGCCATAACCGTTTTTGATATAGAATATCGTTTCATATCTAACTATTTTAATCATGTAGGAAATTAAACTGGAAGCAAATAGAAATAAAATTAATTGTGATAATAATAAAAAATACCAGCGTTATTGGGCGGCGTGTAATCGAGTGAAACTGGTTTTAGAAAGCGACGTGCAAATAATTTTGTGTGCAAAACACAATTTTGAATGCGGCGTCGTCCTTGATCAAAGGTGTTACGTGCTCTACAAGTTAATCAAAATTAATTGTGCGAATGTTGGGTGTTCGTTAAAGACATTCGGGTTGCGTGTCGTATGCTAATACATAATGCGGTCGTGATAAAGTGGGGCCGGAATTCCATTCTCTAACGCCGTAGCATCGCACGAGATGATCGTTTATCACAGTTATCAGTAGTAGCATTAACTGGTTGCAATGTGCGCATCGCGCGCGCCTGGTACAGCAACGGTGATGAGGTCTATTGCGTCTATTCGCATGTCCAGTATGCGTTGGTCGCGTATCGCGTATGTACGTTTCACGACAGCGGCGGCGGCAGCGGTGCTTTAATGCGCTCACTAACGCGCGCGCGAAAGGATAATGAGTGGTGATGAAAGCGTACGGCATTCGCATCCTAGTTGGAATAACGGCGTGAAGAAGTGGACGGATATTTTGCGACGCACTGTGATCATCCTGAGCATTAAATCGGTCAGCATGGTGATCGTGACACTCGAAACGGTCAAGCAGCGCCAGGAGAAGATGATCGTCATGGAGCGCGATCATCTCAGAAAGTTAGTGAATTAATAAATATGTTGTGACGTCGATTATCGTTGCTGCACGGACCCGCCGTGTACGAGTGATAAGTGCTCCCTTATCAACAAACACTTCAAATTTCAATTGGCGATTGCGGGAAAACAATTTCGATGATTGCAAATGCGTGGATTAAAACCGATTGAGGGAAAGAGGCGAGCGAACGTGTTCGTAATCACACTTTTTATTATGCCGCCTCAATTATATTGTTGTTAATTACGTTTTTTACTTGCCGCGACTTGTTGAGTGGACTTTGCATCGCGTATGGAATCTATGGCAACAGTTATAATAATTATTAACAAAACAAATAGTTATTTATATACGGCGCATAAACTTCTTGAATTATCATAATGAAGCAATGCACTCCGCTGAAGTTTAAATTTGTTGCTCTGAAGCATCGCACAAATTAATTGTTGTGTGTTAGGTGATATAATTAGACTCGCTCAGATGTTAATTATGATTAACACGCGCACTGAACGAGTATGTTTATTTTGCAAATATCGTGTATCGCGCGACGATATTCATTGCAGTTAATATTTGATATTTGCATTCTATAACGTAAACAAGTCTTTTGTTTTTAGTTGAATTCAAGATAAGAATTTGTTTTGATTGCATTTTTAATAGTTAATGTGTTAGAATGCTAAGCAGACTTGAAGGCGTTGAAGCGAAACATAATGAAACTCATTTTTTCCAGTATGTTATGTATCCAAGACGAATTAGACCATTTAAATATACATCAAGCTGGTAATGAGCCCGGATTGGTGGTGCAAGGCGCTGAATCGAACAAGAGCTCACCGGATACGCCACATATTTTAAAACCGACATGGATGGATGGATTTCTTGGATGTCTTCGGCCGGTGCTTTCGATCATCGGCAAGGCTGGTACCAACGAAATTCGTGGCAACCAAGGTACTTATTTTAAAGGATTGCTATGTTAAAAGGTAATGTTGTTGTTTTTAAATGACTTTAGATGATTGGGAAATTCCATTTGAACAAATTACCAATTTGGAATGGCTAGGTTGCGGAGGTCAAGGCATTGTGTTTTATGGCAAATATAATAATGAAGATGTGGCTGTCAAAAAAGTCCAAGACTACAAAGAAACTGATATAAGAAATTTGCGTAAATTGAATCATCCTAATATTGTAAAGTTTAAAGGAGTTTGTACCCAACCACCATGTTATTGCATTGTAATGGAATTTTGTCCTCATGGACCATTATATGATCTCCTAAAGAAACAGGACAAATCAGTGACACCAGATCGAGTGGTTTCATGGTCGAAGCAAATCGCAAGCGGCATGCATTATCTGCATTCGCACAAAATTATCCATCGAGATTTAAAAAGTCCAAAGTAAGCGGATAATATTTGTTTTGAACATTTATGGTAATTGCTGAATTTTAGTGTACTGATTGGGCAATATGAGGTGGTCAAAATTAGTGATTTTGGAACATCGCGAACGTGGAATGGCATGGTCAGTACGAAGATGAGTTTTGCGGGTACGGTAGCCTGGATGGCGCCGGAAGCCATACAGGAATCAACATGTTCAGAGAAGGTCGACATTTGGTCGTTTGGTGTTGTTTTGTGGGAGTTGCTGACATGCGAAATACCTTATAAGGATATGGAACAGAGTGCCATCATGTATATGGTCGGCTGCGGCAAGTTGCATCCGCCAATTCCGAAAACCTGCCCGGAGGGTTTCAAACTCATTATGCAAATGTGCTGGAAATTCAATCCAAAGGATCGACCTTCGTTTAAACTCATTTGCAACCACCTCGAAATTGCGGGGGTGGAATACATGAGTAATTTTGAGGAAGGGACTTTCTTTGAGCGACAGGAAATATGGAAGACTGAAATCGCGTCGCAAATTACACAGTTCAAAACGCAATTGCAGAAGCGCAAAATGAAATTTGAACTGCAGGAAGAGCAGTTGATTGAGAAGCGCGAAAATGAATTGAAACATATTCGAGACATTAAAATTTTATATGACCGAAAGTTGGAAAGGGTCAACCAGCTTTACTATGAACTGTCTGTGGTGCTGTTGCAACTTGAACAACAGAAGCAGGAGGGCAGAAAAAGAGAAATGCAAGGCAAGCGTAAGCTGATTCAGCCATTTATGAAAAAGCTTGAGAAACGAAGGACAAGCCAAAACAGTACAACTCCTACCAGTCCTGAATGTAGTTTAACAAGTCCTGAAAGTCCCAAAATTGTAAGTGAATTGTTGTTGCGGCAGTTTCGAGCGGTTTTGCAATTTAGATATAATTTTAGGTCCCCGCTAAACCCTTGTATACTCAATTAAATGCTACTAATCAACCAGAATCAACGACACTGCTCCAAACGCAAGCGACTAAAGCGCGCAAAAGACATCACCGTACGAATTCAGGATCACCACGATCTTCCCGTACCTCAAGTGCTCGAGCGTCAATTCTGGTCGACACCGAAACACAGACTGATTATATGGATGTAAGTGAACCAGATTTAAGTCCAAATTTAATTCGACAACCAAAGCAATCTCAAGCCCAGCGTGTTGTATTAAAAGAGTTCCAACAGGATAGTTCCGATTGCGAAACAAGTAATAATGGCAATTGCGTGCAGTTGCATTATCTCAGTGAAAATTTAGAACCTGGTAAGTAATATTTATTTGTTTGTTTTTTATTATACTTACTTACAAACATAAATATCTCGCAGATGTGAAATTGTACAAACCAAAACGTCGCGATTCTCGTTGCTCAACACCAGATCACCTAGATGAATCGGATAATGTTAATAGCAATTCTCAAGTTCGCGACTATAGCGATGAGGATACGCTTGATACAATCGGGCGAAAGGTTTCGGAGGTGTCTGAAATTATCAGCGCCACGAATGGAAATATATTTTCTGATCTCATTAGTGAGAATGGTAATGTATCCGAAGACTTCGACGAAGTATTACGGAAGAGAAGGTGCTCTGAAACAAGACATACTTTAGATAGCGGGGAAGAAGATGTTGCAAATGATAGCTGCACTGACGAGGAAGGAGAAGTTGGTCAATATTCAACTTTACGAAGAAAAAGGTAAGTTAGTTATTGGTTTTTACCATGTTTGACGCAGTTGTTATTAAGTATGCAATACGAGATTATTTAAATTAATGCGGATCTACTATTAATATAGTAAGCTCGGATTAAAAGATAAAGATGTAACTTTTACAAAGAGGTAAAATATATTAAAGTCATTAGTATAAAGTAGATGTTCTTTATTTTTTCTACATAATCATTATTATTTTAGTTTCGCACGACGTCCTATTTATCCTGGAAGAAGATCGTCAAGATATAAAATGTGTCAATATCAAAGGGAGATTGTGGCGTCAGATGAAGGAAATACATCGGAATACTCGAATCCTCCTTCCAGCAAGAGTTCAACGCTGGAATCAAATTCAGCACGGCCAAATAGCCATAAACGTACAATTTCGGATGCGTTATCAGATAGTGAATCAGATGATAATCAAACAGTAGCTACCGAACACTGTTTTGATATGAACAAAGTTGCGAATCAATAATTATTTTCATAGTCTGATGATAGAACATTAATAGGTTTGCAAGTTCTTTCCGTGTAAAGTCTAGTGCAATTAATTTATAGACATACTTATAACTTTAAAATAATTTAATGTACATAGATTTTTGTCTTTCAATATCGTTTTTACCTTATTACTCTACGTTCACAACTAATTTATTGTGAATATGATTAAAATTATACATTCCATAATTGCACTTATATATTAATCAATTCTATAAAAATGGTATCGTTCAAATTAACGCAGCGCTGATCAAATGAATTGGAAGCAATATTAATTTCATGTTACTAGCTCAAGAGGCTAAATTTAATCCTAGTTAAGCAACTCTGGGCAATAGCTGAGGCAAAACTTTATATATTCTTGTAATATAAAATACTTCATATATTTGTACGAAATGAACAGATTTTAGGAATTTAAATTACATTGTATAGCAAAATTTATAAGGTGTAATTCAAGTTTAGCTTATTTATTTATCGTATATAAAATTCTTGCTTATCAACTAAGTGTTTTGTCCAGGGTTTAGCATACTTTGACAGTGAAATGCGATATTATACCCAGTACCAATAGTTCAATGAAAATGGATAAGATATAGTGTTATTGTGCATTGTGCCTTGTTACTTTAATTTAAATACTCAAACTATTTGCATAATTTATTGAATTATTGGTGTTGAATTCAATAACATTTCATAGTGGTTTATTTAATTAAATCCTAGTAAATAGAACTTAATTATTGTTGCTCTTTTGATAGCAATTTAAACGTAAAATATTTTTCTTAAGATGTATATATTATAAATATATGCATTATTTTATTGAAACTACATTTTACTTGAATATGAATCTATTTAGTTTATTAAATTCCAATTGTAGCATCTATATTCAACAGTACGGCCATAGGAATTAAATCACGGGATAATAGTCTAGATAAATCATTGATACTATCAATCTATATAGTTTAAATTTTAAACTATATTGCTACTATAAATGCAAGTAGTGTGGCCGGCAACGGTCCATGGCCTGGTAGTTGAACACCAAGGGAGTGCTCTGAGGTTCTCAGCTTCGATCCAAGAGAGGTGTGTTAAATTTAATGTTAGATCTAAATTCAAACTAATATGAGTAATATCCAATTTAGAGTTCTTTGATATAGTCTATGGAAACGATCCAAGAAGTTTGGGTTCGTGCCTGGGCCCGAAATTTCAATTTTAGGTTTCAAATTCAAACTGGAACGAGACTAACACCAAGATCAAATTTGCTATAGCAACAACACTCCGTAGTCTAGTGGCAAAGTCTATGGCTGTTGTCTAGGAGTCTCGGGTTCGGTCCCCGGGAAAGCTACTTCAGATTTGTGAAGTTTTCCTTCATTGCTCTTGGGGTTGATTTTCGTGGCCCCACTGGTATCCCTTTGCTGTAGAAAGAAAAAGAGTAGCAGCACCAGTAGCCTTTACTTTTAATTTTTGAAGCCCGTACGAATTTACGTTGTCGTAAGGTTGCCCACCCCAAGCTTCGCTCCCCGGCAGGTACGACTAGCTCGAACCGCGTCCGAATTACGACTGCCTCCCCATTCCCGATTTTCGTTACCAGCAGATCTCGATTTGCGACGTTATTGTAGAAGGGATACCACTTTTAAAGGAGAATAATTTTTTCAAAAAGGGCAGCTTACGTTAGGATTCGAACCCACGATTACCAAGCCACAGTCAAGCACCACATACACTGGGCCACGAAGTACTTGCAAGTGGTGAATTAAAACTTATATAAATAGGCTTGGTAATTAGAGTTTTGATAATATTACTCTTCTGTTTAAAATTTGCATTTGATAACTAATAAGAAAGCTTTTTCCTTATACAAATTAAATAGGTTCTACATAGGTGGCACTACTTTCTTTATAACTATGCTAATCTAAACCAAATTCTGCATTATGAATAAATAGTACCCTAATAATGAAACTATTATTTAGATTTATAAATAAAACGCCCTTAAAATGGGAATATCTACAATATAACATTACAAGTTCATATATTACAAATCTTTATTGAAGCAGATTGTTATTGACTTATTTTTAAGTGAATACATTGTGTAATATACCTAAGTAATAAAAGGCTCAAACAGCACCATTTATGAATTTAAAATAATTAATTACAAGAACGTGAATAATTTGTTACGTATCAATTATAATGTTGCTAAAATTCTTGTAAACCCTATACAGCAGTATAATACAGTCTGTCCAATACCCCATAGTGAAGCATACAATGGTTGCATTGGCAAGCTAGAAAACCTATAAACAAATGCTATTGCAGCACTACTAACTATTCCTGACATAATAGGCATTAACAGTCCAGTAAATAATATCAAAACTGGAAAGAATTTTCCAAATTTATGTTTTCTAAGAGTTAGAAATGAAATTGATGCAGCAATCTGTAAAATATGCAATTTATTACATTAATAAGAATCAGAAAGGCATGTAGCTTACCATATGAACTATTATCGAGGAAAACAAGGCCCACAGGAAGACATGATACCACATTTTAGCAAATGAATTGAGTGGATCTGCATGTAAACCCAGGACTGTGCTGAGAGAATCCATCCTCAGCTGTGGGCCATTAATTCAAGTTCCACTTACATATCCAATATACTGATGCATAATTGCATTAATGTGTTATTCTTCTTTCCTCCAAATGTGCACTTTAGAATGTTTAAATTTAAGCTAGAAACAAACCAATATTTTGATGTTGATTTGATGCTAATGATGGTAATAAGACTTGGTTATCACTTACTCAGAAATCATGAATCAAAACACGGATATAATTAAATAACACAGAAAATTAATATTTGCAATCAGCTGCATACCTACTTTTGTTGACGAATACAATGTTATAGGGGTTTCCTTGACGTTTTGGGGTTACCAACCGAAACTCATATGATCACAATTGCCACTACTCTTCTGCGTATTAAAACCCTATTGAATCACATAAAGAAGAGTTCGCTATTGGTTATGTTGCTCGATGTTGATGTTGTTTGCGATGGTAAACATTGTGTACAAGTAAAGATTGCAAATAGATGGGGACCACAATCTACAGAAATGTGTTACAGTGTTTTATGATAGAGGACAATGTCATTGGAAAACAATGTTCAGAATAATAATGGATCATTGGTGAAACAGGTTGAGGTATTACAATTACAATTAACCAAGTTAACAAATGTGGGAAGAGAGTTTTACAATCACACACAAGAATGTAGCCTTAATAGTAATACCAGAGAAGCCTGCATTATTGGACTAAAGGAAAAGATAGTTGAACTTCAAGAAGATAATCATAGACTGCAACAGGAGAGCTTGAAACACAAGAAGGCTGTGGATGAGAAACAAAATGTGTTGGACACAGTGTACAAATCAAATGAATGGTATAAAAGGCAGTGGGAAACTAAGGAATCTGAAAATAGAGCCCTTAAGAGTCAATTGGTTACATTACAAGGTATGAGTAAAGTTATAAATGAAAATAAAAAAGACAACACAGTTGTTCAGTCAACCAAACCATTACAAGAAGAATATGCCAAATTACAACAATTAAAAGAAGAAATAATTTCCCATCAGAAATGTGTTACAGTGGTATCAATATTACCTGAAGACACTAGTGTGATTGAGTTTTATAAAACTCAAATTGAGAGTTTGAATAAAGACATACTATCAGTGAAAGAAACTTGCTTAATGCAAGCAAATTTGATACAACAACTTCTAAGGGAGCAGCAAGATATAAATTGTATTCAGCAAAAGGAGATAAAGGATAGGCAATTTAATTTAAATAAATTTGAGACAGTTGGTCATAAGATTCAAACATTGACGAACAGTTATGAGAACACAATTTTTGCTAAAGACAAACAAATCCTACAACTTACTACACAATTATCCAATTATCAGTTGGAACTTGCTGCTGCAGAAAAGCAGAGAACTCAAATTAGGAAAGCTATAAATCATCTCCAGTATAACTTTCAAAAGTTGCTTTCCAAACATGAAGAAGTGAAAGGAGAATTGAAGATGAAAGAAAAGTCATTGGAGGAACAACAGCATATGAACTTTATTGATGAGAGTAAAATCAATGCACTCAATAAATACGAAGTAAATGGTAGTTATGCGGCGAAAATTTTGGAAAATGAAATTAAGAAGTTTAAAGACATAGTTTATCTAAAGGATTTGTCACTGGACGAGATTAAGAAACGGTAATAAATATTTCTTGTTTATCAAAATACTCTTAAATATTCTTTTAGGTATGAGTCATACAATAGAGTTCTTCTTAAAAAAGTTAAAGAACTTCTACATGAAAAGAAACGAGTTAATAAAGAAAACTCCAGTTTGAAAGAAAAACAATGCATTCTTATAGAGAATATAAACTCTTTGGAATTGGAATTAGATCAACATAAACATGAAGTAAAAACAAGCAAAATGCGTTTGGAAACCGTCCAAAAGTTGCGGTCAGTTACACAGAGTAATATGAAAGAAGAAGAATTGAAGGTGTTTGAACTCAATAAAGAAATAACACGGTTAAAGGACAATTTAACGCAACTGACTTCAAATCATTCGCATTGTGTGAATGATATTGAGAGTATAAAAGCAGAAAACATCCGTCTTATTAAGGGCCTCAATGCACTTAGGAATGATAAAGCATTTCTAAATAGGCTTGTACTCGATCTGAAGCGGGTTGTAAATACTAAAACTTGCTTGGTAATATTGAAAATATTTCCGCAAAGATATTTATTATTCTGACTGTTATTATTTTAGATGAACGAACATAATAACAACGAATGCGGATTGCACATCTTCGATTTGAATAAATTTACGCCTCCGCCAGTCAACGATGATTTTGAGATCAGACTCCTAATTGAGAGGATGTCGGAAATGCGACCAAGAATTAACTTACGTGATTGTATACATACCCTCAAAAGTGAAGTCTCTGCAATACAGAAAGCGATTTATACAAATGTGTATTAATAATACAGCAATTAATCTTGGTGTTGGTATCATGTGATAAAATAGATAATAACTTTGCTATTAGTATTGGAATTGTAGTATTATTATAAAGCGTTAATTTTTTATAGAATTTATGTAAAGAGAAGTTTGTACCCAGGAAGGATAATTAATTATTAAATTTGTTAATTTATAATATATTTATTCTGTCGTTCAATACCCCAGTATTTCTAGACCAATAAGTTATCCTTTTATTAGCGCATCCTCCACCAACTTTACAGTCCTCAATTATTTTCATCTTGTTAATGATAACATAATTGTTCTCCATTACAAGCAACCCATTTTTTGAATATGTGCTGATTGTTAATGATCTACAGTCTCAACATCGACATTGTTATATACCTATAATATACATTATATAAAATAGCCCAAAAAATGTTCTCAGTAGATTTTCCGTCATCACTTTCAGCTGTTTTCCTCTTTTTTTTTGATTTCCACTTTTTTAAAACCTTTAGCCTTTCTCGTCTAACAATCCAACTTGGATTACTTATAATCGTAACATTTGTTCTTTTTTAAAATGGCAATTACACCTATGCTCAACAAAGTTACTTATATGCTTTTAAACACAGTGAATATCCAAATGCAAATAACGCGGTGTTAAATAGTAATGCATATCATGTGATGGTTACACGGGCGACAAAGTGAAAAAATGATTAGATTTAATATCACGACACTTATAAGCTGCATATTCCATTAGTAGATCATATTCGTACATAATATAATACAAAATTTATTATGCAAACGTGCAAAGTCGAAGAAAATAATGCAATAATTGTTTGTCTATTCAATATTAAACCTAGTACATTGATTCATACTTTCTGCGGCTTTGCATCAACTACATCTTAGCTGTGTAAATGTAATACAAGTGTACTTCTAGTTTCTTATTTAGCGATTAGTATAATTATACAAGATAAAATTAATTTGCATACGAATGTGCAACAAACTGATAAGGTTTAGTTTCATGTTAGTTGAAAACTTTTTAAAATATGATCTTCATTTACACATTTATGTACATTACGAATTAAGAGGAGATATTATTTACGGTAATACTGTGTATGAAACATGTAACGCGCGCTCGATGCGTGCAACTAAATTTCATATAATAGAATTAGTATCTCATTTTTCTTCATTCAAATTTTACCTCATTTCAATAATAATTATGTACATTTAAAAATATGCACTACGCCAATGAGAATTTTCTATTTGGGCAATCAGAATGCACTTCTAAATTTTTTCGACCATTAGTGTTGTTGTACTTTGAAAATTAACAGTTATGCCTGCTTGAAAGTGGTAAGAATGGGAATAAGATATTAACTAGAACTTACATGGGTAGTACGTATTTGTGGCAGGTTACATCAAGGGGATTCATAATTATTATTTTACTTATAATAAATTATATGTGTAAATAGATTATTTTCATAATATGATCATTCTTTGTGTTTGTTCTTTATCTTCCTTTTTATACTGTCTGAGAAAGCCTGTGTACGAATTGCAAATAAGCTAATTTTATTACAAACAGTAATATCTACTTGTGTATCGTGCAAATTTGCAGATTTTTGCGCTTTATTTTAATTCGAGCAGTATAATAATAAGAGCTAGAGCGATATACTCATGTAAATGCTATGTATCAAAATTTTGCAAGTTATTTTCATAGCGCGCCTGTATTAAAGCGGATGAGAATACTCAAGAACAAACTATAATATAATGCAATCGATATAATACAGATGATGAATTTCCCATTTTGAATAACTAGCAAGTCTCGACGAGCGAGCAAGCCGCGTCTATCCACATGTTAAGCTTTGTTGGGGCCGAGTTTAAGAGGGTTCAATTTATATGCGCAGATTGAATTATTTTATAATGACTAACCCCAGCTGGAATTTGCGAGAACGACAGTTTCCAAACAGGAATATCATTACGAGCCAGTGATGTTGTTTCAATTCCGATTTATTCAACTAGTTTCAATAAACGGGCAATGCATTTTTAATGCGCATTGCGCATCCCTTCATTAAAAGCTCATTAATGACAAAAGCCGTTTGCAAAACGTACACAGCGAACTAAACGCTTTTATGTACTTATTTTGTTATTTCGTTTGTTTTGGACCCTTGTACGGAAAGAATGGACAATATTCATTAGAAGTATCATATCTACGATAGTGTAGCTTATGGAGAAATTGTTAAAACACCCATGTTGTTTGTTGAAACTCTCTCGCGACTGGCTATGAAATACATGCTTTAATTCATCATTAGTTTTGCACCAAGTTCAGCATCGTTAAGCGTATTCTATTTCCCTCACGTTTACATTTGAATTTTCCCATCCTGTACAAAATTACTTGTTTAAAAATCAGCAACGCAATTCGGTGTTTTAACAAAATTGCCATTTGTTACTTACATTCATATATGTATGTATATAATCTATGTATAGAATAATTATACTCATATATCTGTTTTTGCTTTTATGCATAGCTTGCTTCTCTTAATTCTATTTTAATAAAAAGTACTGATAGAATTAATAAACATTAAACACTCACATTGCTTAAGTTTATATCAATATTATGGCACTATTTATATTTGTTTAGTAATTTTATAGATTCTTACATGTACTGTATACGAAAAATTAATGCACGAATATCTTTATGCGGTAATGAAAGTGTGCGCGAGAAATGTTCCAAAAAAGACGAATCACTTGCAATGTTATTACATCGTAGCCATTATTAATCATAATTAAAACTTTCGAAGATACTTTACCACAATTCTTCATTATCTTAATTTATCGTAGAATAAATTATGCATTTATCTTAGCTCATTTCTTTGGTGTAATATCCAATTAGTGATATAATTTCAACGCAAAAAATACAAACATTTTCAAAATTACTGCGTTAATAACTCCTCTTCGCATCTCGATTTCTTTGTTTATTACCCATTATATAAATGCATCTTGTGTCAGATTCTTACGTTTACAAAAAATATTATATCTTTTTGTTCCTTTGTTTTCAAAAAACCGCCTCCTTATTTAGTTTTCTTCTTCATTTAGTTAGTACTTGATAGTAATAAATAGATACTTACACAGGCATCACCCAATCAAGAAACAAACCGAATTAATAAAAACTTATATTTAGGTGAAGAGTACCACGAGCGTAAGAATTATAAGCATATAATTCAAATGGTAACAATGAAAAGCAGCTGCTGTTGGGCCGGCTATTGAATGCATTCGCACATGAAGATCTCGAATCTCATTCTCTGAAATGTAACAAACAAACATTGTACAAGTTAATTAATAACCGCACCAAATTAAACCAAGTTCTAAGAGAAACTTCCAGGTGAATTAGCGAAAATATTGATTTTGCACATCAGTTATTGATGCGTTTATAAATATTTGTCTTCAGCATGAATTCTAAACAATAGAGTAAGCATTAACATACTCTGTTTTGAGCTTTGGATGAAATTCCTTGATATGACAATACCATTAGATACGTATTTGCGGATTGTCCCAACGTTGGATGGTGGGTTGTGATTGAATGTTAAAAGCGTTGTTGAATATTCAAATCGAATTCGCGTGCATAAACCAACGCAATGAGAATGCGATGCGCAACTCACATGTAGTGTACGGTACGTAATATGTACATTAACAAAAAACATGCATTGGTTGACCGGTTGCTGAATGCGAATTGTGCGCACACCGTACAAACAACAATTCAATAACATTTTAGGTGTTAATTCGAAAGCATGGCTCGAACGGCTATAACGCATAATGTTATTTACCCCGAAAACAGCATATATATTGATATTAATATATTGAATACCCGCAACGTGGAACGGATAAAAGCAAAACTATGTACGAACATGTATAATGCATTCGGTTTTCTCTCGAATTCATGTACTCAACTCAATATTCACCTGGGAGTTTCGCTTCGATATGAAATATTAACGAGTAATGATTATCAAAATTCAAAATAAAACATTTTAAAACTGCCAAAGAAAACTCGTAACTGAATTCATAACTCACCGTTGTAAATGTGTCTTGGAGTCTGCGGTCTTTCCGGATAGCTCATATCTAAAATCATAGATTTTTGTTTAGACAAAGCGATCAAGCGACTCGTTATTATCATATCAAGAGTGCATTAAGCAATGTCGGAATGTTGGAATATTCAGGCCAGCAATTTAAATGAATAGCTGATTGCGTAATAAGCGAGACATTTGAATATGTTTTTGATAAGTTTAATAAGTAAACTTCTGGCGCATTGTACTAGAAAAGGGATTTCCTGAATTGAAATAGGCATCACGAGAGACGTGAGCGATGGCTTGGCAGGGACGAGCGAGTGCTTGAAATGCGTCTATTTAATTAAATGAATGCTAATCTAAAACGGTTTTATGCAAGCCATAATGGGAGCGCTTAAATACGTTAAGTTATTTATTAAAGTTTGGACCTGGCCGCGCGTCTAAATGCAGCAGGCTTTTAATAAGTTGCTGCGCTGTTGGCAGCAGTAGAGATGATGCGTGGACTCCACATGGATGTGCTGACCACCCACATATCATCATCATTACTGTTGCATGAACCCGGTGCGCGTGCATAAAAGGTATATTTGGACAAGGATTTTAATGGAATATATAGTGACCTACAAGACTCATCCCAAAGTGCGGGCCAGCACGATGCATGAAAACGCTTATCGTCGCGCAAAATCATTTTTCGTTTGTCGTGGAATGGATGCAAACTTTTGCATTCCGCTGCGCGCTTCATGCAGATTAACGTGTCATGTACTCCGGATTTAACACTCGCCAAAAATGATATTTGTTGTCGAGAGAAATATACGGGTTCGAAATGCAAACAAATCGACAAAAGTGCGCATTTCACTTACCATTATCCGTCGTTTGAAAGGAGAACGGTTCGGACGGGGAGCTCCATCCAAATTTGTTACGCGATTCAACTTTGGCTTCATAATTCTGTCCCGGGTCTAATCCTTTGATCAGGTAACTCATTGACTGAATTCCTGAATTATATGCGCCGACGGTCGGTTTTGTGTTGGCGGGCAGGATTACATCTCTCCATTCGTTTCGTCGGTCGATGAAGGTCCTGCTGCCGAAGCCGTTCGTGTAGTGTGTGCGATTTTCCTGTGAGAAACGCACTGGATTAGCACGACAATGAAATGCTGGATGCGAAGTATTTTAGAATACATATTTTCAGTTATAAGTAACTGCAATTCTTTGCTGCGAGTTGTTTGGATACTTACGCGCATCGGGAACAACTTCTTCGTGCTTTGATGGTGCAGCGGTTGCGGATGGCCGTCTTCCGATCCGACTGCTGAGTCGGGCAACCGTCGAAATAGCAATTTGTATTCAACGATGGGACTCAAAGACTCCACAGCCCAGCTGATGTTGTAACTGTCCCGCCATTGACCGCGCGATGCACTGCTGAACTTTGCAGTGTTCGGAATGCCTGAAAAGTTTATTGGGAATGAATGGAGAGAGTCGCATATAAAAAATAAGCCAGCTTGTCGACTCGGGCGAACAACACAAATCAAATGGGTTTATAAGAACGCAGCAATTGCTGAAATAAATTGCGGAAAATAAAGCGCACTGCATACAAGATAGCGTTGAAAAGCCCCACCAAGCAACCAAGCAGCGGCATTATGAATGATTCAAATTGAATTGCGAATGGTTGTTTTCGAATTGTAACTAACAGAAATACATTTCCCAGCTCGCAGACGTCCATTAGCATAAGCTGTTATTGACGGCAGCACGAGGGATAACAAAGCATAAAGAGCGCGCGCACTATTCAAATCATTAAAATAAGTGCTCCTTGGGCTTTATTACGACGTAATTGTCTTGTCAAATTTGCGCTCGTGCGAATGAGCGCAATGAATAATGAATCGGAAATATTTGTGACTGTTGAAGCAAATAAAATTATTGCAAATACAATGTGTATACCTGTGAGCTGGACACTCTTTCGCGTCTTTCCGAGTTGATTGTCGGCGACACAAGTGTAGTTCCCGAAATCGGAGCGCTGGACTTTCCGGATGACGAGGGTGTGTCGGGATCCACGCGATTCCATTATCCGGCGTTCAGTCGTGTCCAGTTGCATCGTGTCACGGTACCATAAAACCTACAAATAGAATGGAATATGTATTGTATTCAAATCGTCCTTCTCGCAGGTCGGGAGGAAGCATTCGATATGCATTGGGAATCATAAGAAATGAAGACGACGTCCGAAAGATGTAGATTTACATAGCATAATGAAGTAGGGATTTTCTTGAACAACAAAACCAAGTGCTTTTTCTTTCTTTCATTTTGATATCTTTTCTCCGTAGATCTGCTGTACGCTTGGATTTATTTATCTTATATATTCAGCTACCTTTGAGCCAATTTAAAATTTCAATTTGGCAAATGAATGATGCTCTCGAATAAGTAAAAATAATTTCACTTGTTCATTATTATGGTCTCGTTCTGAGATTGTTACAAGCGTGTTGAGGAAGAAGCCCATCTAACTACTCAATGCTTTTATATTTATGGAAGTAGTAAGTTTTAAGCGGGAGCCCGAAATTTGGAATTTGAGTGTCTGCATTCATCGTAGACACATGCATAACACACTATCGTTCCGCTTCACTCGCGTTGGCGGCGCTCGCGCAAAGCATCGTTTCGGTGCGGTTTAAAACTAATTTTCCGGGAAACCGAAGTAGGAAAGTTCGAGAATCCATTAGATATATACATGCATATATGCGAGGAGAGGAGACACACACCACACGCATTTGTGAAAACGGTTGTGCCGCGCGTTCGTGGCTCGTTCGGTGTCAGAGTTAAATCAGTATCAAAAGCGCGAGGACTCGATGCACTTTACCTACATCAAAACTTTTAACTAACTTAAACCAATAGATTCCGCCTTCTTCTTCTACGACTACCACTACGCTATTCGCCGTCTGCCAATGTAATGGCAATCAACAAATGCGAATGTCAAAGACTTGTTTGTAGCTCGCTTTGCGTTTAAACGCATTTCCGAAAAACAAGAGCGCGAAAACCATCTTGGTTAATTTCCGCGCAATTGCATTTTACACATGTTGTATTAAAGCGCAAAATGCAGCTGCAGAATCCAGGCAACAAAAAAACCGATTGCAATGCGGCATCAGTTTAGCGATAAAGGCGATTTCGTTTTATTCGAACGCGCACACAGTTTCTGGTCGATAAACATGCAGTTCCAATGTCGTGGACCAGAAAACGATGAGGAACCGCAAAAAGGGAAAATCAAATTGAATTATGTATCGCGTTATATTCCGGTTGCTTGCGGGTGTGCAACATTCGCTTCTTTCTCTTCCTTCGCCTCGTTCAGCAAAGCGTGTTTCCAATCGTGTGCTCAAGTCGTAACATTGTGCGCGCTTTGTGCGGCAATCTCAGACGAGCGCTCGCGAATTGACGAAAATATAGTTCGTTCTCTTCTCTGTAATGATCATTAGAAGGAATTCCGGCTGTAGGATTTCCTGCCCAGCGCCACAATGAAAGGGTGGGCTGCTGCGTAATGATGAGCGCTAAAAACCATTGTTAAATTTTTACCCATGCGTGCATCTTCGACCTGCTCGACTTCTTTATGCTCTTCCTTGACTGGAAGTGATAGAAAAGAAGCGATTTGCTGCGAGCAATCATACATTGAGCGAGAAAGGATAAAAAAGGATAAAATGTATCATTTTTGCAATTTTTATTCGTGTTTATTTCTGTCAATATCATCGTCACAGCGTCATAGAATTGAGGATTCGTAATAAATAACTTATTTGAATTTGCTATGAATAATTAAGTGCGTACGATTGGCATGTGAGTACGCCATTAGGTATTCCATATATGAGATAACGTGATATGATGTCGGTGAATGTATTTTGTATGCGGCTTTCCAATACGCGATGCGAGAATGATAAAGCCGAGCCACCGAATGACAGGACAAAGTGCGACACGAATCACTGTTGTCGAAGAGTGTTTCAGATTGCTGCGGCATTGCAGCGCGCACAACAATTTCATTAATTATTAGTGGCGCACGTGCGATTTATTCGTGCTACTCAATGTTCGCTCACGAGCCGAGCGCATTTTATTATAAATCAACTTCTTTGTTGATTTTGTATGTATGGTACTACGGCATGCCGCCTAATAAAATTACATATTATCCTGCTGGTGCTCGGGAAAACTACGACAACTTTTAATGTACTTGGAAATTCCGGTAAACTTCTAATGTTATTTCAATTGCTGTATTTTTACTTCCGTATTTTTAATTTACGATTGACTTCCGAATGATAATTTTGTAATTATAGTGTATAGCAAAAAAACGGTAAAAAAATTATGGTGCGTTGAAATGGAATGAGAAAAAAGTAAAACGTAAGAGGACGAATCTATTAGTCGTCTTTGTATTTTGTGAGGTTTGAACGACGAAAAGGAAGAAGACATTGTGGGCGGCTGATGGGACGGCTGTATGAGGTAATATTTCGCGAACAAAGAAAGAAGGCCAAAGTCGGCCAACATGTCTTCACTTGTGTGTATATGTCTTGTATATTATACCGAAAATGTTCGAATGATATTTTGCTCCTCCGGAGGAGCAGCGTGAGGGAGCCATTTGCGTATTTTTGCTTCCGTATTACTTTTCGTCTTCAGCTTTCACCGCCGCCGCCACCGCCATCGTCGCAGCGATATGATATTCACCGTAGAAGGACATTGCGCGACGGCAGGTCTTCTTCTCCTTGGTTGCCGCCGCCGACGACATTGGATGTTCGTACATTCTGCATTGTATAAATTATATCTTAAAAGCATTGTGCGCCAAGATGTGCGCGACCATGAATGCGCTCGCTACGAATTTTCCACCGCTGGAGAAAGATCTAACGACCCAATATTTTTCCGCAGCGCACAAAGTCACAATGCACACACACTTTGCCTCTGCGTCTCCTCGCCTCGTTGCCTGTTTTTCTAATATTATCATAAGTAATATTAAATACACATTGCTCTTGCATGCGTAAAAAATGAGATGGGCATTTTGCTCCTTTTTGTGACTTGCAATATAAATAGCAACTTGCGAAAGATTGAAAGTGTAATAATTAGAGCGCGTTTTGTTATATTTGTGCTTCAAACCATTTTACTCTATACGCATATTCTAGCAATTGTGAAAATACTGAATGGCAACGATGAACGAATCGTATTTGTCATAATTTAAAGCATGTCAGATCGCTTGAGAGACTACTCGGCGAAGAAAACATATAAATTCACGTCACAACTAACAAAATATGATAAATCTACCCGCCTATCTTGGTTAAGTGCTCCGTAAAGCGCCATAAAATCTATTTATTGTTATGTAATGCCCTGCGCTAAGCACCGATATTGGTGCAATATCGATTCGATTAATTTTCGTTTTAACATAACGCGCAAGCCGGTTAAGAAGTGCCTGTCAATAGAAATCGTATAAATTGCGAATGAGGAAAGCAGCAGCCCCCGACGAATCTGCTTCTCAGTTGCCGGAAAAAAGGCGGCTGAAAAAGCAAGGCTGCTATGCTATCGGAATAAAAACGTCGAAGAAAAATGCACGATCTTCGATTAAGAAAAGGTTTTCTTGCTGCTTGCTTTTTCTGCGCGAACCGCGTCTCTTAACACCATCGCATTTGGCAGGTGGTGTTGTTAACCAAGAAGTCGAAGACGGCCGATAAGTTAATAATACAATCGAATAGTAGTAGCAGCAGAGTTCACTCACTCAGCATCGTGTCAATTATGTTATCAAAAATCATCAGGGAACTTTTGCGCTGCGGGCGAAACTCGCTACATGGCAGCGCGCGAATTTCCGCAAAGAAACACAAAGAAGAAAAGCGGACAAAATAAAAACAAAGAATCAGAAAGCGACCTGCTAATGAATAAGTTATCTCATTGTGCACAATCGAAGGAGAAATATAAAAAAAATATATATAATAAAACCCTTTCTTCGCGTTTAAATCTTTTGTACAACTTTCTCGTATTGTTTCGTCTTCTAAATACAATGTTATATTTTAATAATCAAATACGCAGTCGAGTTTCAGACAAAAAGTCATGAATAAATTAAACGTCCGGAAAAATGATGTGAACGTGTTGATGAAAAAAAAAGCTGAGAGGCGAAAAAATTAAAGTCGCGCGCGCGCGAGAGAAAATCTCGATTGCGACTGCTTTAAAATCCCAGCGAAACGAGCTAGCGAACCACGGAAGAGCAAAATGCGAATATGTTCTCTTCAACACTAATAAAATGCTCAAGTGCAGCACCAAGCACAGCTGAAATGAAATGAAATGAAACGTTGAAGAAACGCACACACAACAAACGCGAAAGTTGTTGTGCCGAGAAGAACACATGCGGGTAATATTGTCGCGGAGGGTGACGAAAATAATATATTTTTATGCGCGCGCGTTGCGCGTAATGTCGTAATTGCCTTTATTGAGTAATTCCGCGTACGCGAAAAAACCGGATGTTTTCCATATTATAGCGCGCTGTTTTGCGTTCCAAGGCTTAATTCTTATATTTCATGGCGGGGCGCGTTTTGCAGAGACGGTTGCGAATTAAAGCGGGCATCCGAATGAAAAAGAAATGTTTATTTTTAATTTAATTTCGCTGACGTCGCGCGCGCATATTTGGATGTAAAAAACGGGTTGAATATGAATGCCGTATTAATTCGTCCTTTTCGTCCTGCCCGCCGCACTAAGCCCAATATTTCAAAAACATTTTGTATTTTTCTTCGCGACTCACCAAATTTTATATGAGAATGAACACGACTATACATTTTTCTTCCTAGTTTTCCTTTGTTTTTATACTCTATTTTCGTTTTCGCAATTTCTTTCTTTCCTAGTGCTTTTTTTTTGCTCCTGCACGTCGTTGAAAGGCATCTTCGACAGGCTATAATAAATTTAACTTCTTCGTGAATGTCTTGTTTGTCTTGCTGGCAGGGAAAAGTGTTTTGCACAAAATATCATTCGCGTGGCAGCTCGTTTCGTGCATTTCGATATTTTTGATATTTCGAAGATGTTCGGTCAATTTTTAACATGTCACGTTTGTGCTCGCATCGAGTGAAAACACAAATCGATTCAATTCGTATCGCAGAACATTCGCGCGCGCGCTCGCAAGTTTGTTACGTTTTTACAAGTCGCAGACGCCGTGCAATTTCTATAAATCTAAGCGAATCTATTATAAATATAAATCGGCCGCGTTCGCAAATCACATTTCCGGCTTTTTCCAATTTCACCTGCTGCCCTCGGCGTGCCTCACGCATTTGCCGCACTCACCCCCCCAGTATTCGCATTCAAACAAGCGATTTTATGTTGCCAATCGTTTATTATATATCGTCCTTGCCGTAACAGTCAGAAGGAGCGAACTAATACAAAGCGCACATTGCCATGTGTGTTTTTTCTTCGTGCTTGAGCAGCGCAGTCCACGTTTTGTTGTTGTTGAATTTCCGCATCAGTAGCGATTTCAAACCTCGTATAAAGTGAATATAATCGACATTCATTTCTAACACTATAAAATACAACTCGCTCATAAAGCGGAAACGCGGGTGCACCGGAAATATGCACTTGCAAATGCAATATGAACATTTTCCCATTTTTCCAATACATCATGCTTTATACTCGACCGACGTAGACTTTCAACTTTCTCGCCGCGAGTAATAATAATATAAATCAATTTTCCCTTCGTTGAACGTGTACGCGTGCGCCCGCTTCGTGAATAAACAATTATTATTTAATTCAAACGACGCGAGAAACAAGTAGTGGAGAAACACGTCTCAAACGTATTTACGTTTGAGGAAACACTTCCGGGAAATGGCACTCCTCGTCATCTTAACAGCCGTAATTACGACATAAAACAATGTTAGCCAATGCTTGACAGACAGGTTTTTATCGTCATTTTACTACCATCATCTTGCCGCCGTCTGCACTCTCCGCTTTTCATCCCTCGCCACGTCCGCGAGTTGAATCTTTGAGCCTTTGAGCTCTTCACGGATGGCGTGTTATTGTGACTAGCTGGAAGCTCAAACCATCAAGCCGAAGAAGACACCGACCATGTCATATTGCAAAACTTTCTGCGCAATTAAATTACGCACTTCACATTTCGCGGCATTGCAATTACAATTGTATTAGAATACTCGAAAACAATCAACAACACAATAATGGCATCCTTCGACTTTTATGCATTTATCCGCAGGATATGTGGTGCGAAGTACGTGCAAATATTTCCTTCGTTTCCGTTAGTTTATGCAATAACTAACGAGTTTGTTTTGGTATGACGCGCATAATAATAATAATACGCACTAACAGCGAATCCATAGTTTCGCATGCAAATCGCGTGCAACTTAGCTAATAAAACCGTGTCCACAAAATTTGATTGCTCACTCCCCCTACCCCTCATCCTCGCTCACCCGCCTCCCGAAAATAAGTTATTTATAGTTTTCAGTTTTGGAATTTCAGCATTATATTGATGCATTGTTGACACACACAGCAATGCGTAACAATTTCGGGTGACAAGCGCATGGAGGAAATTCGCACAATTGATGCACTTTTAATAGTCGAAGCCTTCAACCCGATGAATTGTGCGGTCGGCTTTTCGGCCGTTTATGCATGTTTTTCGGCCAATGCTTGATGCCATTAAATCGTTTCAATAATACGCGCACATACGCGGTAAATTCGCTTGACGTAGCGCAAAAAATATGTGTAAAAAATGTGCATAAATTGTCATTTTTTTGCACCGGTGGGACGATGGAGCCAACCATTAAGCAAACATAATTTTCACACACGGCTCGTCACCGTACAATGAGAAATTTCCATATAAATTGTCGTAGGCTGCAACAAGCGCCGCAAGAGACAACGACGTGCATGAAACAAAATAAAGAAATGTGCGCGGAAAGAAAACAATGTGAAAGGAGAACATATGCGTGATGCATTGAGTTATTAGAGGGACGAATAAGGAGTGCACCCGCTGTGTGTAATTGCGGTGAAAATCTGTCCGTTGTGAATATATCAATAGCATAAATTCTCGTTTACGTGCGCGTACTTCTGCTTCGACTGCTTCGCTGTCGTTCTGCATAAGTTGCAAAGCCGAGATACGCCCAAAAAAATAAAATATGATGCGCGTGGTGCGCGCGAGCGAAAAATAAGATTTGGTTGCGCACTTAAGCATATGCAGTTAAAAGAAACGCTGAGACGGCAGACGCAAGGGAAGATTTGCCGTTGCCGCCGTCGCCGCCGCCGCCGCACGCGTATAGGCTCAGCGGTGCTTAAAGAGGGCAAAAACGGAAAAGGTAGCATGCGGCTAGCATCGCACGCGTAATAAGTATAAGCGTGTTGGTGAAAGCAAAGCAAGCACACGCAAAACGGTCTCCTTTTTGAATATGACTCAATTTATATCAAGAGAGAAGAAATATGCGGATTACCGAAACGAAGAAGCGAAGAAGTGGAGTGGAGACAGACGTAAAGTGCTTGATCATGCATGTAAACCCACCCCCGCAATGCAATGAGACGCATCTTCCGAGCACATCAATCTGTTCATATTTGCTTATTTTATTGCGGATTGATGAAAAGCCGAGAACAAAGAGCGCAATCCTAATAAATTAATGAATATTATGATAAGCACATTGCGAAAAAATTTCAATTCATCAATTTAAATCCATTTGGATGAATTTTCCCTTCTGTCATTGCTTGAGACGTGGTGTAAAATATGCATGGAAAGCGACCTTATAGAAATAGGAATATCTATCCATCAATATCCATAAATAAAATAAAGGGCATTCCGGCACTATGAGAAATCTGTCAAATGGTTGAGGCGAATCGACAGTTTAGATAAAATGAGGGCGCCAGATAAAGTAACGGCGATAAGGTGAAAGTGCTGCAGAAGACGACGACGACGAGGACGACGAGGAGGACGACGTGAATATTCCTAGTATGTACAAGTGATTCAACAAAAAGCAGGAACCCATTGAAACATACACGCATGCGACGATGGTGGGTGTGCAGCAAGTAGTAGAGTGCAGGATTGAGAGAATGAGCTGCGGCGGTGGCGGCGGCGGTCGGCGGGCTGGTTGGGTTGTGTGTGATGCATGCAATAAGGAAAAGGGAGCGGAAATGGTTCGGGATCCTTGCGGAATTACGGCGGGCGGGCGGTAATTCCATTGAGAGTGACAGCCTTATTGAATATGTACGAACATATCCATCTAACCAAACCCAAATGTATTTCAATATCTTTTCACTTATTTAAGGCGCGCGTATTGAGATTGAGTACTTGGGAGTGCAGTGCAAGCGCGCACGCTGTTCTCGCCGTCATTGAAAGCATTAACATGCGAGTGGGAGTTTTGTATTGTATGTGCCGTTGTCCCAAATGCTGAAAATGTGTGAAATGTGCAATTGCGTGTTTCTTCAGGGCTTTCTTTTGTTGAAATTTGCCACGAAATTTACCAATAAAGACACGTATTTTACGCGAGCTGCGATTCCCAAACGCATTCCACTTTAAATATTTAACCGCAAGGGGATGTCTCTTCTTGTTCTTATTACCTTCGCTTCTTTTGCCCGGCTGGAGCGGAGGATTTCCCACACTCGTATCGACGCCGTCCCCAGACGACATAATTATATGCGGTCTCCTCAAACATTATCAAAAACGCGACGCGATCCGAAATGCCACTTACGCTTCTTTAAATATTTACGAACGTGAGGGTGCGCGTGGCAAATAATAATTTTTCCCTCTCACCTCAAGTGTGCGCGTTCCTCACCGCCACCATTTGCGCTTAATTTCCCTCGCACCTGAGTTTGCGTTATCACATGCTCGTTGAAAACAATGATAAAGTCGGTGCGCACTCGCGTTATGAAGAGGCGAGGAAAAAAGTTGGACGACAGCCGAGTGAATGAAGACCCAACCCTCCTGCACGCCGAGTGGAAGCGTCGGCTCAAGAAGGAAGAAGCGCAGAATGTTATTGCGTAATGTCTCCCATGTCGGTCGAAAAGTATCATTTAAATTGCGCATATTTTTCCGTGGGACACGGCGATATTCCACAGCGCGCAAACTTTGCATAAGTAGCGTTTCGGCCTCTCCCCCATCATCCACGAAGAGCAGCCAACGATGCCATCAGCCAGAACGCGCGCGCAAGGAAGATGACGGTGGTAACGCCGCGAACTAAAAATATGCTTAAATTTTCATATAAAGTGCTGTCCGCTGGGAAATAGTTTAGTCTTCTTCTTCTTCTCCGCCACCGCAACGCGCTTAACATTTAAAACAATATCGAGCGCCAAAAACCTCCGAAAGCTTTGCCAAGCGTCGGCTGCAATTCCAACCGCAATTATTTTGTTAAACGCCAATAGGCAATAGGAAAATTCCACCCCTTAATAAAAGGCTTCTCTGTTGAAACCACTTAATAGCATAAAATGCTGAGGGCCTTTAAACCAACATTAGAGTAGAGAGAATAATGTATGAAATTTGGATTGAAGAAATAATATATTTAACTAAATTTAAACTCCGTCCTATGCCAATAAAAAATAAATTAAATAGAAGGCGAAATTTCACTTAGAAAGTTGGATTCAAATTTTGGGTGTGTCCTGTCGTGTTTCCACGTTAATCTTTGGTTAGTCACTTTCTGACGATCGGAAAAATACGAATTTAAACGAAAACACTACTGAAGTTTTACGAATTACATTTGCCATTACAACTTTTCCAGGACGCATAGTTGAACGGAGATTCCACTACAAAATAGTCAGAGTAACCCCTTCTCCGAATTGGAGGTTATAACCCTCTTATAACCTCGAAATCTGAGAATTTTATAATGGTAACGTCAATTAAATGAGAGTTTTGTTCATCCTCTTCTTGCATTCTTTAAAGCAGTGATCAATAATGGATTTTAATATGAAAGTACCCAATATGAGTTTCAATTATTTTTTGCTTATTACTATTAACAGAAAATACCTGCATGGTGCAAATGTGTAGATACCAATAAAATATGATTTGGAATTGTAATCTAATCGTGAAACCATTTACTGAGTTTGTTGGCACTTATTTGGGGTTCATTTATTGGTTGGCGTTTTATCTATACGCCCAACATTAAGCGCGAGGAATAAAGTCTACTCAAGTGTTTTTTACTAGCAATAGTTTTCTCCCCATTAGCACGCATCGAAAAATGCGCGCGCGAACTAAAACACCCCACGCACTTTTATCACCCTTGTCGTTTGGATTTACGATTCGTATGGCTATAAATACGATTTGAATAGTGCGCAGTCGAACGCACGAGCGATTTACCAACTTGTTTCATTTCCATGATGTTGACGCGCAATAAAAACTTCCCTTCTCATAACTCGCAAATGCGCAGAAGTACAAAAGTGTATAAATATAAATGGGAGAAATGATTTGCCATAAAGTCGCGTAAATTTTCATCAAACCCCACTCACCTCCGGCTGGCTTTCTCCGTGGACAATGCACACGAGTTGAGCCTCATATCCTTCGCCCGAATGAACCACCGGACGCTCCACGGAGATTTCCGGTGGATCTGCAACAAAAATAATTTCTCGTTAGCACACTGCGCATCAAAATTAATTAAAGCTTAAATGCAAAATTATGTTTCTCCATGCACCAAGAAAATTGTCTTGTTTGCTTCGTGCTTTCCGGGCTAAAGTTGCTTTTTGGCGGCAGGCAGAAAGAAAGCTCATGTCTGGTTGGACTTAATATACAAATGTGAATAGGAGAATGAATTCCCCATGCAAGTTTTTGTTGACGCTGCAGCACGGCGAAAAGCGGAAGCAGACGAAGCAGAGAAAAACTATCGTCGGCGCAATGTTAGTACCAGAAGTAAGTACACATACTAAGTAAGCTAAGAAAACGCGCGACGAGATGACACATATTCAAACGGCGGGTTGGCAACGTACATTTCCTCCACTGCGTTCGCTGCCGCTTCTTGTACGCGCGCGTTTGACGTGGCCCCAGCGTAAAATATGAAAAGCTTGAGCAAACTTTTTCTTTTCTTCATCTCGGCACCGAGCAGCGCAAGCCGAGCGCGATCGTCCTCAAATTGCATATCTTGTGTATACATCCCCTGCATACGGGGTGCGCGCCGCGCGTTCACTGCATGATTTTCGAGCACAGCGACGTGAAGAAGATGACCCAGAGTCCTTCTTCATGCGCAGCATATCTACCTGGATGAATATTTACATATGAAACCGTCAAGCATACTCTTCGCCCTCGCTCTGCGTCGTGCTGCTTTTTATAGCCGGAAATTTCCCCGACTTCTTCTTTTACTTCTTCGCCGAACGCGGAAGGGTACAATCTTCTGCGCTAGACTTGCGCAACTCAGCATTGCAAGAAACTACTACTCATTTTTATTGATGCAATAACGCAAAGGAACTGCTTCGCGAATCATTCGGCAAGAACACGCACTTAAAAAACGCAGACGGCGAACGTTACAATAATAATGTGTGCTTAAAATTCCCTTAAGAAGAAGACGGGGAGGAATGTCGAACGACAGGAACGAATACAGGGCAAACAGTGAATAATGTGGTGGAGAGGAGAGTTTTAGTACGTAAAGTACGTAAATTCGAATTCATAACGGGCAATTGGAGGCAGTACGTACGCCGAGAGAAGAAGTCAAAGAATGAGCGGAGGAAGAAGCAGAAGAGGAGCATTGCGCAAATTTTCTTCCTCGCGTTTTACAATTCCCCAAACGGGAAAATTCGCCAATCGCCTATACATTATCGCTCGAATGCTGACAGAATGTGCATTTGCGCCGTTGCTTTGCATATCTATCTGACTTGTAATTTCGTTTCGTGTTCAAGTGTTATAAAAGTGCTACTAAATCGAACAGAAATGTCTTTGAACGCGCGAGAAATTTCCATGCACAAAAGAATAAATTGTGCGTAGTCTTCGTCGCTTATAAATTATTGAAATATGATGATTAGTACACCACTCCTTTCGTGCGCTTTACAAATTACGATCGACCCAAATAATTAGCGTGTAATAAAATTGTGATAGATTAAGAACGTAATGTAGCGTTAATTAGAAATTGGTCGCTCAACAAAGTGGATGGGCATAATAAAATACGTTAATATCAACACGTGTGTCCGGCTGAGTGGAAGTGATAATTAAAATCAATAAACGCACAGTGGAACGATAGCGTTGACAGGCAAATCCCACGCAATTAACTAAAATAAATGTCGGCGGCGGCATTAGGGGCGCGTGAGCATTATGCGCGAAGAAGCAAATTGATGCTGATCGGTAGCATCGACTACTGGCTTAACTCCAGCCCGTCGCCGCCGCCGCCGCACGCGAAGAGCACAGGGAACGTTGTCAAATCTTGTCCAGAACGGTAAAAGGTTTCGTCAATTTGATTGAGTTAGAAAGTGGAACGAACACGCTTCGTACGATATGCGGTGGAATAATCTCGGCGACATTTGTCGAGTGGGATTTCAAAATAATTGGCACTCGTTGATTTAGATGAAACGAGAAACTAATGAGATCGTCCCGGAAAAAACTTTGAGCGAATATAATGTCCTATTCGACGAATAACGCGGGCCACAAGAAATATATGGAAAAACATTGCCGAGAGAGGAAAAAAGGAAGCGAAAAACGCCATTCACTAAGCGAAGACGCAAAGAAGAAGCGCTTCACATACTTGAAAGGCTTTTCGCTCACCGTTTTCGCAAAGCAATTGTTAGCTCGTTCGCAGTTATAAATTATGTATACAAATACCCAAACGCATTGCGAAGAATGCACTGGATGCGCTTCATAGACATTAGGTTTTTTATCGTAGCACGCTTTGTTCAAAAGTGAGTGAAATGTAAATTTTTGCAATTTGGTCTCGCTTTTTGTTATTAGCATTTTCTGCTGTGTACTTGCATTTAACTTTTTTCCCTCACCTACAACAAATATGTAAATGTTTGCAATAAAAGAAATTCTCAAATTGCTTGCGGGAAATCCGCGAAATTAGTTTGCTTAATCTATACGATAATGGTAATTGCACAAAGAACGGCGTCTGATTATGTTCGAAGCACGGATAAGCAGCATTTACTTATCAATTCTTGGAGGCATTAGCGATAAGTTGATCATAAATTTGTATGAAGTCAACGTCGTTGTGTTTGCATGACATTTGAACAAATATCCACTAGAGGGGAAAATAACTATTAAATGATATTGGTTAGAGAACGTCATTAGGTGCGTGGTAGCTAGAATCAAGGAAAGAACAAAGAACGGGTCATAATAAATGCTACGTGCTTCAACGCATTGGATATCGAGAATTATGACCAGGAGCATTCCTGCTCTACGTGTTAATTAGTCCTATGAATATTCCACATTCTCATTGTAGTTCATGTTTAAAACTGGATGAGAAATCATATTATATAAAGGTAAAGTTTTCCAATTTCCACCTACAACAGAGCATTGCGCAATGTGTTTATGCATTTCTTGAAAATAAACAGGAAATAATAAATTAAATGAGCCGGGAAGCGGGCAATGGCATCGCGTAAAAGCATAACACGTACTAAAACTTTTTTCCTCTATTAAATGTTTCATTCCGTTAAATGGGAATTTAACATGAAAATCCCACACATTTTAAGCAATTAAAAGCGCAGATAAAGCATTTGTAATTGTAAGTAACGAGCAATTAAAAACGCACAGCAAAATAATAAAAAAGCGAATGAAATAATAAACCCGAACGCATAAATGAAATCTAGCCGGGTTGGATGCGTTCGGCGCGGATTTATATGGTGTGCTGCAAATTTTAATAAGACAATAAACAAATAAAACTGGGAATTGCGTATGAAAATTGAACGAGATGTTACAGCTCCATTCGGGCGGACACGCAGCCGTATAATTGTAATTATTTTATGAAATTAAGCGTAATTTATGTACCGTGCGCGCGCGCGTTATAGATTACTAGATGAGATCACGAGAACATGCATGATGTAAAATCATTATTATGTTAAACGAGTGCGCGTATGCTGCGTCACGTTCACCCTGCGGTTACACCCCCGCGACAAAGACGCACGTACTTTCATAGTAAATTGTGCAGAGAAAGATAGCGCCCGGAACGCACGGGGGTGGCAGTTTAATGCGACCAATGCCAAAATCCAAATCCGTGAAATAATGTACAAACATTTATAACAAGCGGCGCTAAAGTGAAGTCGGGCAAACGACGTAACGTTACGTGCAACGTGCGAATGAAATCGTTCCATCGATTGCGGCTTTTCCTAAGCATGTCCGAAATTATTTCGTCAAAGTATAGTTTAGCTATTTCCTCAGGCCGCAGATTGTGTAAAATCTTACAAGCTCGGTTGCTTCGAGGGTCGAGCGCGCTCATTAATTCAATGTCAATTGCATTGTGTGCTTCGCATTGTACCAAAGGGAAATTAAAATTGTTCAAACTAAAAAGTACAAAAGCGCTGTAAAGTTAACGAAATGCACGATGGCGAAAACAAAAAGCAATTACACTTGCAACAACTTTCACTCTCGCTAGTTGAATAGGACAAAACGAAAAACTTTGAATGTTTATGCAATTGAGGACAATTCCGCGCGAAAGTTTGTGCCTCTTGGCAAACGAGCAGATTGTTTGCTAAATATTTAGACAAAAATAAAAATAAATTCAAATTTCGGCAGTGAAATTATTTTTTATGTTTTGCCACTCGGTGTGTTTAATTTTCATTAAAAACTTTCTTTGCCAGCTGGTCGAGTGCGCATTATAATTTTCCTTTAGTGCTTAAAGAAGTGGAAAAACTCTGCAGGCCCCGAAGCGAAGCACTAAAGCAGTGGTAACTTCAATTACCCGAGGGAAGCAAGCGCGAGGCGGCGCGGCGACCAAGTTGAGTTGGTCGGTAAGTCATGCTCAGGTGTAGAAACGCTTCGTGAGGCCTAGCTAAAAGGGCTGTTAACTGCATATCGCGTTGCTTGTATTGCTCGAAGGATGCAAAAGGATGACGGCACACGTCGACCTGCCAGGTGAGTCACGTGCAAATCTGATAAACGTCCGTGCACGCAGTGCGACGCGAGCGAGAACCGGCCGCCCCCCATAATGATGCTGTCAATAGCAGGCACGTACGTTGGGCTGCGGAAGCATACAAGAGATCAACACAAATGCCGTCTCCGACTGAGAGTAGTGAGCGTGAAGGCTTCCAGGGCCACTTCATTCGAAACCGTCAAATCCATCGGCCTATTTAAATCGAATTAGCGTCCTCATCGTCGTTGTTGTTGTGTTGTTGTAAACTGAGATGTGTCTCGGACAGGACATGTTGCTTCGAGCAAATGCGCGATCGACCCCTCTTGATTGCGCGTGTGGGGGATGAATATTACGCATGCAATGAGGAAATAAATTGCTGGTAAACATTACTCCTGGGGTGGCGCGCACGCTGCGTTCCCCAAAAAAAGAAGATGCGCACTATTCCATTGATGATAAATTAAATTACAGTCGGAGGAGGAAATTTATAACTAGCTGAGAAGACCGCGTCTTTGAGTGAATGACTGAGGGGGAGCCACCCCAAGTTTTTGCAATGCCGAGTGCAACTTCTGAAAAAACTAGATGAAGAAGATCAAGAAGACGAAGTAGAAGAGGAAAACGTTTACAGCTTCAAAAGAAATGTTATTGCTTTCATTACGGAATTGACTTTTCTATTTGCAATTTGCCAAATCAAAAAAGAAATCAAGTTTTTTGCGCGCGGTGCCTAATTAAATTTCTCGCCTCGATTTACGTTATTTACCGGTGTAAAAAAGGGCGTAAAGGAAATATGAAATATATTTACATATTTCTGTTGAATTAATTCAATATTTCCTAATGTAATATTGATGAGACTCAAAGCATAAATCACAGAGTTGGCGAGCTGAATTTGAATTTGATCAGCGTTCAACTTACACGAAATAATCACACATTTAAATTCAATTAAATTAAGTCAAGATTCCTTCAGCAGTCATACTCAATACTTCAGGATCTTCAAGTTCTGCTTAATTCAATTTGATTTTTGCCTTTACATCTCCCTCTCATTTTGGCGGCTTTGGTGGTTACACCACTACATCACCTTTAGACGTTTCTTACGTAGCGACATTCTCGAAGAAGAGGACGACGACGATGACGGTGGCGGTGGCGGTGGCGATAGCAGTGGAGCGCGACAGACGGCGTGTTTCAGCGGCGTTTTATTAAATTAAGTGAGGTTTTCCGGTGGAAAGGCCCGGAATTACTCAACCCTACAATATAACCGGCGGAGGGTTGTTAAGCGTGAGCGGCCCTCAGGTGCTCGCCCGCCGCCAACGTCGCCACCGTTGCCGCCGTTTTATGAGCGCCGCCAATGGTCAAACCTCATACTGCGCCTCAAACGTATACAAAACGTACGACCGAATCCGTCGACTATAAATTGGGGACACTTTTATCTGTTTTTCAGAATATTTTAGTGACCGCAGCGCAGGTCTGATTTGGATTAAAGTTAATTTAATTATTCCGCCCGCAAATACGAAACGCACACGAAACCCACATAAAAGCACTTTTTCAGCGAGCGTATTTTTTCCTCCGGCCAGTGCGCAAACCTTTTTATTTCGCTTTTGTAATCATGATTCGACATTCATTGAAATCTCACGTATAAATATATACCTACGTAGGTATCAGGAAAATATGTTTTTATCTAATTTTTTCCATCACAAAAAGGCAAATTTAATCAGCGATCTGAAAAGTTCAATTTTTAAAAATTTACCAACCAAACGCGAATTGTACGTAATTACCAATACAAACTGTAGAAACAATAATTAATTTGTCTGAATTCTATTATGATTGGAATGAAAATGAAATTATTAAAATGTTGGTGAAATTTGCATCAAACTAATATTCATTTATGTTTGTTAGTTTTGCAATTTTGTTTGCGTTTTTGCTCATTTATAGACGGATATGAAATTAATAAAAGCAGCCACATTGTTTTACACATTACGCGCACAGCACAATATCCGCTCAGACGTAATTAATAAATCAGAGTTATTATTGTTTCCGCTTCGTACTTCGTTTACGCGCGTTATGTATATTGGCCGGCTCTGTACACACATATAGAAATCAAATAATATTTATGTTTTTTGGTATTTTCGCATAGCATATCATATCGGCCGCATAAATTCAACTCAAGCAAAATCCGATACGTTGAAGCGGTTTGTAAAGCGCCAGTCAAACATTGCATATGAGTATTCCATATTCACGATGCAATGCATGTTGGTTATTGCCCAAGTGCAGCAACATTGGGAGGTTTTTGTGCATTCAAACCATTTGCTCTCGTTTGTTTGCCCGAGTGCGCGTATTGCAAAACACAAGCCAACGAGCAGAACCGCTATTGTGCTCGCAAAGTGTACGCTAACCTGCTGCATGTAGACAATATTATTAATGAATGTTCGACTAGTCGTGTTTTGTGCACTACGGGGTCAGAATGCGCTTCATCCATAAGCTGCATAACAATCGAAAAAGGCCGTGCCGAACACAAAACTCGCCGGCACAATAATTGACGTCATTCAATTAAAATTCAAAACGTCCTACACGCATGTGAACACTGATAAGGACCCCGAGCACTAGGCGAAAAATTACTATTTCCGAACGTTATTTTTCATTTTTCATGTTTGAGCGTATTTTTTTTTCTAAACGAGTGAGCCGCTCAAATTCGGCTCAATTAAAAATTAAATCATGGCAAATGCAACGAGAGGATTCGCTTTTTCGACTCGCTCGCGCGTACGGTGCGCTCCAATTAAAATGTTAAACATTATAAGCGTGCAAATGGGATTTCTTCGTCCGTGCAATTAGTTTACACTCTTTAATTCCCAAAAGGAGGAGTTATTTAATGCACTTATAGACAGGGTGAATGCATGTGGACTTAGGACACGAAGGACGAACGCAATATACGAAGTGAAAGCAAACCAAAGCGTTCGCTCGCGCGATACGAACATTGGGGACTACATGTATGTAGCCAAGTGACTTAGTTTAAATGTTGTGTTTTCTGGACAAGGCGGGCGCGCGTGTGCTACGACGACGACCAGAACAGGAGCTGGAGCAGCGCACAAGCAATCGTGCGAGGCGCTGCTCCCGGATTAAACCGGGAGCTTAAACGGTGTTTTTATTGTGCGCGCGCGCTCCCGTTCCGAGTTAGATGAGTCTTGCAAATCTCTTTGCCCTTCCAATTCGCTACGGTTGAACGACTAAATCCACCTCCGTGCAGGCGGAACACATTGATTAGATATTTATCTGTCGGCTTACACGATATTAAAACTTAATTAATAATAGTCGAGAATTCACTCGCAATGCCAAAAAAGAATACAAATAGCTGACCTAGATGGGCATTCTATTAAAAGAAGTAGAAAATTGGATAATAACAGCTCTCGCGGTTGTCAAGTGATTTGATTTTGCCAGTTGAACGAGAATGCGGTTGATTCGTTCATTCGTTTGTTGGCCGGTTCGTTCGGTTGTAGATTAGCGATAAAGTAAAATACGCTAAAGCTCAACAACAGCGAGTGTATGCGCGAGGGAAACTAGTAAATCAGTTGCACGTCAGTCAGCAAACGCTATTCCGTGCTCAACATTTAAAGCAGACCGCCGTCGTTAGAACCAGTGCGCTACTATTGCCGCCGCCGCCGCCGCCAGTGCTAGCGTACATGTGAGTAGAGTGCTGATCACCACATCGATTGCAACATACCGTCGAGTATGCACTTCACCGTTTCGGTACATCAGTAACGCGTATCATCCATCCGTATCATCAGAGAAAATCGTTTATGCTATCAGACAGATGTCGGACGTTACGTTATTTACTTGCGGTCATATTTCGTTTCAACGATTCCACCACCCGGCAGCAAACTTTTGCGCACTATCGTTTTTAATTTGCATTCAGTTTTACCATTCGATAAACAATTCAATACATCTGTTAATTATTACACACGCGTTTTTGCACTCATAACTTTCATCTGCAAAGAATGAAGCAACTTTAAGACTTTAATAAAATTCTTTTACGTTTTGCTCTCGTGAAGTATGAACATTTTCAGCACTATGAATAGCAAACTTCGTCCCGCGCACCACCTCCGTAGTATGCGAGAGCCATGAAAACCTAATCTCATTGGCAAATATTTTATGATAGAAGCGTGGCCGAACGCGCAGAAGGTGCGATAATAAATGATAGGTATTTCAAGTTTTCAACTAACATAAATTAGTTTTAATTTAGGCAAGCATCCGCCCATTAAACACATGAGCCTTCGCTTGACCGGAAACCGGTGGAAAAAGACGTGACGCTGGCCGTTGTTAAACGTGACAAATGCGTTGCATAAACTGCGCGCCCGCCCCCGAAAATGCTCGATTGGCATGCGGATGGCGCGTAGCAAGAAGAGCTGGGGGCATGTACGATGGCAGTACAGTAATGTCCTCGTTATTGGGTAATCTGGACGGTCCCGAAAGTAGAATAAAATTGATTTGATGGTTAATTAACGTAAAATAGGTACGCTTAATTTCCCATTTATGCGCCAATAAAGCATTTAATGGCTGCATAATACGAGCTGTTAATATGCCTGAATTTTGCGCTTAATATGCACCGCGGCGTCGCAGTTTGCCGCCCCCGCGTTAAATGTCGTCGCATACGTGCTGCATCACCCATCGAGGCTTTGCATCCCTTCTCCAATGTATTGAACCGTAAACGGTCACTGGAAGTATGTCAAATTATTAATTCGGTTGATGCATCATTCGGAAATTATTCGAATTAATTCTGGAGGAATATTTTGAATTCCGTCAATAACAGCAACATTGTCGCTCTCTTTCGCTTGAAATTTACAAGCTTGTTAGTAATTGTAGACGGACATTAAAAACTCATTAACTTTTACGAAGTTAGATAAGCAAACAAACGCCTAATCCTGCGAAACAAAGGATTGCATACGTGCGTACAATAGACGCATGGATTTTACGAGAATTGCAAAATTTCATTGCAAACGTGTCCGGCAAACATTAAATTGCTTGCAGAACACACACAATAATACAACATATCACGAGATATCTGGCGCGTAATCGTTGCTTTAAGGCAAAATGCGTTTTGCTCTCTTCTCTTTCGCTGCGTTGCGTTGCCGCCGCCAGTCCGAAGAGTGCCACTAGCCGATGCCGAAGAATGAACGAATTTCGTCCGCTGTACAAACAGCACGCGCGCCCAAAACATACAATTCCCGTTCAATGTTACAGCGGCAACAACAACAACAGCCATGGCATATAGCGAAAAGCGAAAACTAGGCTACTGATTTATTGCGCGGCGCGTCCTCGTTGTAAATATTGCTAACTGCACAAACGCGCTGGTTGGAAACAACTTAAAATATATCGCACAACTTTAATGGACCGTTTGGGGCACGCACGTTCATTATCAGACATTCTTCTTCTTCGTCGAGTTTAATTCGCGATACGCGAAGAGCTTCAACGACTTATTAAATTAAAAAAAGAGAGACGGGAGATATCCAGAACGAAGCGAAACCTTCATTACGCTGAACTGGAATCCGTGGATTAAAGTAGATTTCAACATCTCCTGTGCGAAATCCAGCATTTCTTATCAGCGCTCGCTTATTTGTTTTTTGGTTCTTTGCCCGGCAAAGTGCTTTTGCGCTTAAAAATAGACAACGACTTCGATGCATTGCATATTTTGTTTAGTGTGCAAGAAAAGTTCATGCAACATCATCATCATGATCGTCGTTCGTTCCTCCGACAACATTTTTCATGGATATGAAGCGAAACATGGCGTGAGCAAACTGGAATCTGGGATGCGTACAAGTTACATGTGAATGTTGTAACCTACATTGTAAAACAGCGGCTGCTTGTGTTTGTCCTAGAAATTTCGAATTTCCCGTTTCGGAAAAGTTGAAAAGTTATGAGCGCTCAAGGATATGTGTACCCATTACACGGCGTTGCACTTTCAAGACAAAATTTGTTTGCTACATAATGCAAAAGTTTTCTATTGCAGCTAAACAAAAAATAGAATATACGCGCAAAGTAAATGTGGATCAATGGATCACGAAAAGTAGCAACTGAAAGATTTAATTTTGCGGAATATACAACTAGTTGAAAATATAAAAGTAAATAAGATGCGAAAAGTGTTTCGTGTTTCTTGTTATATTTCTTGCGCGGAGTGCTTTCGACGATTGGATAAATTGTTCGGCGCGTTGGAGGGAATGCAACAAAGTGTCAGGGGGCCATGCGCATCATGAATGCGAACAAGAAAACTCTAGTTTATTGTCCGACGAGGGCAATAATTTAGTCCGGACAGCATCTCACTGCTGGTCAGCCATCCAGTGACCTGAACCACCACCGCTACCAACAACAGGACGAAGAACGAAGGGCAACGAGATGCGAACGAACGAACGAACGCGCTTCTGATGTATTTATAGCATCAATCCATGTTTACTGACACTGCGCTGCTTAGCTTTAATTAATTTTAATGAACATGCCGCCTCAAACGCAAAGAGATACGCAGCGCAACGCCAGGCAACGATCTTCAGGATTATGAGATTGAGGTCATCGTCTCGCGCTTGCGAAGGCCAAGAAAACACACGAACTGTGGAGAGCTCCATGCATGGGTCAAGGCCAAGAAGCTGATTGTGATTTACGCATGGGTGGCAATAAATTTGAAAAATATAAATAAATCCAAGTTGGGAATTCAATAAGATTCCGCATTTTACTTGGGGTTATGCATTAAGTGGTCGAGTTGCTTATACACAAGTGGTTTATTTTGCCAAGCCTTTCCGGTTTCTTTTCCGGAGATGCTCCTGCTCTTCATACTATGTAGCAAACCGTTGAATGTCTATGCAGGTGGCGGGTGGAAATTTCCCTGTGGATTTATGGACAGAAATAGCTCGAGTCGAAGAACAACAGCAGAAAGCATGAAACGTCCCCGATTGTTGCTTCGCAAGTTGAAATGGTGAAACACACGAGCGGCAGCAGCAGAAGAGAAGCGGCGCGAGTGAGAGGCTTTTTCATTTGGGAATTGAATAAATTTCGCAATCTTGCTGGAGAACGCGTGCTGGCAATCGTCTGATTTCACGCGTACACTTTCTGTTGTTAAGTCCTCGCGGCAACAGCAGCGAGTTTATCGCGTGGAATTATTATATACAAGCAGGCGGTGCACAGCAGGAGTGCGCGTGCTGTGGTGTTCGTGGAGGCGGCGGAAACAGCCGCTGCGACTTCCGATAATAAACGCACGACACGATGAGGACGAACGCGCGATTCATTCCCCAAGTTCAATTCATTATTTGCTTGTTTCCTAATAAAATAATCTGCAATCACTGAGAGATAAAAGGAGGCGAGACGCGCGCGCACTTAGGTACGATGCCGAAAATAATACAATTGATGTCGCCTAACATTCTCGTCCTGCAAATCAAATTTCTTTGTTTCAAAGCGACAACAACAACAAGCATCACTCTATCCTGTTCTTTATAAAAGGATAATTGTTTGTTTGTTCCTGGCAATCTCCAGAAATACAGAACACTTTATAATAATTCTGTTATTAAAGGACTATCTAACTCGAACAGCCAAGGATTATATTTTATTCGCGGAAAACTTTTACTACCTATCGAAATTGCCATTTAAAACCACACTCAACGTGATATTCAATAATATTGCTTATACTTTATACATGTTTTGATATGAATTACGCAGCAAAAATATATCAGTTGACTGCCAATAACTAATTGAACATAAACGTATTATGCGATCGTAAATTGCGATTAAACGTACCAGCGTACAGCCGCAAATGAACTTGCGTTTATAGCAGCTCACGTATATCGAGTACAACAATATGCATCTATCTGGGTTTGACAAAATTCACAGGGCGAGTCACTAGCATTGTTATCGCGAATTTCGCGAAACGACGCAAACTGAGAGGAGAAAGACAATCGCACGCATTCGCGCATAGCTTTTCATTACGCATTGCATCGGTGGAAACGTTCATAATCTATCTGTCGATCTGTATGGCGGGCGGAGATGGTAATGATGGTGGTGGTGGTGGTGGCTTTTAATTAATTGATTACATTCTCTACTTATCATAAATTATACAAGCATTCGCCTGTTTGGATGGGTCGCATTGCGCGTACGCATTCGTTTATTTGCGGGTTGTTTGTTGTTGTTGTTCAACGGCGTGGTCGCCTGTCATATTTGCAAACGCGGAAATGGGGATGTGCGCGTTTAGATAGGACGCGTACTGCATTTTCATAGCACATTACGTATTAGGCATTACATCACAGTTTGATCCTACCCAAAAAGCATTTCATTTCGCCGTCGAACAATTAGTTCTTGTTTAGAAATTGACACAATTGACATCGTGGACATGTTTTATGATGTATGTGCTTCAATAATAAACTAGACTTATACAATAAACGCGCATCATACTCGAATGGGAATGAGAATGTCGATGAAATATGATAATTATTTGCGTATTTATTGAATTCGTCTGGTATTTATTTTTAATCGAATTATTCAATTATATATTTCATTTATTTAATTGTGCACATAATTAATAATCAATTAATGCGTATTTGCTTGTCATTGTTATTGCTATTGTTTTATTTTTCAAACGATAAATCAGTTTCGTTTAATGATACACGTTGACGTGTAGTGAAACAAGTCATTTTAAATTTATCCTCGCTTCTGGTCGTGATAAATGCACTCATAATAGTGGTAAATATTTTATTAGGCAAAATTATAGATTCGCATAATCTAATCTCGTTAAATTGCATTGCAGCTTGTGGCTTATTGCAATGCAATTAATTATTGTAGTTTAATATAATATTCGCGCGAATGTGTGTATTCAATTAATCGATCCGTTATTCCAGGAGAGTTATTCGGTTGGTTTGTAGCGCTTATGCAATTTGCGTTCTGGCGTGTTTGGAAAATCGGCGAAACGCATTGTTGCAAAACAACGCGCGAGTCTAATCGATTACGATTTTGTATCACCTGCAGAAGCCCCACGCATATTTCGCGTTTTATCAAATAAATTTTAACTATTCATTTAATCGCGCCCGTCGAACATTGCTCAATTCGCATTTATGCCCAGATAGAAAAAAAACAGCGCAAATACATTGGGTGCACATCAATAAATATTCGATAAATTAGTCTGACGATTGCGCGCGCTTTTTCAATGTGTTTCCGATATTTTATTAATTCGTAATTGTCATCATGGATAGGCCCGATTGCAATTGTATTTAATACGAGAGCCATGCTGTAATGGAATGCATAATTTAAATTGCTATCGTTTCATGCGTGCACTTGATTAGTTGCTATACGTTTGTTCATTGTTTTACAATTCTTTCGTTATTTATTTATTTATTTGCTTGCTCGATTGGCACGCGTTAGGTACAATTTAAATAACTATAAAATTGCAAACGCAATAAATTATGCAATCAATTAAACAAACGTAAAATATATTTGACATCTAATATATAATTTACCTGTCCGTGTTATTTAAAGCCAACAAGCATGGATGCGATTGCAAGCATGCTGAATGACAGACTGTCGAGACGAAATGAGCTACATTACGCGGAATAAGTATAAATATTATATGATGATCGTAAAGTCAGACGGCTTGTTTAACATCATAGCAGTTGGAAAAAAAGGGGCGGTTGCAATAAAAATCAAACGTATGCGCATTAAGCTTGAGCGTAATTATCCTTTTCACCGAGCAAATGACTGCTACCAACTCGTGAGAATATACATCATATTTTATGATTTAAATTATTTATGCATTTTTACATTTACCTTAGTAGAGCATGAATAACATAGTATTCGCATTTGAGACCAAAAAAAAAAGGATGAAATTTATCAGAGACTTTGAGGAACATCATTTAGTTAACTAACAACCCTAGGAATCGTGTCGACATGGAAAGGTGCTTGCGTCTATTGCGCGAGGATACATGGATAGAGATTCACCTCACTTAGCAGTTTTCCAACCTCTCAATCTCCCAGTGCGCCTATCTATTTCCCGCAATTCGTAAGGATGTGCTACTGCTGCTGCTGCTGCCAGTGTTGTGTATTGCCAACCCCGAACAACAGAGCCATTCGGTGCGCACTGTTGCTGGCGGTAAAGTGGCCGAAAATATACAGGCGCGAATATGGGATGTGAAAAGATATATGCATGTGCATGTTGAAGCGGAAGCACAATAGAGAGGAAGATTTTCGACAAACTGTGAGGGCTTTGAGAGTCTTCGTATAAGTAACGCACACCTCTTACATTCTTACGCCATTTGCGCATTTCGAGCGTTTGTTTTGCTTCTTTTACCATTTTACTAGTGTTCTCATTTCTTTTTCTGCGTGAACAAAATGTTGTTAAAGCCACTAAACAAATAGAATAAAATCCAGTCGCAATCCGAATCTTATTTGACGTATACAATGAATGCAAATTAAAATTGAAATGAAACTCTCGATGGGTTTTTTCATTATGAGTCTCGCGCAAAATTGGAGACGGCAAGACTAATGTTTAGCTATAATTTAATTGCAACAAGACGGCGAACTCGAATTAGTAGTTATTAATGGTGAAAATGGCTTCGTGCATCGCATTGCATTGCATCACATCGAGGACGCTGCGGCGTTCGCATCACGTGTAATAAAGTTAAGATTAGTTTCCACGGATTGTCATACAATAGGTTGGAAGAGCTCAAGTTTCCATTAGTCTGACAGCTTCGCGAGCGCGCTGCTATTAGTTCGCAATTGCGCGAGCATTTATTTAAAGCAGCGACGACGGAAGAATACTATGCGCGGATGAAAATGGAACGCCAAACATAAGAACCACCGAAGACTGCGAGGATAAAAAATGAGTAAACTTGTTTGTTGTGGCATTGCGAAGAGCTGGCTTGCCTTGGCTGGCGCTCACTTCTTGCTGTGTGCACTTCTTCGCCAATTTCTCACCGCCACCGCTGCCGCCGCCGCCGCCGCCGCTGCTGCCGCTAAGAACAAGAACGAGCGGGCTAAGCACTCCGAGAAGCGGCGGCAACTAGCGAGCAACTCGAATGAGAGACCCATATAATATAACCAGGACTTTTCTCTCATTAATCATTTAATAATTAGAGGGAAATTTCTTCGTACAAAGCGAGCGAAGCGCGAGAGCAATTGAGAAGGCGAACACGTTTGAAAAATTGCCCTCAGACAACTTTTGCGATGGTCATAATATTTTATGGTATTAATTTGGTTTTTATTGGGATTATCAAATGTTTTACAGGGGCGTAAAATTCTTCTCGTCATATCTTAAAACTTTTTGCAATTATTTTTTTGTCTCTGTGCATTTCATAAGTGAAATTCTTCATAGAATAACTTGGACAAAAATAAATGCGCTGCGAAAAAGACGAATTGCGGAATTAATTCTATTTAGTTGTATTTTTGCGTATTTTTCGTTTCGTTTTCAGGCCGGAGAGCGGTCGCAAACTATTTGAGGGGCGGTGCGCGCGCGGCGGGTTGAAAACCACGAAGCAGCCAGCTGAAAACTGTAAACGTTTCTAGGATTTTGTGCGGTCGGCGGGTGGAATTGTGTGCGGTCGCTGGAGATATTCCCTGTTATAGATCTTCGGGGCAAAAGCGGGCGTGCGCCCGCCTCGGGTAATTGTACGATGCCGCAGAAAACATAAATAATTTGTGCCACTTCACCCCCAAAGCGTTCGGCCAACCTTTGGCCGCCCCCCATTTTCCCATTTGTACGCGGACGCTATATAAACAGACACACACGCACGCAATACCACGAAATTGAAGCAACATCGAAAAGCGTCTTCTAATTAACCCGAAAGTGAATTAAATACTCGAAATTATCAAATTTCCTCCACGGACTCCTTCTGTCCGTTCGTCCTCGTCCGTTTTATAAGTTGCACATGTGCGTCCCGGAATTATTTTTATTACCCTTATTAACCCTTTACTAAAATTATTATTATTCCGGAACGGCAAACACGATTCAAAGTTTAAGCAGCGTTTTCATTTCGACTAAAACTAGTAAAATTGTAATCCCAAGTCGCATACAATTCTTTATGTTATTATCATCTTACAAGTCATTCATTAGGATTGAATGGAAGCGTAACAAATAACGCAAACGTATTTCGAAAGACAGTGTGGAATTGGATGGGACGAATTGTGCGTTGCGATACCGAAATTACAGACATTTGCAATTAAAATTAAGAAGCTTAACGACGATACCGAAATTGCTGGTTTGACTAAAACTCACCGCACCTGAGAATTAAACAGGAATGTGAGCCGGCAATATAAATACAGTATAAACGTAATATATTTAAATACGAAAGTAGCTGGATTAATAATTTAATTAAACTACAAACAGCCCAACTTACAAAACACTATAAAGTGTTTTTAGTACTTGTTTAATGCGTGCATGAAGCGAATAAAGTGTATCAAGTTGCATAACTAACGAATTAGCACCAAACTTCTAAGAAAACTTTATGCATTTTCCGATTCACAAATTGTACATTATTTTTCAGATTTAATATGAAAATATATTCGTGTTATTGTTACGCATAGTTAACTCATTAACGAGCAATTAACAATTAACATAGGCCTTTATTATTTTTGCTTTGATGTCAAACGCAGAGTAATTTGAATAGTTCCGGAAGCTTGTTTTTCGAAGGGAAATTTTAAAATAAATAAATAACTAAATAATTGAATAAGTGCTAAATAAATAGCAAACCATGTTAGTGTCAGCTACAAATAATTTTCCGAATGAATTGATTTATTATTTATGGTCAATTTATTCCATCGACATATATAGCACGTTATTTTCTGTATGATTATTAAATTATTCATTTTAAATTTATTTATCAGCGTCAAATTCATAGGTATACATAATAATGGATAATAATTTTTATGATATAAAAATCGCATATTAAAATTCCCTAACATTTTCCGGCACTATTAATGAAAAGCCGCTATTTTTTGCGGCGAATTTCCGACGGCGAAAGCAAAATCCGTGCTGAAGGTTTATGAAGTTGTCAACGCGGAAAATCCTATTATTCATTATTTTATTCTATCTTTTTAGAAAATTTTCAATTTAACCAGCAGTGCGCAACTAGCGGCAAAATACAACAGCGACAGCGAAGAGGAGGACGCGATGCGCGTGGTTGTTTCAAAGCGGTATTGTCAGGAGACCGAGAGCAGGTGAAAAAAATTAATGAACACACGTTGCGCGGCCACGTTTTGCATTTGAAGGCAACAGTACGTACTGCTCCATATTACGAGATTTGCCGCCGGTGAAAAGCCGATCGATCATTACGTTCATGAATAAGAAACAAAGCGCTAAAAAGGAAGAATGCGATTGTAATGAAAAGCATGCTCGTTCGAAAATCGTTCGTTTTTTGCGGTGTGCGCGCGCTGTACGATCTCGTATTATGACGATGTGCATTTTTATTATAACTCATGTATCGAAATTTGTTTTTGAAACTCTTGCCAGTCGAAGAGCAACGGTAGTGAGTCGAATAACGGGGATGAATGGTGTTTTCCCATTTTCCAGCGAGCGCCACACCGAGTGGTGTGTTGCGACGTCGTAAAGTACAGCTGGATCATGTTTACAGAGAAAATGCACTTGTTTTTATTCGACGGTGAACGCCATTCAGCTCACAACTAAAAACTATTTGCCATATCGGTGCATGTGGCATATACGCACACATCAAACGCGCTCTGCAAGCGTATGCGCGCCAAGACTATGGGAAAACCATTTGTCATGTTTTTTCCGGGTTTCGCCACCGAGCGCCATCGTCAGGAACATTGCCGCGCGGTTCGGTTTTGCATTTGTGTTTTTCCGCCTGTAGTTTTCCCGTCGTCTTCGTGCGGTTCTAGTTTTATAATAAGACTAAATTGCTTTCTATAAATCATTTACTTCTTGCTCGATTTTTATATTAATTTCTTTACGATTTCCGACTCGGGAAAAACTTGAAGATTTACTTGATTTGCTACAATTTACTCACGAACAATTGTAATTGAAATAATGCGAATAGTATATTAAGAAATCAAATATTTAACTTTTGCACATTACGCTTACGCACACAGAATGATAGAAAGAGCAGTAACGAAAACGCAATGACGACGACGATGATGATGATGATGATGCTGAAACTTTATATAATTTGTATAATCTCGGGCAAATGTAGCCGTCGCGTGAGGCAGCACTGGGCGCATATTAGATTATAGGGAAGTGCACAAAACTTGAAACTTGGTGCGTTCTCTTCTCCTGGTCATTGTGCGGCTGTGACTTGGCGAGGAGAAGTTGGACGGCAAATTTGCATTTGATGCAAACGGCGCGCAATGAGGAGGAACTTGACGCCTCCCGTCGGTCGTTCTTCTGGTTGTGTGTTTGATGATGCCGTTGATGATGTATGCGCGTGTTTATTTATTCAAACTTGCATTGTCAAAGCGGCGACGACGGCACGGAAGGGAAAGGTGTGCGCGGTGGCGGCAACGAGGGGCGGCTTATGCAGATTTCGGGCTTTGCGCGTCGTGCGCATACATATATGCGATGCCATGCCACGGTGTCTCCCGCACCCTTCGCGTGAGCTGCTATCAGTTAGAAGCAAAACGTCTGCAAACTACCTTCGAGTACACACATCCAACGTGCACGCGCTCGCTGGAACGTTCAACGATTGTCTTATCATTTTCGCAGCTGGTGCGTCGTTACAAACACACGCAGCTCCCGCTTCCTTGTGCTTTTCCATCCGCGCCAAGAGGGAAGAAAGCTTTAACGTGAAGAGATAATGATACCTGCGTCTCATATGCCTGCTTTCTTCATTGTTTTCGTGTAATGCTTACACTTTGAACAAAGAATTATTAAGCTTAAACAGTGTAGCAAGTAAATGCTCTTCCACGCATTTTGACAGCGGGGGGGAGGTGGAAAAAATTATTTGCTGATATAACACCCCAAACGCTACCGTCGAAGTAATAATATTGTAGTAGAATAAATACGAAAAAGGGTTTTTAGGTGGTTTTTACTTTGACATCGTAATTGCTCGGGTAATTCAACGAGCAAACGTACGCGTTACCGGGAAGAAAAGTAATTTAATATAGTACTTAACAAAATTAACCGTCGCTCGGTCGAAAAGTGGTCGAATGCGTAGTGTGCGCGTCGCTCGCACACATGAAGCGAACGCGTATGAGCATTCCGTCCGCAAACAGAACCAATAACTTTGAGTACGCCCGAAGAGCGTGGAGCTGAAGAGAGGCACCGAATTGCAAATGCAGCGTTTGCGCAAAATAGACGAGTACAACGCGAAGGACGCGCGAGCGAAGAAGCGCACAAAAAAACCGCCAAGTGAGCAAAGTTAGTTATCCTCGGGAAAAAGGATTGCATATCTGCGCATTTAGGAAATATACGCGACGTGCACCAATCGTATGTTCATTTCGTTTCGCTTCTACGACACGATAATGCGAGATTTATAGCTGGCCATTTAAAAGCAGTTTAGCTATCAGCATAATATCTATTTGTCGAAGATGCATTAGCGGCCAATTTAATAACGTAAATGATGTTTATGTTTGCGTTTCAACTTTTTCTCCGAATGCATTTGTTTGTTTTTCGTCGAGTGCGAAAAAAAAGCCATACGAATGAGTGTGGGGATGAAAAACAACAAAGTTGAATAAATTCACGTTCAATGCGAATAGAAATGTGAAGTTTATCGCGGCGCAAAACGTACTCAAATCGTATCTTGTTCGAGTTTACGAATGCGTCGATTTCGCTTCTCCTATTCCTTCTGCTGCGCTGGCGTAGAAGAAATGGAAAAGGACGAGTGGTATAAACTCTTGAGTATTTTAGCATCTAAACCAGAAATCCACGAGTGGAGAAGCAACCACAGTAAAATATATTTATGTTTTGGGAGTCTCGACTTAAGTTTTAAAATTGTTGCCCAGGGAGGTGCCCGCAGGGACGCGCACGTAGTGTGGCAAAAGGGCAGAAGCCAAGTGAAGGCCAATTTGCATCCCTATATTCAGTTAGGCACGCCACCCCGAAATTGGGTTATAACTGTACGTGATTATCAAACGCAACCCCACCGGTTGATAACATTGTTTAATGAAGCGCAGGTTCCATTTATTTACGGAATTTTAATAAACAGCCTCGCGCGCGCACACGTTCTTCCGACACGTGTTTGAGCGCCTTTGGGCAGCTCAATATCAAGCGTCATGCAAATGCGAATGAGTGTTTAGTATTTATCTTTCAAGCGCGCGCGCAAAAAATCACAAATAAGCAAATATACCACAGAAACGGCAAAAATCATAATAAACAATGATGAGCAGAAATAACATAAGCATTGTATCATTGCTCGTTATTTATCTCATTTGTATGCTGCGCATGTTGTGCCAAGCATCAACTGGTAAAACAATAAATAATACTTGGCGATTCGTAATTGCTAATGTTGCTTGTATTTTTTAAATTAAATTTTACTTATTCTATTTGTGCGTAGCTACGATCATATTTTATTTTCGAGCGATCAAAAAGATAAACGGAAGTAATAGAGAGCACAAGAGAGAAATCTTTGGAAGATAATAAAAACGAAATTGCAGCGACATTTTTGCGCGCATAAATCTCCCTCGGTCGCGATGTGAATATATGACTTATTTATTCGATGGAGATCAGCATTAGATTTCGTGCGATTAGAAAAAGTTGAAATGTTTGGAACTGGCAGCGTGCGACAGCCAGAGCAAGGCAATCTCAGTGAATGCAATTTCAATGCAATTTCTGTTGAATTGATTTTTTCTTCTTTGAGATGAAAAACAACGCGACAGATAAACGCATTCATCTTCCAGCTGTATGCGCTATTAGAAATAAAATTTTCCAAACTCAAATTTTTAGTTTTAGTCTATTTTGGAATACGATCCTCATGTTTTTAACAATGGGCAAATTGGCGCACGTCCGAGAGAACGGATACGAACGAGGAGTAACAACGGGTACAACGTGTTGACGTAATAAATGTTGTAATCCTTGTTAGCGCGTTGCGTAATGTGCAATACGGTGTCGTATAGATAGATGGGAATGTATATCGTATCGTGCTCCGAGTTTGAATGTATACACGCAGCCAGCAGGCTGCCAGCTCTGCATGGTGGTTGTTTGTTTTCAGGCAGGTTGCATTGCAGTTGCAGCAAGGACGACGTCGTCCTCCTGGTGCCTGCACAGGCCGCCGTCTGCCTATTTTACGACGACGGCAACATCGACGCACATGCACACATTACGCCCAATTAAACGGCAATAATCATAAACACTTCGCGTCGAATATGAATGTATAAACAACGTCGCCCCATATGGCCAAATTACCTCGTTCCAATGTGTTTGCATAAGCAATTTCGACCCATGTACAACCAACAATTAAATAATGAAAAATAACCAAAATTATATCCCAAAAAGAACAAAATTTAATTACTCGTCAACGCATTCGAGAAATTAATTGAGAATTTACTATTTTTCAAGTAGCAATTATTATCTAGTTGTGCAAATTTTGAACTCTTCATTACGCGTGGAGAATTTTATTGCCCCATTGAAGTTTCGTTCATTTTTCAATGCATTTGTCCTCATGGCTGACATGCGAACCGAATTGAATTAGGAAATTCCTTTTGCTCCTCGCTGTACTCTTCAACATTTCATTTTCTTGCTTTTCAGCACGTCTTCGTCACCGAGTGTGCGCTAAAAATATGTTCACTTAATCGATGCTTCGATGCTCTTCGCCAGTACACGTTCCGCACTTTACCTCCATTTCATTTGATAAGAGATCGTCGCGCACGTCGTCCCGACGGATGTGGATGCATGTGATATGATAAACTGGTAAGTGGTGCATCGATGGCATCTTATTGGCATTTTATTTATTGTTGAATTTCAGTTTTACGGCACGCGCGTGGCACACAACACACAGCCACCTCTCCAACATTTAACCCCCGAACGATATGAAGCGCCATCAATGTTGTGAGGCACATTTTTATTCAATTTATTTCGCACTTAAATGCGACCAACGCGCGCGCGCTATTTTTACAGCCGCCATCGTAAAAACTATATGCATACAAATATTAAATATGTATGTACGGTCGCGTTTTGCACTCTCACACCTGAGAAACATACAAATGGATTTCGCATGCTCTCTCGCAAAAGTTTTTGCGAGAAGCGTTGTTCAAAAATTCAAACGCGCCGTGTGTGCCAATTTGAACCAAATGCAAATATTGTGAATTTTTGAATACATTGCCTGCTTGCAATGTCCATAACCGAACGTTGTGAGAGTTCTGAGTGAATTACGATTGCACATACATGGAATGCCTTCCAAGCATTTTAAATCTTAATCGCTGCGAATTCATTTATGCATACGACTGCCACGCCATGTACGTACGTACCACTTTACTTACCTACTCGTTACGATACGTTACGAGTCCATGCGCCGATTGCAATTCCAATTCAATAGCAATTGCACAATTAGACGAACGAATCAATCGAATAATTAGTTTATTAATGCTGGAAATAGTCCCCACCCCATCGGACGTTTAGATTAATTATTCATTAGCTCGCATTGATCAACCGCACCGTCATTTGGAATTTCCATAATTTCCTTGATTGAATCGTTGCAGTTCTAGTATTTGTTTTGCAGAGTGAAATACTCGAATTTTGCATGAATGTAACAAACAAATTCTCAGGTTATTCCGTGGTATCATTTTACTTCGCATTGTCTATTTCTGCTTGTGCTCCTAGATTCCAGGATAATAGAAAATATTCTTTCTTTATAGTTATGAAGTCTTTTCGTGCGCTACTCGCCGAAATACTACACGCGCAGAAGCTGCGAGCAATGTCGAGGAACAAACGCCTTCCTGCGCACTTTCGTTGTAAATGAAAAAACTAGTTAAGCAAATGCTCAAAGTTTTCAAATAATCAGCGTAAAGAGTCCTGCTGCAAAAGGAAACGAAGAAAGAAGAAGGCGTATTTGTCGTACTGTAAAAAGCTTTCCTTCGCAGCGCGCAACAGCAACATTGAAATAAACTCATTGCGCGAGTATCTTGATCTTGATCCTGTTATTTCACTGAAATTTCGCCCAAAAAACGACTAAAACAGAAATGTCTGGTTGTGCCAACAGCAAAAATTAGACTTGAATCGTATAAAAACGAAAAAGCAACCAAATTAAATTCCCTGTAAACTTTGTATCAACACGGTTTTCAGTTTTGAGTGAGTGAGTGCGTGAGAATTATTTAGTTGGGTTGAGTATTTTTCAATGCAGCGTCTGATGAGTGAAGATAAAGTATTAAAACACAATTGCATGCGCGAGGAAGAAAGTGAGTTGTTGGTTGATTTAGCACGCGAGCAACGATCAACTCTCCTGGTTATTAAAGCGTTGTGCTCATTCGCGAAAACGAGATTACTGTCCGAGTACGCGAGCATTTAAACGAAAACTTAACATAATACAGTGCTACGTCGTGCGCTAATCCAATTCCGCCTTCACTTAATTAAATCGAAACTGCAGCCGCCGCTGTGCAAGTGCAGCTAGTTGGTGGCGGCGATGCTACCTACGCTCCTGCTGCCGCCGCCGCCGCTACCACAGACGGATGCGCGCATGTTGAGTAGCATTTAATGTGGTTGTTAACTGCGCTGCACTATGCACATGCATGCATGCACACGAATGCGATTGCGACACGTACGAATGCAATGCAAATTTGTTATAATTGCATTAGACGAAATTAAGGGTCATATACGAAAACGTGTATCCTAACATATTGGGTTACATATGCCGCCCCCGCCGCGCGTTCGCACAGAGTGAAATATTAATTTCCTTTATAAACACTTGTGAGTTATGAAACGCAACTGGAGTTTACGCGGCGAGCGGGGTCATGATATAAAAATGAGTAAATTGTTAGAGGATTAGAGGACGTCTGAGCGCATAGAATGCTTTGACGGTTCAAAGCCTTGCCTTGCCTAGCGAGAGCTCCCTTCAGCTTGGGCTTCGTTTGCATGGAATTGGCGTGTGCGGACTTGGCCGTTAATCATCCGAATACCGGGTTTAATTTGGCGAGGCCATAAAACAGATTGAGTGGCGAGAGATGTTATGTATACCTTGGGTAACATTAACCTGCTTGATTCCGACTCGCTGAACACGCTCTTCCCTCTAGCTGTGTCCCTCTTCGTCTGCGAACCCACCGCCGCCTCCGCAGCAACTGCCTAGTCCAACCGCAATGACTTGTTAGCGTTGCTTTGCTATTAGAATATCTTCGCCGTCTGCTCGGCCCCCGGGAAGTTTTCCGCGTCACGCGCCCCGCTTGTCATTTGCATAGAAATGGCCATGACGTTCACGAAAACACAACGAAAAAGGCAATGTGCCACCAATTGCTTATTGATGAGATTTTACGCGTCGCAACTGCTCGTTATTGCTATGATGAGTAATACAAATTTACCCAAGTTTCACCTACTTCGCTTTCATAATTATTTAAAAACTCTTACCAGAATAATTGATTGATTATTGATTAATTTCCGGCTTTCGAAGCACTATAAATACTGTCACCACATGTCGCGACTGCATACAGACTGACTGCATGTTATCAACACATTCGTACTTCGTTTCAACAGGTTCACAAACGGAAATTTTTACGAAATTTACATAAACAATGGAATTTGCAATACATCAAGTGTATGCAACCCACTTTACATACTTAAGAATTCAATTTCAAACATCAATTTGACCGTATAAAAATAAATTTAATATCTTGTAATATATGCATATTTGTGGGACTTGGCTGATAATTGAATTTTCTCTCGCAAAGATGATAACGTTTTCGGAAAGCAAGTATAACGTTTCAGGTTTCCGCAATTTTCTCCAACACGTATAGAGGATGAAGAGCCGAAACACTTAACATGTATTACTATCTCGCGTCGTACGCGCCACGACCGCAAAATATAATAAATAGCTGCAATTAAGTTTTCGTATGTCGCGCCTCGAAATGAACAATAATTCTTCGCGCAATATAAGGAAGCATTACGGTGCATTACGAGACGGTGTGACTGCATTTGCACTGAACATTACAAACCGCAATAACTACTCTGCTTCCCTTTTCATCTTATTCTGGAAGTTGTTTCCTTAACTACTACGAGCGCGCGGAAAAAATGCTAGAAAATTATTAACGAAATAAAATGCAATTTACGTTTGTAATCTAGCTATAATTAATGATTACGCGGCGAAATCCTCTTTCCTGTACCGGAAATTAAAAATTAATCTCTCCAGCAGTGATAAAAATTTAATCACTAATGTAATTTGGTCGAGTTTAATGATTTCACTAAATGCTGTTTTCCTTTTGGAGAGTGATTTTATTGCATTATTTATTTAAAAATTGCAGCGCCCATTTCAGAAAATATATAAACATGGAATTATCCAGAAGCGTAATCCGAGTAAATTGTAGCAGTTGCAGCATTATCAAAGGCATTAAGACGACGTCCTTGTGAATGAAGACGGTAAACTCGCCAACGAACGGAGGGGTAATCATAGTCGCTTGCAACTTTGATGAATATTTTATAAACAAGTGACACACTTTATGAGCCGGCAGTTTGTAAATTAACTCATCAAATATTCAAGAAAACTAAAACTTTAAGAATTAGCTACGTGAGAGCCGCCGCCCGCGCGCCGCAGGTCTCGACGCTGAGTGAATAGCAAATAAGGTGCACGTCGCTTCTTCCGCCCAACTTAACTTGGCTCACCGGGATGCGTTTTAGCTCATTGCGTCGCACGAAGGCTAAAGTCGTTCGTCGGAAACAACGCGCTAAATTTTGAATTATATTAGGAAGACACAAACAACGTGCAATGCGCGAAACGCGAAACGAACGCAAGAGTTTATGAAACTCTTTAAATTTTTAATAAATTTTTATTGAAAAGTTCGCCATGCGAGACGGTGAGCATCAAGCTTTAATCAAAATGGAATTAGCTAATTCTTTAATATCAAAGATTCAAACGTGAAATTTCGCTGCACCCCCATCGTATATAATGTGCGCGCGGAGTAACATATCCTCTTGTGGTGTACTAACGGAGAGAGTAACAACCAACAAACCCTTCATACGCGCTCGAATAGTTGCGAGGAATCTCTCTCGTTACTCCCAACCCTTTTGGCTTTGACGTATGCGATACGCGCATCAAAAGAAAACAACGCTCGTCCTTCGATTAAATTGGTCAAAGCCGTGGCACAGCGTACGCGCGCGTATATTTTCTTATTAAAGTGGGAGATTTCTTACGTTTTGCTAAAAGCGCAAGCAGCAGCCAAACACTTGATGAAACATGAGCGTCGGAATTTCCCCCGTCCTACATCAGAGCAAAGTTTCCTTCACTTCGGCTCTTTGTGCAAACTTCAATAAAGCCATTTACCATTCAGCTCGTTGTGTTTTCTCAATTATTAATCGTGTTTATTGAAATTCCAATTACACTCGTCGGTTTTTGCTTTCCGGTTTTTAACAGCCCGCCGAGATTTCCTCGACTTGGAAATCTCTTAAGATTTTAATTGAACCTTTCATTAAAACTTGTATTTTTATTTTTTCTGTAAATATTTTCACCGCCATTCAGATTATCCTTCACGTAATCCGCGTTCAGTTGGTGAAAATGTAGTCAGAATTGCACCTTTTCAGAGCAATGAAGAGTTTTAAAAGTGCTCGCAAAATATTTACCATAAATCATCTTATTTCACGTCTGCTGCGCTCAAATAATACTAACAATAAAGAGATGAAGAATGGGGAGGAGCAGCAGAAGAAGAAGAAGAGGAAGACATGGAGCACAGCCAAAGCACCACTAGGTGCCTAACGTAAATATTAAGGAACGTGCGAGTGGGACATTTGAGATAACTGGAAACTACCCCGGACGGTGTCAGTTAATAAAGTAATAACGCACCTTGGGGAACCTGCCTGTTTGCCTTACTCCTTCTTCGCGTTTACGTACGCTCGTCTTGCAAGCCTTGCAAGTTTATCCATAAACGCCGACTTTAATAATATGCACGACGACCACATTCTCCACAAAATATTTTGAATCGTTCTCTTAAGCGCTTTAATTTTTCTTTGCTCATTTTCTTAATCGTTTTCTCCGTTTTAAAGACGACATCCAAGAATTTAATACGTTCGGCCACTGGCGGATAATAAAAATTCCCGGGCATGAAAACTCCCTCCTTGTGGCGTTGGGAGCGGACTGATAAAGAAGCCATCGCGCTAATTAAATTTCAATCAACAATACGCAAGGAATGGCTGCTGGTTATTTACGAGGTGAACGATGGCGAGGAGCAATTAATAAAGTCATTCGAGGCGCGCACATAATGAGGAGTGTGCTGCGGTGTGGTTGAGAATGCGCGTCACATCGCAAGAGCCCAGGTGCAAATACCTGCACTACCCGGCAGGAGTGCGGCGTCCTGGTCAGAATCGACGCGGAGAGGAGAAAGGCACGAGAGACGCAAGAATTTTCGAACGCGGCCGCAAATCAAATGGGAATTTCTGCGGCTATGCATGCATCCCCCGGACGTCTGTCCGGGTTCGAACAACGCGAGCAGAATGCTATAAATTCCCGCGCTCCTAATGGCCATTACGTCCGCCGCCAGCCCCCCCTCAACGGTTAAACAACTACAACATGAAATTATTACCCACGGGGACTGGCGCTCGATATTAAAGTACAATTAACTCGTTGTGCGTTCGCACACCCGATGGACAGATGGGCGGCCGACGAGTGCTACTCACTCACTCATTGCGGGCCTCATCGAATTTCATTGCATTCCATAAATTGCGCTCGAATAATCCGCGTCCATATCGCGCGCGCCGAACGCACCTAATGCTAATGCGGAAAAAAGCAAGCATCAATTCAGCGTTTGTGCTCGCGCGAGTTTGCCATTCAACACTTCTTTCTATTGAGCGCATTCATTCCATGCAAACAAAGGATGAAATCACCATGATCATCATATCGCTAAGATGTCGATGCGATTGATGCAAAAATTTCTCTTTCATCTCGCGCTCCTTTTGTGTCATCAATGTACACTCAACCATCGCGAGCTACTACAGAAGTTGAAATGTTGCAAAGCCAAATTAGAAATGCAAACAGTCGATTTGAATGGCTTGAACGTTCAATAAATATCTTCATATTAGTTTCTCGTTCACAAGTTTTGCATTTTTACTACATCTATCTCAGGGGAGGAATATTTTCATAATAACGTTTGAGAATTTCAACAGATATTCTTTTTAGAGAATTACTTCCAGCATTGTTTAACGCGGCGTACGCAGTACACTAAAACATTTTTCCTCTGCAAGTGCCAAGTGTGCACATGCAGTGCCCGCTCTTTCATAGGCATTCTTCTGAAAAGGCGCAAGTGCAACGAACGTAATCCGGAGAAAAGGGGAACGCAATTGCCTTGCTTCCATTTCGCAGTTTCGCAGCCCCCCTCTTGGAATGTACTAGTGTTCGCTCATTCACTTCCGCAGGATGCGCTCCTCGCGCGCGAAGCAGAGCTTATTGCATATGAAAAAAAGTCGCAGCAAATACTCATCGCGCATAAAAGGCACACACAAAGTGTGCGCGAACGTGTAATAGCAATAAAAACAAATAAAGGATGCGTTGGCGCACAAAAACGACAACTGTTGTACGCGCACAAGACGTGCAATAATCATAAAAGTGTAGATACAATTTGGCGTCGTTCGTTCTCGTTTGTTCATTCGCCTTGTGTAAAATGACGCGCAAAAATGTTAATTAAATCTCGTTATGATGGGTGTATGAGACGCATCGTCAAGTTCACAAAATATGCGAGATGAACTGGCAACATTTTTCCCTTTCGCGGCATGAGTTATGCATAATACAATGAAAAATGATGGCTGCGCCTAAGAAATAAAATAAGGGTAGTACTCACATAGCACATGAAGAACAATCTGCTGCGTGACATCTTCTCCGACGCCGTTGCTTGCCGTACACTGATAAACGCCGGCCTGATGTCTGTCGACAGAGTCGAGGGCAAGGACGGGCGTGACGGTCGTCTGTTCGCCGCCGGGAAGTAAATTATTCCTTCTTGACCATGTGATTTTCGGCACAGGATTGCCGGATGCCTTGCATTCCAGCCTTACTGCCGTGCCCTTCTTCACTTCCATCCGTCCATTTGACGTCACATAGTGTATTCGTGGCGGCACTGAAAATATAAAAAATAATGAAGAAACATATTAAATTCAAAACAATGAAAATGCAATGTCCATCACTCGGCTAATGGATGTTAGCACTATGATATGAGTTAAAACATGCAGAAATAATTAATCGTCGTTAATTGATACGCCAACGGACGTATGATTAAATCTACAAGTTTTAATAAACAATTAGTGCACACATTGGAATATGAAGCAACAGTAGCAGCGGCAGGCGGTGTGCATTACTATTAATTAATTTATGCAAACTACGATCTTCCATTACATACGAACTCAGCGGGGACCGTTGAAGATTTACGTATTTGCAATTAACAGATTGTAATGGAAGGCTGCGGCGATGGCGGCGGTTCACTGTATCAATATTTAAAAGCAGCAATGCGATATGCGCGACCGCCGTAAAATTTTCATTAAAGTATCCACCTTCGGGGGTGGTTGCACGGCGCGATGTGGAAATTATAGGCAATTTTGGCGAAGCTAATGTGACACCTCCCCGACATGCTTTAATAACGCGTGGCTTTATTGGTAATTACGGCGTATTAACGTAAATAGAGCGGCGGCGGCGGCGGCCGCGGTGGCATTGCCGGCAAATATCAAAATCAATAACACAAATGTGTTACACAATAATATTTATGTCGTAAATTATATTAGGACGGCGGCGCGTTCAGGTCGCATGCTGGTGTGGTGGCAGCAGCCGCGAAACCTGCACAATTTTCTCTCTCGTTCGCATGGCCACCGCCTCCGGTGCGAGGGCAAATAACAAGTAAGAGGCAGCAGTAACCAAGTGCATTAACAAATTTGTTGTTGGATAGCTTGTAATGGCCTATGGCAGGCACCACCACCACCGCCACCATTGTCGACGACGGCAGCACTAGTGTTGCAGCTGTTTCCATTATAAAAATGGATGATTTAGTTATTTGTTATCGCGTTTTTTTCGCTACAGCTTTGTTTGAAAGTCTGGCAAATTAATTTCTTTTACATATTTGTTTTCGTTACCACCCGCTACCACCCTGAAAAAACACGTCAGCCGCGATAATATTCAGACATCCTGGAATCCTTCTACAGCGTCGTTTGCTAATTTCGTTCCAGAAATACTTGCGCGTGGAAGAAATTGAAATAGCAATAAGATATTTTATATTAACTAAACGAAGAAAGGCAAACTCGAGTAGAAACGTTAAGTGGCTCAACTGATGAAGTCTTTTCATACACAGCTAATGAAATTAATATGTTTGCAAGTAGCTATTAGAAGAGAAAACCGACTGGCACATTGCAATTCCTTGTGCCGCCACCACAGCCTCCATTTGCTTAACTCTACGCATTCTGTGACAGTCATCGTCATCGTCTGCGTCGTCGTCGTCGTCGTCGTCTAATTTAATAACAAATGAAAACGCTTCTTCCCTTCTTCGTTTCCAGATATTATCAAATATTACAACACAAAGCGAAGCATATTTCAACACTCCAACTTTGCTGGCAAATCATTTATAGAAAAACAAGTTTTTCAGCATATTTGAATGCACGCCGCCTGTCTGCTATCATTATATTAATCGATGGCGGAATGAATGTTGTTTTTCACAACATTTCAGAGAGAAGTGCTTTTAACGCGACACTTACGAACGACCGGAATGGCCATAAGCGCGACGCGCACAATCCAAATCGCAAAAGCGATGATGATGAGTATGTGGAAAAAATTATGATGCCCGTATATACGGCGCGGATGGATATTGAAGATATAAAAGCAGAGCGCGCGCGCGCGAAGAGAAAAGACATTGCAGCACCATAAAAATAAACTCGTATATAACGAACGCTCGAGTGTGTTCCGGCTCTGGCTAAGTGCGCGCCTTCCGCCGAAGGACATGCTGCACGCGCCCGAAATGAAAAATAATAAAGTCGTCCTCTGCCGGCACCGCCGCTGCTACCACCCCCAACCCCGGCCGCCTCCATCGCCCGCGTGCCGGTATTATTTATGAGCAAATGACCGACGCACATAAATACAGCGATATTGCCGAAATAGATGCATCCATCCACTTCGACCTGATTTCCTGCCGCCATTCTACTACTTCACCGTGCGAAGAGGAAAAACCCATCGTTTGGAACGAACAACCAGCAACGCCTTTCCTATTATTTATGGTTATTATAATAATCCGCCATTTTTGCGATCACCAAAAAGCGATATTTTATGCGTAGACGCAAAAATCACTAAAATATTACCCATAACAGTTTTTCACTTTTTCCTTTCTCTCCCCCTCATGTGAAATCAATGCGAACTGAAAATGAATCTTGTGGTTCAACGACCAAATAAAATAATTAAAAAATAACACCACTAAATTTACTCCGAGCAATGGCACATTTAAAATATTCAGGAGAGATCTAACAGTACGCATCCTGGGAGTTTCCGAAGAGGGAAGTTTACTTGTTTCCCTTCACGAGGAACACGTGAAGGTTAAATATATGCAAGGCAGGCATTTCCCCAGTGAAAATTAGCCGGCGTGTGCTCGAGTGAAGAAGGAGCAGATGAAGAAGACGCCGAAGAAGGAGGAAGAAGAAGACGAAGAAGAGGCGTGAGCGTAATGAATATCATTTCATACGGGAAGGAAGCACAAAGGTGTACACAGCAAAATGCGGATGTGTGTTTGCGTATCAAGGACGAATGCGAATGAGAAGCAGAACGGTCGTCTTGTGCGCAGTGAATTTGTGGAAATAAAACGCGCGTCGAGAATGCTACGTGTCAATGACGCTTCGTTAGGCACACATACTTTGCATAAAACTAGCACTGCCTAACGAGACTGCGCACCTAGGATGAGTTCTTTCCCCAGGAAGAAATGAAACGTGCATGTGCATAAACTATCACCGAGCCAAGCACCGTGCATTAAGTGTCACTTATACCACAGTCAGAAAGTGTGTACTTTGTTACACGTAATTATTTCCACGAGACTTTGAATTTCACTAATCAATCAATCGATGCTCATCACGCTCGCGTATTTTCTGCTGAATTATTTATCTATTACGGGTTGGTAAACAAGCAGACGCCAAGTCATTATTAAGCGATTTAACTACTTGCTGCACTATTGCGGATTACCGTGAATTCACTATAATAACAGCAAGAGTGCAACGGAGAATTTAAGTTGTAAATACTGGAATAACAATCAGCCAGCGTTTGCGACTCGTTCAAGTTCAGAGTCGACGAGGGAAAAAAAAGAAATACGGGCTGAGAGCGAGCGCATTTGCTCTCCTTCCGAATATGATAATACTTGAAGTCGTCGGCGCGCAATTAGCTCTCTTCTGGAAAGTTGAACAATTTATACTCATTACCAACACAAATAAAACTGTCACGAGAAGGGCTCCAAGCGTCCTCGTCCTCCGACGTTGAGCGTGCGCGCGCTCTGCTATTAGAAGGTAATTTTGCAGTTCGTGACATTTAACTTAATACCCATTAAGCACACGAATTACACACATTTACAAATTATTTGCGCGACGTGCATTTTTCTAATTAAATTACATCTTGAGCTAACCAACTATTCGGATAATAGTGAACAACTAGTATTTATCCGTTCATTATCCGAAACAATAAACAAGCGACAATATATTTTTCTGTCTGCACCCATTCATTAATCATGAGACATTTTGTTATTTTCTCGTATATAAAATGCCGAGCGAGGTTCATTAATTAATTATGCTTTAATGAATACTTAAGAGTTATTAATTAAAAATATGCAGCTTTTCTTTCGTTTTCCCAAGTTTTATCTCATTTACTACCCTTTTTCTTCCACTCCTCCTGCTGTTGCGTAGTGACTCTTGAGGTCTTTGGACTTTTGCACAACACGATGTTCAAACGCGTTAACGCGAAGGCGACGCTAAAAAGCGAGCAAACTTTTTGCTTATTTTGCGCCTCGTTCTCGCGCGCTCATAGTTAGATACTTCGTCGTCCTGCTTTGGCCGTAATGAAGAATCTTTGATTAGCATGTCATTAGGCATTTCGCAATCCGTCTTCTGCATGCTGAGGCGAGTGTCTTGAGAGCGTGCTAATCAGATTAGTTTGCGCACTTGATTGTTTTGCTAATGGGCAAGCACGGAGGCTTTTAACACATGAATCATGGATGTTCATGCAGTTTGTTGCTCTGGTCCTTGAAATTGCTCGATTAAAATCTCGAGCGCAACACGAGAGGAAAGTAAAAAGATGCTTACGAGACATTTTTATGAAAGCGTTTATCGTTAATAGTTACGTGATAATTTCGCAATTTTTGATTAGCATTCCGTCTTTATCGTACTGGTTAAATATTCATTCTTGACATGCCATGGGAAATTACGTTCTATTATCGTGTCTGAAGGAGGGATAAGTTAAAAATAGTTTTATAGCCATTCCTATTAAGAGTGATTATTGAAGGATAAAGGAGAACGCATGAGGGCCTTTATTGCCCATGTTTAGATATATTTTTGAGATAAAAGCCAGCGTCGGACGGATTAGTGGTTCGCTTCCTTACGTGATTCTTATCACTGCGTTCGCGTTCGCGTTCGCTGGCTCGTCATTGTCATCGGCATTGCTGTCGTCGTTATTGTTGGACAGCGTAAAACGTTTTACGGTCGCGCTGTTGCCTCACTCAACAGGCCGCCCGAACAATAATAGTGCACGAAAGGTTTCTTTATCGTTTATTGCCGCTTATCTCTGCTACCTTCACATATCAAACGCGAGGACGAGACATTGAAGATAAATATCCTTGAATTCATACGGATAATTTCATCCTCACCGAATGCATTTCTTCAAATATTTATTATGTTTTAGGCAAGTGGATTTTTCGTAACCTATTTTTCAATTCGCTGCGTTCGTCGAGCGACTGTGAAAATATTGTAATTTCATGCAAAAGGCATAAACGTCGATTTTATTCGGTCATCCGAAAAATATGCGCTTGTTTTTTCCGCGCTTAAGCATTCATCTTTTACGACCCGACTTAATTACATTATCGATATTCGCTGCGCTCAAAGAAAAGAAAAATACACGTAAATTACGAGAAGCATCTGGCACGCATTTATATCGCGTTCGATATCTTTCGCGCGGAATGATGATATCAATGATGATGATCATCATTGATAAAGAAGGAGCAGTGAGGCGCGCGCGTTCTCATTTGCAAGAAATGCTCGCGAGTGTTCAACTTCTGCAGACTTCATACGGATGTCGTTCGACGAAGTTCATTTGAACGTCGTCAAGATTGGCCATTTGCGCGCTATTGTACGGGATGGTTTTGGCAGGAGAGCCGCCGCCGCCGCTGCTGTTGCTGCTGCGCACCAAGAGTTCGCAGCGCAAAAAGTAAAACGAAACGACGCGCGAGAAATGACTTCTTGCAAAAGGGTGTAGGAAAAAGATCGTCGCCCGAGAAGCTCTCCGCGCTGAAATTTGAAGCGCTGCCAAATTTCAGATTATGAATATGTTTTTGAGTGAGCTATTTTATCACGAACATGACGTTAATATACTGAGCGCTTTTTCTAAGTGGACGAATATTATGTGAATAGAGTTGTTACGCGAGAAATAAATCTTCAACTGCTTTCAACGTTTCACTATACACGCATGCGAATATGTAAGTAAATACGGACGGAAGAGAAGAGAAAAATAGCACTGTTAAAATTTATTCGTTTCATAAAAAATAAGTTCAGAAATTTTACGATCCTGAATATGACTAAGGACGCCTAAAATTTTTCAAATAACCTCCACTTTAAAAAGTCTACAGAAAATTTTAATGTTATCTCTCTCGCTATAAAGACGTCAATACTAATATTGCACTTTATTTCCATAGCAATATTTTTATATTTTAGCCATTCTCGTGCAGTTGTTGAAAGCAGCTTGTTGAAAAGTGAAATAAATAAAATTACGCGAACATCATACGTTCATTGTGCTCGTATATTGTACGATGCATTTCGCAATTATTGTAAAAATGTTTCAACTTTAATAATTTTACACGCGTGTTCTACAATAGCGAAACTGAAGGAAGCATTTTCCATTTTATCATAAACTTGCCACTATGGCGCAATAAAAATATGCGCACGCTTCCTTTGTTGCTCATTCGTTTGCTTGTAATTTTATTTATGCAGTATTCCCCGCCAGCAAAGTGAAAAGTGTCAAGCAAGGCAAAAAATAATTAAAAAGGCGCCCCCCCGCTGCACTCTCGTCCATACATGAGAGTCCTGCGAGCGAAGGACGAACGACGACGAACGACGACACAATGTTGTAATTCAGCAGTGGCGAAATTCATTACATCCGAACGCATATAATTGGAAAATTGACTGCTTGCTTTTTTCTTCGCATGATAAATTGTGACGTAACGATGATTGATGACGCGACCGCGATGCACCCCCGGAACGCAGACAGGCGAGAAAACTTGCGCGCCCTCCCGGCGTGTGAAAATTTGTAAGAATTGTTGCTTCCTGCACGTTCGCAGCACTACTAAACTAGTAGTTTTATTGGAGCGCTCTTTCGCACCACGAGAATTTATGATTTTAATGCAAATATCGCTGGAGTTGTACGGCGAACGTCATGTTAATAAATACGGTGTGAACTTGCGTGTTGTTTGCCACTTGCTCTTTCAGAGAACGCGCCGCAGCCGTGGTTGTTGTTGTTTTCTGTCAGATGCGTGATAGAGTAGAGTGAAGAGAGCCAACGCATTTGTACCTGGTATGACTACGCGCTTCATTGTATCGGACGTGCGCCGCCCTCCGCCGCCGCCAGCACTGCCGCACGCAGCGTAAACAAAGCCGATGGCTAAAGTAGCTAAATATCAAAAGACAGCTTTAAAGCGCACATTGGGGGCGGCGATGCGACTTTGATGGTGTGCGGTGAGTTGTGATATTGTACAAACGCCGTTTTCTCTTCAGCCGCCCACTCGAAGAGCAAGCAAGCAAGCATCCCTCGACTGTATCGTTCGATGCGACTACTACGATTCACTAAATTCTACGCTCGCTTGAATACAGTCAACGATTACTCGCATACGGCTTGCGCTTAGCCCAACAGGAATGCATTTAAGTGGAAATTAACGCAGACGGACTGTATAAACTGCTCAGCGCGTACACAGATTTACGGAAACGAGGCGAACGGGCTGGAGCTTCAGTCAGCCGTGAAATGTTTTTCGATTTTTCCGCAAGCAGCACTCCGATTCATTTCGCAGCGCAAAGCAACTAATTGCAAAAAGCGTTCATTGCCGCCGCCTCTCGCATGTCCCATCGCTTAAGAGCTACATCAAATCGATTGATAGCGAAATAAAAGAGAACACACCGAGGAGACCGGAGACAAAAAGTGAAAAAGCCAACGAAATCATCAAAATCAAAGCAACTTTTACTTTTTACTCGAATACGTTATTCGATTACCACGGATGAATTTACAATTGTAAACTAGATTTCGAAATCAATTTGCAATCACGAGAGTAGTTGTAAATGATGAAATCGTCAATTAATAGTTCAGAATACCGCAAAAGCTAAAACCAACAAAACAATTGTCCTTGCATTTCCTTCCCGTTTTTGGCCTGCCTATTCTGCAGTAATAGCAGTCGCGCTCGCGTACGAATGGTAAATAAAAAACAATTTCGCCATTGGTTTTATGATGGGCAACAAGCCATGATGCAAGTGATGTTATAATGGAGTTGAACTCGACATGGATTCATTCGGTGCGCGTATGTATGCAACAATATTCAACTGCTTTTTACATAAATTTTCATTGGTACATCGAGCGTGCTCTGAGCTAAAAACTGAACCGAAACTTTCCATCGATGCATGCATATATATTGTGTGTGGATGGTGTAATAATATTGAAAACCGTTCGCTCGGAATTGATTTACATTCGGTTTTATTGTATTGCCGTGTTTCCATTAAAATATTTGAATTTCAATTGCAATTCGCGATGCGATTCGGCTTTTATGCGCTTACAGCAGCTCCGGCGAGCGTCACACATGCGAGTGAGGCGAGCCTTTTTTTCCGTTTTGCACATGTGCTGCTGTTGTTGCTCGTTGTTGTTCATTCTCTTCGGCTTTAGTGCTCCAGCATTCGTTCTCGATGCGTATATATGCGTCAATTCCCTTCGCGATTCGCCATGTGCAGCAAAAGTGGCAAAAAATAAAAAAAAGTCAAGTACAAACTGGACCCATGCGAATTTTCGCATTTTTCATCGCCAAACGCTGAAGGCGGCCGGCAGTAAAAAAGTGCGAGACTCTACACAAATCTATTAGTTGCGTATTGTTTGGTAATTTAGCAATTTCATTATTCCGAATGGGATGTTTTAAAGCAACGCGAAAAAAAAAGAGCAGCGAGGTTACAAAATGATAAAAATATATCGTAATTAAAAACACGTCAATGCGAGTTGATGAAAAATCGACGCAATAATAAATGCAAATTGTTTATCAATACGCTTGCTATTCGTCGAATAACCATTAATATTTATACGTTGCAAATTATTGTTTATCCATATAAATATTTACACATTTCGTGCATTGATGTTTTAATATTTGAAACTGTTAATATTATTACAGCATTATTTGCAATGTTGGGGTCGATTGTGTAAATGATAAATTTTAATAAGTTATGTCTGCATCATTTTTCAGCAGTCATTGTTCGTTCGTCGCACGGGCATTGTTAATAGTGAATTTATTAGTCAAAAATGCAATTATTCCGTAGCGATATCAAATTAATTAAACAGAATTAAATAAAAAACACATTCCACACGATTTCGCATATCAATTACACAATTGCATTCGGACGCTGGGCATGGCTGGAGAATTTCGGAAAATTACAGCGGCGAAATCAGTAAACAAACTCGGAAAACCGAAAACGCGTAAATTATTGCATCATGAGTGGTGCGCGTCGATATGCAGCACGAAAATAAAATATTTGCACCGTGCAAACATAATCCGAACAAATGATAAATTTAATTAAATTTCGAGTAATAAAAATTAATTAACCAATACGCGAAATACAAACGTCGATTCGAAACATTGTAAATGACACGTTCGTAAGCCACAAGTGAAATGTGCATGTTTCATGCGAACGTAATTCCTTTAAATTTATGAATTCCCTTGGGCGAGATGATGATTAATTCTAAAATACAACTTAAAAGTGTATTGATCGAAAATTCAATCGACTAATAGTGAGATAATTCGTGCCAAAAACGCATTAGATAAACACTTAATCCCATAACATCCTAAAACTCGGTTCGAAACTTCGACGCAAGAACGTCGATCGTGTCGCTGCGAGTTTATTAAAGGACTTCGTAATAGGAAAATTTAGTTATATAACCATTGACGTTTTAATACCGAGTGATCAACGTTCATCACCATAGCTCGAACGCGAGCGGGCGAACCGTTCGGGGAAGATTCGATCATCAATCAATTTCAATAGAAAAACAACTTAATTGCGCGTCAATTATGAGAATTAATAAAAGACTTATCCAACAGCTCTCTTGAGCCGTCGTTATCGTACGTACTTGTAAATTTTCCACGCCATAGTCGAAGGTCTTTCCCGTCTTGAGGACGGAAAAGTCCATTATTAGGCGTGTGTTATTAGGACGCCAAGTTAATAGAAAAATAAAAGATGAAAAAGCCCACACAAGTGGATTGAAATAGTGCAGTAATGCCGAAGGAAAAGAGAACTTTGAATATGCAAGCGATGAATTATTAAGTCTTTCCATGCAACGTAATAATAATAAAATTATAAGATGCTTTCCTGTACGGTGAACGAACGCCTTTTTGTTCTTCTACGAGTCGACGCTATTTTTTACTCGCACTTGTCATTTCCTGATCGATATTATGCATTAAAGTAATTTAAAACATTTTTATTCTGCAATACAATTTCAAGACAATTTATTGGCTCTCTCCATCTATTAATTAATGCATAATTCACGCGCTTCAATTATTCATAAATAAAAATTTGCATAAGGAATACGCAATCACAGTTCTTGAATAAACAAATTGCATTCTCAGATAATGAATGTGCTTTTAAATAATTAAAAATTTATAGTTACTGCTCATTATATTCTAAAAATAATTACTAATAATTCTTGATGAAAATGCCAAGCAACTAGGTCGCTCTATGAGAAATCAATTTATAATTAGTTGGTTCATGAAACAAACTTATTAACGTAATTACTCAGTGAGTACTCAATTGTGTCACACGTTTTCATTAAAATCGACCCAATTAGAAGGAAGCAATAACGAGTAGTAAAAGCAGCAAAGTGTTCGTTATCATATTAAGTAATTGAACACAGCGGCGTGGAAATCCATGCAAAACATTCGTTGAATTTATTCAAGCGTGTATTATTGATTACGCTACGAACTGATATAATGATAGGTAACCGACGCGTCAGGTTAAACCTGGAAGTGAAGTGTACTAAATTTATACACAATCAAATATACTCGCTCACTCTCTCTGCGCGAAGCAGAGAGTACACAAGTATTTTCATACCGAACACATTCAAACTGCTCGCAGCCCTATTATTACTCAATGCTTTGGGTATAACAAACACTCTATCGCAGGCTGAATGTGCGCTGGTTAAATGATTGACAAGATTAGAGACGTTTATATATTGTGTATAATGGGATTATTCACAATACACGCACGGCTAAATGTATAAACAGAGCGAGATAAACGCTTTAGTTGTACCTGTGTATCGCACAATACAATAAAATAAACCGGAAATCCTTGTGGCTGTGGCATAGCGAGCAAATCAATTTTGCAAAACCGATAGTTTCCATTAAGTTAAGTGACCAAAAGCGTACGCAAACTGCTTGAGGTGTGAGCATGAAATTTGCAATTAACTTAATTAAAGTTGGATACGCGTTTGAACTATGCCCTCCGCCGAATTTCCGTGTTTGTCGAGTATGAATTTATTCGCGAGCGCGCATACGGTTCGTCCATTTTCCGTTCGTGAGAAACCAATGACGACTGAAGACTGAGATTGCTTTGTCGCAACGTGGATGACGACGATTCGCTTTTTGTTTATTCACACTTAAATGCTTGCGTAAACAAAGAGATGCCCGAGAGTCCATTGCGCGTTCGCTCGGAACGAAGGAAATCGTTTCTAATCGCAAGTGCGGAAACGTTCGTTTGCACACGCCTGAAATACTGTAGGACTGGGTTGAGCGAGTCCATAACACAAAACATAAAATCCCGTTTTTGAAACGTAAGCATCCGAAATGAAATCTTTTTAAGGGCGGCGGCGCACACGTTTGCAGCGAAATAAACACATCTCAGTGCGAGAAGGCGGCTTCATTATACCTGTTCGTTTATCGCGCAACGAGAAAACGGACGGAACCGAATCGAAAATAAATCGAGTGTGAATGCAACGAATGAATGGAGATGTATGCGAATTGTACCTTTAGTAAAATTGGTCAGACGCTTTAAAAGCCGTGCCAAAAATATCCGCAGCTCGCAGATTATCAAGGATTCGCGCTAATCAAAAAGGGTGAAACAGTAGTAAAAAATATTATGAAAAAGAGTACTCACCGAGAATCTCAACCGTATGCGTAATCTCTCTGGGTTCAAGGGTGCCAATCTGGCACACATAGTCGCCGGCATCCTGGGGCCCAGCCTCCCTGATCTCCAAGTTGTATCCATCGACAAGGCGGATGCGCGGATCCGGTGAAACTTTCACATTACCGGCGGAGAGCACGGCAATTCCACGCTTCCACGCGAGCACGTAGTGACCTGCAAAAAGTGCGAAACATGAGAAAATAACAAAATAGATAGGTACACACATGTGTGCGCCGAACGAACAGTCAATGAAATAAACGTTGTGTACGTGCCCCACTTCAGAGCGTGCGCAGTGAGCGCAGTTGACCTCAAACGTACCGAAGAAGAAGGAAAGCGCATTTCATTCTGGACGAATTGAAATTTAAATTTAAACATGAAAAAACAAGCGACTATAAAATATTTTCCGGGGTTATGATGTATCATAACAACACCCCGCGGAGTGGCTTTTCTTTGCACGGAGCAGTCGTAAAAAATTGATTTCAAATTCACATACCAGCCCATAAATGAACCATAAAATTCGCCGGCGCTGTAGTATTTTTTAGCAAATTGCGCGGCGCTAAAACGCTGCGCGCAAAATATGCGAAGAGCATATAAAAGTAAGAAAATAACACACAAAAAAACTCTTTTACTTCTTCACTCTCGCGCAGGACGAAGGCAGGACGAGCAAGCAGATGACCAATGCAAATTGTGGGTTTGGATTTTACGTTGTTATTATAATTTGAATGCGTGAATTCGCGGATGATAATAACAATAAAACAAGAGAGAGTGTATAAATGAATGCAAATGAACACGAAGGGCTAAACGAGAAAAATGAATGAATATAATAAAAGGCGAATGAGTTATGATATTCGAAAAAACTTTTTCGGTTTTACGACGCGTCTCATGGCCTAATAATAATTTTAGTTGTCGCGTTTGTTCAGTCTTTATTTCTCGCGGGAAGATTGGCAATAAGAGTAAGCGTTTTATACGTTCATTTGTGTTTTTTCAGCGAGAGCCCATCGGATTATTATCTCACTTCCAGCAGCGCGCGCGCGTCCGCGTTTGCGGCATCGGAGGCGGCAACCTACACTCGCGCGCACACACAGGCACACGTGCCCGAGCAGCAGGGGGTGCACCAAGCGGAAGTCTATATTTTATTCAGGATATTCAAGAAGATATTTCCAGTTTGCAATTGCTCGTAACTCTCATGGGGTGCTCGGGCGCTGATTTCAGGCGGCGTTGCGTGCGCGCTCCCCATTTCCCATCAAACCCACACCGAACCGGCCCCGGCCTGAAAGCAAACCGCCTCCGCCGCCACTCACTCATCCCGCCGCCGCTCCACTAGAGGGACGTCAAGTCCTCTCAGCGGAGTAGTGCCTCCTCGCAACCGACGAACAAGCAGTGCGTTTGCCAAAGTTCCTCAGGGAGCATCGTGCACCATCACCACGAAGAAGGAAGTGTGCGCGCGCGAGCCGCTTCTTGTATTGTAATACCCCGTTCCCTCATCGCCTCACACACATTCTTGTAATTGCTTAATAATTGTTGCGAATTTTAATTGATTTAGTTTCGCGTCGCGTTGAATTCAAACCGTTTGCTTAATTTGATTTCTAGCACTCTTGCACCCTCTCTCCAAGACGTCTTAATCTTCTCTTCGCTAAGACCTAAACTTTTGTGGCACGAAATAATGAATGACCTTTCTACCAAACAAGAAATTAGGTCAACATCATTTTTAAAGATTCTCGCATAATATACGAAACATTACACTCTTAATTCGGCAACGAGAAATGTGACAAAACCGACAGGAATAATGTTTCGTTAGTCGCATATTGCAAACGAACGAAAACTTGGCTTTGAACTTTGCTCGTTTGCAACTTTAATATTTACGTACACATTGTTGCTCGTGTTACACGAAACGTTCTCGACGTGAACGAGTTAGTCGACTGTACGTAAACAATCTAATATTAATTAGCAAAACATTCGCGAATTTCCGTGAAATTCCACGATTTTAGCAAATCTTCTGTATCAACAAAGTTCGCCTGTAACTGTAGCATAAAACCGGGCAAAGTATTTGAGATAAACAAACTCTAACATGTTTAATTTCAAAATGCGATTCCGAGGGTTATTTGAAAAATGTAAAACTAAAATCGAAAAAGCTGAATTAAAGCCGGGCAATTCGTTTTAATAGAGTAGTGTAAAATGCAACAGCACTAAAACCACACAATAAAAAACGAGTGGTGCGCCGCCCCGCATTCACAATATTCCCATAAGCCGTACGCTAATTTCATCGGCTTCGTTACACAACCGATCATCATTATAAAATTGCATTCGCTCGTTGATAACGTCCGATAATAACAGCCGAGTGGAAATAATCAGCGCATAGACAAAAGGTGCACTCTGTGCGCGCAGTGAATATTGCAGGTGCAACACGCGTGCACTGGTGCTGGTCGACAGATAAGAAAGTGAGTGGCGGGCGGGGGCAGCGGCAGCGCATAGCTTTAAATAGATAGACAAGTTGCCTAGACGTACGTACATACAGAATAACAATTTCCACGCGCATCGTGCAGCAATGCATTCAAATGCGCGATAACGAAATTAGTAGTACTTTCGTATACGATGTGCGCAAATGTCGATGCGAACAAAACAAACGAACGCACAATATTCGAAATTGAGCACACAAAATTAAACGAAACTCGGCTCAGCGCACTCGACGCGAATCGAATCAAAATATTATTGCAGATAGCATTCGAATGCGCGCTCCGCCATTGTTTAGCGTTTTGTTCGCTCTAACGATATACACGGCTCTGACTCTTGGCTAATGCCCCCTTGATACGGTATTGTTGCAAATGTTGTCGGGCCGTTCGGCCGTTTGTGTTTGGCGGTTGAATTAGCGGTTACCTATCGTTATGTACACGTAAACGTACAGCCGCATTCCATTGCGCACACATGCGAAATCCGATTCGGCCAAATTTCAACACACACACGCACTCACGAGGGTGAGTGAGAGAATTTCGATGGATTCAGAATCCCTAACTGTTTCGATTTGTCACACAGCTAATCAGCGAGATCGCTTTGCGTTGACGCTCCAACAAGCCGCAGAGAAGCGTTAACAAGTCAACATGTTTGCCATTATTATTTGCATTGTATTATTGTACGGGTTCATTTATTCAATAGTGAAACGTATTATTACGTTATTTTAATTCACTCCGCAAATCGATGGCAGAACGTTTAGGAAGTTTCGTATTATGAGAGGCCGAATAATGGAAGCTATTACTATGATAATGGAATTTTGGAATATCGAAGGAGTATCGAAGGTCACGTTGGAGCTGCGGATGTGATGAGTTGATGAAGGAGCTGCTGGAGGACGAGAGTGCAACTACGGGAACTCTGGGAGCAGAGCAGGGAGTTAGCAGTTAATTAGTAACCTTGTTGCATGCCAATGTGTACCTCATTACGCTGAGCAAACTAATTAATAAAGTTTAATTTATATTTGCCATGATTTATTATCAATCTCGATTGATATTTAGCCATACCTCGGCAATTATGATGTTGTTATTTCGATAATAGTTTAATAAAGGTTTTCGAAAAAAGTAGGTTCATTGGAATATGTAAAATAGTACATTTTCCGTATTTTCCGCACGACTGGCCTCGTTTTTCGAGGGCGGCAAACAAAACGATAGGACCGAGTTTACTGGTCCCAGTTGCTTTACGCCATCATCAAAAACTAGTAAGGCTCTTAAAAAACATTTGCTTTCCGCTTTTATGTTTTCGTGTACACATTTCCCGGGCGATGTGTGGCAGATGCCGCCCCCACGTCGGCGCGACATTAAAATTTATGTCGTGTCATAGGATGTATTCATATGGCGGCGGCGACGGTGAAGGCGGCTGGGACCCGAGCAGCTTGTAACTGTACCCGTAACTTAGGAGACGTTTAAGAAGAAGATCTCTCAAGAGTGTATAACATACAAAAGCACACTGAGAGAGCGGCGCTGCGACGAGCCTTCCACTCTGTATATAGAGTTATCCTGATGGGAATGAAGGATGCACAAAACGAAAGCCAATCACATCATTGGAGGCACTAAAATGTGATAATAAAAAATGAAGTGTCTTCGAAGGTGGAATCAGATGACGAAGATACGCTCGTAAAATGCGCGTTCTGCGTTCTGAAGTAAAGGAGAAGGAGTTTTATCCTATTTTCAAGTCGTTTGCGGTACGTTTCGTTTCGCAATGTATCGCACGGTAACTAAAACAAGTGTTCGCCTCGTGTCTTTTATGGACGTAGAATGCGAGTCTGACCAGACGGTGGAAGATTCAATCTTTTAGCTTTAGAACGCAGCAGCTCGATTGTAAAATCGAAAAACATGCTGACTGATAAGTTTTTAAGTCTATTTTTGTTCGCCGTTTGCAAATTTATAAAGCACTTTTAGTTGAATTTCATGCAATATGGATTTCCATCAAATTCAGTAATTCAATACGGCTCGAACGTTATGAGAAATACTTTAAACAATAGCGTATTACGTCCAAAAATGCATACGGTAGATATTAAGTAACAGGAAATAGAATTACAAGTGGAAAACTAACTACACAATATTATTATACGTAATCGCACTTGAGCGATTAATTATTTCATTTATATTCGAAACTTGGCAGTGCTCTATTGATTTTCTATTCGTATTTAATTGCACCGCTCCCGGACTTTTCCCATTTCCAACGCGTAGGCGAATAATTAACCCTTTACTCTTTCGGTAATGTAAATTTAAATCATATTTCACAGCAGAATCGATATTCAATAATAATACGAATAAGTAATAATAATATGAATTAATAATTTGACTGCACCGCACAAATTAATCGATAAATTAAACAGGTTAGAGAAGTATTCAATTGGGATGAATAATGATGATTTGCATATTAATTTTATTGAGAATTGAGAGCAGAGAGCAAAGCCAATTTGGTAATAATGGCAAGTGAATTACGCAGGTAGAGGCTCTTATCCGATTATTATTAGTTGGATGCCAAACAACATATTATCTATGCGGGTTTTAACCTTATCAGTTTTCCGGGAATTGCCAATGATTTTGAGTTTCTCGCAGCGTTAATTCATGAACGAGTTTCATCAATAAAGCAAAATTGCCCAACTAAATTCGCCAATCCACAGTCGAATTCAATTATTTTCGTCTCCGACACAAATTCAGAGTTGATTTTCATGTTATCGAAAGCGATAAAAAGCGATCATAACAATTGCAGACATTTGCATTTGAAACGCACATTATTCGTGCGTTGAAAAGCGCACAACAAATTGATTAAATTATTCAATATCGTGTTGTGTGTTCGCTGTCATCGCGAATGCAGGGAGAGCCGAAGATAAAAAGGAAGCACTGCGCTAGGCGAAGAAGCAAAACGATGGCGCCGCCGCCAACCTAAACGCGCACAAATATTATTAAATCATTTCGAGCGTAAATTAATTAATTTCCTTTTGACTCCCGCGAGTTGTTTCAGCGGGATTTCATCGCAATTGTAAGAAAAGAGTAATTAAACGATGGCGGCACCAACACCCAACCATCACCGCACTTCCTGCGCGCGTTCTCGTTCGTGGTGCACTTGCAAAATTGTTTCATGTTTCACGTTTCAAAGTAATATTACAAATTCTACGGGTTGCAAACAACGAACGCATAAATAAGCAAAGAACGCAACAAACATTTCCATAAGTAGTTAAAATTACAGATTCAACGCGAAATAAAACACGACGACAACAAGAGCGGAAGGAGGATTTGATTCAAATATTAAAAACAAATAAAATTCGTAGAAAATCGCATATTGAATATTTACGTATGGCGTAGATATTATTTACGAGATTTGATTTTCCGGCTTTTATCGAGTTGTGCTAATTGAATTCGACGAATCGATTTGCTATCATCGTACACTTCATCTTTTGCCCTTTACTGCGCGTAATTGCATAAACACATACGATTACGAAACGAAGAAGCAAATAACTGCTATTACGCTTTTCTAAATAAGTTCGCGTGTTGCGAGTGGTTTTTCTATTATTTTGCTATTACACCGATAATCGCGTAGAATGTACTTTATTGTTTTAAACACTTGACTGAGCGGAATATAATTCCGCTGCGAGAGTGGTGCAATAGTTGGAAAGCTTGGTTAAGTGTGTTAAATAAAAAGACACATAGTTTTCATTAAATCATCCTTGAAGATGATAAAAAGCTTGTCGACGCCGTGGTGGAGAGTGCTCGTCAAGGCCGACGAGGACGACGACGCGGCAGCTGCTTAAGAGACGAGCAAAAGGAGCACGTGAAGAATCGCGCGACGCGATGAGGAGTCGGAGCGTGAAAGCGGAAAAAAGTAGCCCCGAATACGTTACGTTGTAATAAGCCGCCCGCCGTCCTGACACGGTTGGCGTTGCCGTTGCCACCGTTGCCGCCACCGCAACGGCTTGAAAAATGTGCCAACATTGCGGCCGGTGAGCGCGTTTTCGTGTAGCTCTTCGCACCGGTGTCACTTTTTATAACTCATAATTTCTATTACGTTTCTTTGCTTTTTCAACGGCTTCTCATAAACTTCTTGTGGTACGCACTTAGCGATAGTTATTATGAGAGAGAGTCTAAATAGTAAATGCATTAGAATTGATATTAAAATGTTGACTTTGCGCCGGCAAAAGGAGCACCGAGCTTGTCATTGTCGTTTCCGGTTTGAAGAGATAAATTAGTAATTATTTTTCTTGGCAATGCGGAAGAGGAAGCAAGCGCGCAGAGCGGAAGGACAAATAGTAAGTGAGTTAGGCAATCTGCGCGAGATATATACGAGAGGAAAATCATACAAAACTGAATTTGTAGAGTCAGTTACATTAATGAATCCACTTCATCTTGGGAGACGCGACAACGACGACGCGAGGAGAATATGCGCGAATTGCGCGCGTCCCTGACAACGACGTTGAATAACTGAGAAATGCATACAAATACACAGGCATTCTGCATAATAAAACTGCACCAGCGCGTTTTGGTTAAGACTCTGTCGACGAAGTAAAAAAAAGAAAAACGCGCGCGAATCGGGCAAAGAAAGCAACTCTAACGGCGAACGAATTGCAAGTCGCTCGCACTTCCTACTCGTTTTTCCTGCTCCTTCACTGCGTGAATTCCAGACGGAAGGGGATGCAAAAAGCAAGTAAGAAAATAGCGCAAAGCAGCAGCGTAATTTTTTACGCGATTTCGTAATTTACTTGAGGCAATTTGTCTTCGTTTCTTCGCTTTATTATATGCTACATTTTACATATTATTTCATGATTTTCCACCCTGCACTCGCCGTTCACGGCAAGCAAATCATAAGCACCGAAGATGAGAAGAAGAAGCAGGGGAAATGAGTGAAATTATCCATGCGACTACTTGCTAAATATACTTTAAATTCTTATTCATATTTTTGATTTGAATTTTCCAGCGCAGGAAGTTTAAACTCTTTTTTGCTTTCAGTTGCAAGCATAAATATTATTTCATAAAACGTAGACATAAATTTGTCCGCGTTTATCGTTTTGTGATAATAACTGTATGAATGTGTATATTAATTAATAATATATGTGGTAAAAGCAACGCTAAATAGATGTATGAGGAACGAAGCTAATCCCTGTTCAATAGTGCAATTCCAAGTTTTATTAATAGCGTTTCTATTAACGGCGACAACTTGACTACTTTTATAGCCAATAAAATTGAACATTTTACTGCGGCTAGTCGCATCTACGCGTCGTCGTCGATTCGCGCACACTCATATCCCGAGGCGCGCTTAAACAGAGTGCTTTATACATGCAAGAAATTTCCCATTCGACGGCGGCGACGCAATATAAGGGCACGAAACGCACCATGAATATATTACCAAAAGCGTTTAGACATAGATAACGTCTCAATAATAATCTCGCACTATGTGAGATCCTCCTGCAAAGAACATATTAATGACAATAATAATTTTGCAAACGACTCAAAGCACGTCTTTTAATATCAATCAAGTATTAATGTTCCACGTCTCATCTAAAAATTTCATTGACTGTCTGAGCATTAAAAACTATTCAATTGAATGCGGCAAAAAATTAATAATGAAGCCATCAAGTTGAAGGATTAGTTGCAGGATAATGAAGTGGAGGATGGTTATATTTTTACCATCGTAAATTTAATTGTTAGAGGAAAATCGATTTAAATATTGGGAGCATCTAGTTTTGTTCAGCTTTCTTATTTCTTTGCGTGGGTGTTTATTTTTCCACATGGAGAAGAATTTGAGGGTAGTAAAATGTGGGAAAAGTTGGGTCACGTTTTATAATTTCTCCCATGATTCCGGTAAAAACACGTTGAAGAAAAATATAAAATGTTCCACGTAAATTTTCATTAAACATTCAAACCACAAAATTTATCTAATACACGTCTAGCGTTTCTGTGATGGTTTTTAATGACTTAACATTTCGATGCGGGTCTAAAGTAATTTAAACACATTCATTATCGAGTTGCTTTATGAGGCTTGAATATTAGAGCGTATTTTATTTTAATGGCCGTCACGTAGTTAATTAAAGCCTCGAAGTGTGTCAAGTGGATTGCTAAACACAAATTTCTTCACTTACAACTTCGTAGCGCATTTAAAAAGCTGCAATTCGCATACAATTCGGTGAAAAACGAGCGGGAATACACGTTCTGTATTCTAATTGATTGTTTACAAATCGATTCGGTCACGTTTCTAACATGTTTCACTCGCTGCTGTGTCGCGCGGCTATTAGCACTTTTATTCCTTTCTTTTAGTTCAAACCGAGCGCGCCGGAAGAGGAGGAGAAACGTCGAAGGAGAAAGGAAATATTAAGGAATAATGGCGACCGTTTAAGGAATAAAATTTGAAATCAACTTTTACGGCACTTGAAATGAGACTGAAGAAATACTTTTTTCGCCGTTGGAATTTTTCCTCGCGAAAGGGCAAGTCTAATGACTGCATAATACGTACTCGCGGAGAGTTGTTTCAATTTTTCGCACAGCTCTGCCAGCTTTACTTCGCTAATTTTTGTTGCGTTTTTTTTAATTGTTTAAACTTTTCGGCGATGGCAATGGCAATCTCGTTACGAAAACTTTTCCCAAGTTGCGCTACGTGTTTCCTCGTTTCGCACGTGCACGCCCGAGATAACCGTAACGATTCCAACGATTGCGTTTCTATTGAATTTCGCCCATTCGGGGTGAGTGAGGAATTTCTACGCTCAATTGCACTCGTGCGCCGAAATTTTTGCGTTCGCGTTGTGCAACTAATTAAAAATTTCATTTTTGTGCCAGCGTAACGACACAAAGCAGACGACACAAAAATTACGAATGCGACCAACGCGAGTTGAAGAAGCCTTTTTGGCCGGCATAAAGTGGTGAAGAGGAGCAGCTCAGCGCACAATATGGTGAAAATCAAGTGTGCGCGCCCTGTCGTGATTATGCGCGCGAGCGCGAGAACAAAGGAATGTTTCGAAATATGGCCAGATATACATGTGTATGAATTTACAGTCCGCCGTCGGTGGTGTTGGCGGCAACTTTTGGCGGTGGCGGCGTCGCTAAAGAGGGACCAACAATCTGGTGCGCATACCGTTTGGCGCCATGCACACAATTGCCGCTGCTCGTACAAGAAATGTTGATTATGCAAACGGTGCAGAACCCCGTCGTTCCACCCCCTTGAATTGTGCTTTGTTGTCGACCCCCGCCGCCCCGAAAGGACCGCGCTCCTAATATACTTCCTCGCATGTGTACGCGACCAACAAGGATGGCGTCCGACCAGTTACCGAATTAATGCTAATTTACCTTTTGCAAATTTATTAATGCCCTACGATTTATGAACAATAGCATGTGTCACTTCGTACATTTTGCACGACTGGTACCGTTTACCAATGTTTAAGTGTATGCAGCTTGAACTTCAGGCACACGCGACGTGAAATTACCAAAGTTACGTTTGAAAGACAACAATATGTAACCTGACTTCAAGATTGATTTAGCACATGAATAAATAAGCAGGAATCACTCAAAATGCGAATGCGGTACTTGCGGACGATCAGGAATTTGACTGATTGAATTTTTAATTAAGCAATAAATGCGGAAATAAAGCACCGCTTAGGAAACAATTTCGCATCTGCGTTATACGCGCATTTCCGTAAATTCTAATTCGCATTTTGGCCTCTAATTAATGTATAGTTTACGCTTGGAGGCGGCGATGGCGAACGCTGCAAAAGTGAAAAGGGGTAAATGGTGAAAATGATCCGGCAAGGTGCGTGTACGAATTATCCTTGCCGCCCTCGTTCATTCGGTGCGTTACTCTTCGAAAATAGCAAATGCGCAGCAGGCGCGTTTCAGGTAGTAAATATTTTATATGTTTGCAAAGTAATGGCAATACGCACAGAGCGCGCCAAGGAATAATTATTTCCCTCTTGGATCGCGAGCGCGGAATCCACGAATTATTTCGCTACAACGCCGCGTGTTTTACGTCCGTCGTCCCTTTGTTAGTTGCTGTTTAGTTATTGCTCGTGCAGTGCTTCGGCGATCATGAAATTACGAAGCCGGCAAACATCAACAAGCTTAAGACAAAGAGGAATAGCAACAGCGTGAAGAATTGTCTACTCAAGTTAAGCACTCCGACAATTTACCTTAAATACTATGTGCGCAATTTCAACGCATTGCGAGCGAGGACGAAAATAAAATTGACACAGGAAGGCCGAAATAATAAATGTTTAAAATTGAAATTGATTCCGGAAATTGTTTTTCATTTCCGACGCAAGATACAAAGTGAAGAAATCAACAACATATGAAAGATGTTCGTAAATAAATAAACAAGTCGAAAACAAATAATACTCACCCAGATTGGAGACGGCGCATGGCAGGACGACCGTTTCCTTATCGATGATTTTAAACACTTGACTGGATGTCTGGAATGTGGGCAGCGACGAAGGGTCAGCCTTGATAGTCGCCTGCCGAGATCCTGCAACACACGAGAAGAAGAATGGGAGTGTAGTAAATATATTAATAAATAATTTCCTTTCACATTCGATACGACAATATACACACACCACACACACAAACGCCAGCTTCCACAAACAGCATTGAACGCGTCCGGAAAAAGAACAAGAATATTGGACGGAAGCAAGGAACAAAGGCGTGCGCGATATAATGTAGCTGAAATAATTGCGATGACCGTCTCGGATATTTCGAGAAAACGAAAATATTGTTGGAGAGACCAAAGGAAAAATAATGGCCCTTAAGCATTCCCTGGAAACATCAACGACAAAATATATAGACGCGAAGACAAATCAAACAGAGCGCCGAAGCAAATTTACGAGGCGCCTTCGTGAATATTGCTTCCGCAATTTAATGTTATTTTCGCTTAATTCCCACAAAATACAAAAAAATGATAAAAAAGCAAGTGCAACGCAATGATTGAATTTTTCTAAATCTGTTATAAATTAACTCGTTGTTGGTGTGCAGTGAGAAGCGAGCAAAAAATAATGAAACATCTCTTGGTCTAATAAGGCAAGAAACGTAAAAAATCAAATTTCCTTTTCGCTGCGCACGCTTTTAATTCGCTTCGCGCGTTTATAATCTGCTCTGTATTTTACGCGTTGCAGTGCAATGCTCTCTTTTTTCCCCGGCCGTCGTTTTACTTCACTTCGTTTTTTTCCTGTACTTATTTCGACTCATTTTCATCTCTGCTCGGCGGCAGCGGTGGCGGCGGTGAAAGCAGCAGCCGCATCTTCATCGACTAACGACGAAGCGAAGCGGCTTGGAATTTTAATAATGAAATTTAGGCATTATAATTATTCCCATCGCGGGCATCGCCTTCGCGTTTCTGCAATTTTATATCTCGCGGAATGCGTCTTCTTCTTCTCGTTCGTTCGTTCGTCCTGCGCGCTTAGCTTTCGCACGTTCGAAGGATCAACGCGCGAAGAACGAGGCGCAGATTAAAAAGGAAAGGAAAAAATCGCGAGGCGTCCTAATTGAATTTAATATGCGCGCTGTGCCGTCGGTTATTTCGTTCATTCGCTCTTTTCCTCAGCCTTCTGCAAAGTTTTGTTGCTTCTTGCAATCGCTCCAAGCGCAGCAAACGCAATGAATTCGCATCTTTTACACACTCATCACTAGCTTGCGCATTCATTTTCTGCGATATCAAGTGTAAAATGCAGATTTTCGCCTTCTCGGTCCGGGGCGATGCAGTAAAATGCAAAATATGCTGAGGATGAATAAAGTAAGATGAGGCGGAATATGCATATTTCTAAGATGTAGGCACGTACTCGCCCCCAAGCGCCGGTGGCGGTGGTTTGCTTGTGTTATGTGGCGGCCAAGTCACTAAGGATAAGTCTAATTTGGTAAATCGTGAGGATTAGCGCGATCAAGAATGAAATTAAACGAAATCGGACACATTTACATTTTAATTAAGAATTTTTTCATTGCGTTCATTAATTAACTCCCCGTATTTTCACCGTACCCCGCCCCGTTCGCCGCCTACAAGGGTGAAAACTTCAACTCGCTGATGATAAATCCTGAATTTACATAAACCTTAATCAATACTAATTAACAAAATACGGGGGGCTGCAAATGAAAATGAAAAAACACAAATAAAATACGAAATTGTAAAATGTGGTCGCGTAAATATTTACGATCGGTCGTAAATCAATTATTAATTATCCAGCGCGCCCTGTAATATTTCACGAAAGCATTTATCGAAAAAATTACACCATAATTTATTAAATACGTTGACATTAAGAAGCAATTTGTCCGAATTACATTTCATGCATTTTCACGTATTTTCATCGATCACGCAGTACGCGCTAGCAAAACACATCTATCAGTAAATCAAAGATAATTTAATATGAAGCGCAATAAAAGTGTGCGCGATGGCATTTCACAGGAGAGCAATACGCACAACCTACCCTCTCGTACTGCCGCCACCGCCGCCGCCGTCGCCGCGCTTGTCGTAAATAATGCACTCTCCAAAGGTGGAAGTCAATCAATAGCTGTCGCGTATTGTCCATCGATCGTCCGTCGATTGCCGGCGACACATTTCAATTCGAATTGACCGGCCACTCTGCGATACGATGCTATGCGCGCATAAAGATCATTTACGACAGCGATCATAAAAGCGTGCGCTGTGAATCAGACGGACGTACTGACAATGCAGAGCATAAATTAACACAGAACTAGCGCCATTCGCCCGATGCATTTCGCGTTTTAATAACTGATAGTCAAATTCAGAGTGGCCACGAGCGTCTCGTCAGCTTGTATCTCAAATATGCGCGCGCGTTTAATAATTCATTAATTTTCGGGGGTGCTTCTCATTATTTACGAGCCAGTCACTGGTGCGTGTGCAGCCGATACGCAACGTGTCGTTGATAATTTAGTGGCGTATTCATCAATGATTAATAATCGATACACTCGATAGAAGCGCGTGCGCCCATCTTGTCCTTTATTGGCGCCCGTATTTATTAGTTAAATCAATGATTGACTAATTATTTGACGCGCTATCGTCATCACGATACGAGGCATAATTGTTTCGAGCCGGTTACTTGAATATTTTTAATGCAATTAGCTTGTTTAGCGAATTAGTGCTTTTTCCGGATGATAATAATAGCCCAAAATAGCCATTGAGCTATTTATATATTATGGCCTAGTATGAATTAAATTTACTGCATAAATTGAATACTAAATTATTAATGGCTGTGCAATAAATAATTGATTATTCTAGAATCTATATTTAATATTTTGTATGCCATTACAGCGATAAACTTTCAAATCAATAGAAGAATTGATATTAAATAAGAAATAAATTTTGATGAATAATTAAATATTTAACGTCAAGTTTAGTACATAATATTGTTCAAATTATTAATTCAATTACGTCGTATCATAAAATAAATATTCGTTATGAATTTCGTACGGGTGCATTGTGGTATCGTTTGTGCCGCAGGTGCATTTTGTGTTTATCATAAAATAATGCAGTGAAAATTTGAAAATTACAATCAATATTTATGAACAAAATGCAGCAAGACATAATACGGATAAAACGGGGTTGAAGAGATGCGAAATAGTCGAAAAGTACACGATTTTAAAACGTTTCGTTTTCGTTCCAGAGATTGCAAGATTTCGTGGATATTAAGGATATTAAATTCGCAGAAATGTGTATAATGCAAATACGGAATTATGCGCTGCAAACGTGCACTTCCGTATGTTCTGAATGTGTTTACTGTAAACGTTCGACGGCGGCGGGCAAGCGGCAAGCGCGTCTGAATGTGTTTATTTATACATCTTGAACGGGAGATGCTCCCAGCGGACGGCGGCGCGCAATTATAAGTCACATTTCGGTGAAATTTAAACGCTTTTACAGCGCGACCTCCTTCCTCGCTCGAGTCGCATTGGCAAGGACGATTCCTTAAATTATGCTGATTGCAATGGAAAAACGTTATGTAGATGGAAAATTGTTATATCAGCAGAACTCGCCGTCGAGGCCAATTCCATTAATGGAATTACTTTAGATTTTCGTTACGTTATCATTGAATAACCGCCCCGAGAAGCTTATTTGCAATAAACATGCATTAAATTCAGTGGAAGAACCTTGTTCAAAATTTCATCTCCTCAGCCAACATGATAATTATATTTTAATTGCCTGCTTCGATATTAACCAAATAAAGACTAAATAAATATATTATCATGAGATTCTATTTAGCAAGCAGGCAGATTTAAAATTTATTGCAATTTTATTTATAGTGAAAAGGGGTAAGTACGCCTACAAGGCAAGTGCATTAATGCACTCTAATAATATAATTTGATAGACGAAATATCTAAAATACCGCAATGCACTAGATTTTGAAATCGATCATAAGTACAAGAATTTGCTCAAGTAATTAAGATTTATGGCAATTTATTCTGAAGCATCAAAATAATAACAATTTTGAGTTGTGTCTTTGGGCTTTAATTTGGTAGGAAATTTTATATTTCGTATTATTCCTTTTTACGCAGTCCTATAAAGTATTAATATTACTTCCTTCAGGGAAAATCACTGCACAATAAAATGTTTTTCCATATAAATTTTCATAGATTTACAGCCATAAATACGAGGAAATACAACTAGTTATTTGTTAAATTGAGTTGATTAGCTAATTATGCTTCAGCGTTATGATACAGGTAGTACTAATAATTCATAGTTTCAATCAATTATTTATTCACAATTATTTATTAAATTAGCAAGATTTATCTTACTGCTACTTCAATTCAAATTTTTGTGACTTTTTAGTTAATTAAACTTCAAAAGATTCAACTATTTTTTAAAAGCTATAGATGCACTTGCCTCGCTTTCGTAACCTGTGCAGGAATCGTATTTTGTTGATCATTTCTTTTACTAATATATACAAAGTATAGAAGAACAATTTGGCGATTTTGTTAATGCTATAAATAAATGAGGCTCAAAGTTGAATTACCGAACAACTAGGTCACAATTGCCTCACTCCTCCTTAACTTGCATTTTGGCAGTGCTGAAATCAAGGCTGGCGGCAAATAGCAAGAGTAGTGTGTCACTAAACAACCCCGCTGGCGGCGACAGCGACGCTGGAATTTTATTCACGTCTACAGCGCGCGTGTGCCAACGCCAAAACATTATTTACTTTGCGCCCGGTAATTAATTACTAATTAGCATTAACAATAGCGAAATACGCACCGCAGCTCCAGCACGGCGTAGGTAAATTAATTAATCAGTTAATTAACATTAACATTGTTGGCTGGCCGCGTGCGCTTTTTGAGGAACGGCGGCGGCGGCGTCCGCTTATGGGACTCATTATGTAACTTCATATAAAGCTACACAGCACGTCATCAAGCTGGCGCGCGTCATTAAATTCTTTGTGTATATTTACGATGTGCGCTCGAAAACATTCTCGCTGCTCATAGAAAATAAGTAATTGCGTGCGTCGTGCATGAACAAAGTAGCGGACAATTGGCTCTTCAAATAAGTTTACGAATTGCACATCTGGGATTGCAGCCCTTTCTTCTTCGTGCGTCTCGTTGTGCGCGCGCGCTGTAATTCCGAGTACGTCGTTACTTTAAGCTCATTTAAATGCGTCGCGCATATCGAATTGCGAGTGTTAAAACTATTTATGCGCGTACACAGCGCACAACTTTGCCAATTAGAGTGGCAGCGAATCAATTCATAAAAGTTCAATCATCTAATTTATGTTTATTTGCTCTCGCTCTATGGGGGCGGCTGAGGAGGCTGGTGGGCTACACAATGGAAATAAAAATTCAGCACCGCGCGGCTTTCGCGCAATCGCTTTTCAAACTAACATAAGTGGCAATTCCGAAGGAGAAAATCGAAGAAATAAGCGATTTCTGCGGTGTTTTTGTGCGAAAATGTTCGGCCGTGAAAAGGCGTATTATTATAGTGTGTGGCGACGACGCGAAACTTTTGCAGGCGACCGCGCGCTCGCCGAAAAGTAAAAGGATGCAATCAAGAAGAAAAGTGGCAGAAAATGACCTCCTGACGATGTGAGATACCCCACCTTCGCCAAGGGTTGCTTCCCTTCTCTTCTCGCACCCTTATTCGCTTCCAATACGCGAATTTTCAAATATTATATATAATAATATAAGAATGTGTTCCTATTTTCAGATTGCGCTTGCTACTCGAATCCTTTCAGGATTATTCGGTCCGCAGAAAAAACATATTTTCAGTGGCTTCGTCCGACGAGTAAGAATTCAAATATTTTCTATTCATACTGGCCGTAAATACGGATTCTATTATGTTTCTGGATGAGTTGCTCGCTTAACCCTTAAAATGAAAATTAGTCGTGGAAGTGACTTCGAGGAAAAGGTAAGGACTCGAAGACATCCTCGTTGAGGAAGCGCGGATAATTAGAGTGATCTTGTGAGAGTTTGAGCTTGAGAATCGAAACCGGATTGCAATGTCATATTATCGTCTCTCCGCATGTAGGAGATGTGCAAAGAGACACTCAATAAGGTCGACACATCCTCCGCCTCATCCTCGTCCTCCACCTTCTTCTTCAGCGAGAACCGATGGAATTATACGAGAAATGTCCTCTGCCCGACTATTCGCAGTATTCCACGGATCGATGATGAGTTTCTAACGTTTTCTCTCGTCTGGCGCTCAGGCAAAGACACTTTCGGATCGGTACCGCTTCATTCATTTGCGCTCCAAGCACTCAAACGATACACACTGGGATGAAGGTGAAATCTAAATGGAAATGCTGCTTTTGTAATGCGTGCACCACGATCAAAATGCGTTCACATTGCCGATCAAAACGCTTTCAAACACTGAAGAGGGTGTATATTAAGGCTATAATGTTTAAAGGCTGGATAATTCTTATTGTGCCTTTCCTCTCACTGACATAACCGTTAGTGTTATTAGAGACAACTTTATAGCAATTTAATTTATAAACGTTAGTTAAATATTGTTACGTAAATAAGTAATCAATTTCAGGGAAATTCAATGAGCAATAAACAGTGGAAAATATGAAGCAATTAAATAATTAAAAGCAATATTTGTGTAAAGCTAGAAAACCATCAAGTCTAATCATTTTCTATTGTGATAATAAACGACCAACCCCGTCCGTCACAAGTGTAATGAATATTTTTTATGAGTAAATGGAGAAACACAATTTTAATTAATTATTTGACCCACTTTTATCGTCTGAACGCGATGGCGCCCCACGATAGTTTTATGTGTTAAGCAATATTTTTAAAAACCACGCAGCAAAATGGGAAACGGCAAATTGTTATTCGCATCAGGTGTGAGAGAATATAATGAAAGGCAATCGATTTTTATAACCTAGGTAATACAATTATTATTATCATCAAACGACACGCAAGTTGAAATAATTTATACTCGCGTATTCACTCGTTCGCCCTGTGATAAGTTGCAGAAAATGTGGCATTGCTTATCATAATGCTGTGTGTAGGTTTCCTCCTTTATTTTTAATTTAATTAAGCTGCCATCGCTTGCTCTTTTTATTAATTAGAGCATCAAACGCGCGCACATTGACGCTCCATTTGCAAATTGCTTTCCATTACTTTACTAACGCCATTTCCGCCGCCCTCCACTCGCCGCCGTCTTTGCCGTCGCGCATAATCATCATCAAGCATATTTTTAATGCTAATATTGACATAAGATTTCATAATTGATAAAAACTAGTTGTACGCTAATGAGAATTTTTAATTTCAATTATAATTACAACTCGCACGAATATTTTACTCGCGTTTTCGTTACCGTTATCGTAATTATTATTTAGTGTAGACATTAATTAATTAATCTCATAATTAATTGAGCGAATATTCAGAAAGAAAGGTTGAAATTCATAAAAAGAAAATATCAAACTTTATGTTTAATTTAATGTAGGTATATTTTAAATCCCCGAATATATTCGCTTTTTAAAAAAATGTGGATCAAAGTCATGAAAAAATATTGCATGTTTTTGCCACTATTTGTCTAATAGCAGAATAGCGTTTTATGTGCGTGTTAAAATATAAAAAAAGCTCAAAAAATAAAATAACATTGGCGCAAAAAAATCAACAGAAACGCGAGAGGAAGAAATAAAAGTGCACATTTATTTACTCTGTCCGACCGAATCGCGACGAACGCGTATGAAATTTAATTGCAATTAAAATTGCATGTTTGCCCAATATAGTGAAAAGCATGATTTTAATTATTTTGCAGCAGTGCCCTCTATTTAAACAAAAACGTTGATTAATTTCACCTAAATTGATGCCATATTTAACAGTTTCACATATTCTTCCGTCATTTGAATACCGCTAAATTTATCTATTCATGAAAGTTGTTATAACATGCGAAAACAACCATAAATTATCCATTTGTTTATGCCTTGTTATGCGACTGAAAATACCGATAAATATTTTGATAATCATTAAACTTAATTAGCAAAATTCCTTCATTACAAGCATGTGATAACGAGCAATATGGGACGCATTAGTTTCATAAAGTTCTCACCACAAAAATGCGCGTTACGCGATAAATGGACAAATATGCATAAGCACAACATTCGGTACACATGAGTTTTTCCTATTTGCAGATCGGTCAGAAGCGCGAGCGTGTTGGGCGTGAAAATATCCGGTCAGTCAAGAAAAAACGCACGCGAATGAACGTTTGTTGTTTGTTCAATGTCAGTAAACATATGTCATGAGAGCGGCGGCGCCCGTGGTGGTGGTGGCGGCGGCGGCAATGACGAGTTCACGTTAAGTATGCGGCAATATTTTTGCAATAACCAAACATTTTTCAAACGCTTCAAAATCCATGTCCACGTACCTCATCCATGTAGGTAAATATTTTTTCAATTAATTAAATTTCATTGCAGGCACAAATTTCGAACGCGACGAAAACGCTAAACAACGGAATAATTGAGTCGCCCCGTTTACGGCGAGCGTTTATCACCGCTATTAAAAATGTGTTATCATTGGTGGTGTGGATTTATGCATTGGCAAAAGCAACACACCACCAACAAGCAGCAGTTGACTCAGTACTCGAATATCGCGCACTGTTTATTTGAACTTCAAGCAGCCTGCAACGGCGGCGACGTTGATTTGAATTTTCATTCGTTTCGTGTTATTTCAATTTCACTCGGCTTATGGCCGAGCGAGCGAAGGACGAAAGCACACTTGTTTGCCCGCCAACCGCTGCGGGACGCATGTCAAAACACAATATTTCTAATCGTAATGTTTTTTGTGCATGCAATGCCATCATTATTGCTTCGGTGCACCCCCAACAGTGGCAGTTTATGTATTAACCGAGGAAAACAACAACGAACGCATGGGAAATGTGAGCGAGCGCGCGCACTCTTGTATTTATGCATCTAATCTCCACAAATGCAATCATTCATAATAAATTTTGTGCACGTTGTACACACTCGTACGTCTCGTCAACATCGTTGACCCATGGAGTTGTTAATTTTTAATGAACAACACAGGACCTCGACTACGACAAGCAAGAGCAAAATATCGCTACAAAAATCGACTTTTAAATCAACGTTTCCTCCATCCAAGCAAGCAAGCAACCAGCTCCTAATGCGTTTCCGCGAGTGCAACTGCACAATCGCGTTGTTGTTAATAGAAAAACGTAGCGTGGGCTTGCGTCAAGCAATATTTATAAATGGACAGAGCAAAAACACATTTTGTTCTAAAATGTGTGCGGCGTAAAAGGGAAAAGTCGAAAATATTTACACACTGCGTAAAGCTAAGGTGTTTGCTCAGCAGCTCAGCCGAAAGTAGAGTGCTTTCCTGAAATGTGTCTTTCCTGGGTCTCCCCAGCTTCGTTTACAGCCGGCTTGGGCGATTGTCAACGTTAAGGGAAATCGCGCACGTAAGTCAACCGCGAGAACTAGGCGAATACCACCGCCGTTGCCGCCACCGCATTTGCTTGCACAAGAAGACGCTGAAAGAAGCATGGGACGGCGACGATGGTGGTGGCGGTGGTAGTAACACGAATCCCGCACCTTTTACCGCGTTTGCCAATAGCGCTCGCTGTCGCATGCTCGAAATTTGCAATGTGCATCGCACGAAACGAAAGAAAAACAGGGATTCATGCATTCCGCTCGTACCTCCTGTCACACAAGTTGTTTTTTCCGTGCCAACCACACCAACCACTTCCGGGAAATCAGACAAAAGGTATGTAACTCATGTGTGAATTGCTCGAATTCATCTCTCGGTTTGTCGACAACGCTCAAGACGAGAGACAAAGCCACACATACGCATTCGAAAGTGCAAATAAGCACTTGGTATAAATGATCCTCTCTTTGCTCAAGCTCAAGTCCCGCTTGATGCAAGCCGCCGCGCATGCAAAGAGTCAAAAACGAGGAGATCTCTTTGTATGTTTGCCAAACACAAACCGCGTGCGCGCACGCTCATGTAAGTTTGCATTAATTTTTTTCGCGAGCATGAATATAAATGCGAGTGGAATTCTTCCTCCAAGGTGAACGCAAGCGAGCATGTGCGCACGTGAGGATCGTAAACAAATTCATAAATATTTATGCCATAAATTGGCCAGCGCCCACGCGCCACGTTTGTATTCATACGTGTCTTGGTGGCGGCGCTGAAAAAATGTGTGACCATAATTTTCTACTAAGTGCAACACTTTTCTCGTTTATCATTTTAATGCACGCCTGCCTTAAGCGCCCGTGCGACGTGTAACGTCGAATGGCCCAAAGGCAAGCAAAGCGGGCGAATCTATTGAAAAAGTTCCTTTGTGAAGTCGTCGCGACGTGCTGATAACCGAAGAATAAAGAACTACAATAGCGTCGAGAAATTGAATGCGAAATATTTTTTGAACGCAAAAAAAACTCGAGTCGCCAGTCTTTTCAGTAAACAAAGTGGCTTGAAGGACTAATCTGTGCGCATTTTTAATGCCAAGTAACGGCAAGTAATTTAATTTCGTGGGAATTTCGACCACTTTTATGAGTCGTAAACGTACACGCGCGCATCCTTCGCGGAGGCGTCTTTAATATTATTTATGTCAAAACACAAATGTCAGTCGACTATTAAGTTACGCAATTGGATGATACGCACATATGGCTTGCGTTGCGGAGGCGGCAGAATGTACTGGAGCAGCAGCACATCAACTCGTGGAACGTGCCACCTTCGACTAATGCTCGGCCATCGTGGGGCGGCAAGCCTTTTAAAATTCCGCACGCACACCACGCACATCCCGCACACTATCCTACTCGGTGCGAGGGCAATGCTTTTATTAGACCAGTAAAAAGTGCACGGCGAGAGAAGCTTTCTAAAGTGTTATTTAGGTAGAGAAATATCTTTAATGTTGAGGGGGGACATTGTGTCCATTTGTGCGCCATAAAAGTTTGCCGCCCCACCCGTCAATGCAATGCACTCGCGCAGTCAAGTGCAGAGTGAATGAACCTGGAAGTGCATGGGATGAAGAGATACACGTGTAAAGGACGCGGATATACTTAACAGCACTCAAATACAAAATTGCTCCGTGCACCCTCCCGAAGGGATTGGGCGAGAGGGTGAGGATTTCGACGCGAGAGAGGGGCACCGCAAATGCCACCTATGAATGTAACCCGAATGAGCGGACATTCTAATTACGGATAATTTTCCATAAGTTAAAGTTATGATGGTCGCGCTTAAGCGTTCCGGAGGGCGCATCCGCAAGGCAATAAAGCGTCACGGGGGGTGAAAGCTGAAGAAAGACAACGCGCCGCAAATGAGTCCTTACAGGGGAAATAAATGCCTTCCTTCTTTTACGTGTATTTGGCGTTGTCTGTTTTTATCACGCGCCATAAATTAATGAGCCAAAACAACCCCTCCTTAGTCAACTGGCTGGCTGTCGCTTCAAACCCCACACTCAAAGGGATCGCATGGAAAGTCATAGTTAGTGTCGCGAATTTAGTGATTTACTAAACGCGATAACACTTGTACGGGTCGTTCGTCTGTCAACAAGGCGCACGGAGCACATTTGTCGATTACTGCAGTCTTTTACAATACTTTCCGGCTCGTCCTCAACCCAACCGAACTTGTAAAAGAAGCAATCAATTAGTCGCTGCCCATTTAAGCGTCGCCCGATACAAATGTCCTTCCTCTTTTCGATGGGGGCGGCAGTAAAAGGCTAAGTTGTCGCGGAACGCAGCAGCCGAGGCTCGCTAAGTACGCGTAAGTGATATTCGTAAATTTTTAACGAATTTCTTAAACGCCTCGGTGCTTCGCTAAACCCGAATCGAAGCGAAGCACTTAGAAGCATGGCGCACGGAATTGATGCTGTTCTCTCTGCTCCTGTTCCTGCTGCTGTTGCTGAAGTGCGCTCGGGAATTTGCTGTCTGACAGGACGAACACAACCTGCAGCAAGCGGCGGCAAAAGTCTTTCCGTAGAAGTTTCGAACGAGCGCCAAAGCAGCGCCAGCACTCAACGTGGTGCACACGCGGTAAACGGGAAACGCAGAACGCGAAATGAATCCGCCACTGTCCATCACACACATGTTCTCCTTCCGCCAAGTGTGTTTCTTCGGATAGTACGTGTAGCCTGCGTACACGGTTCACTTTAAGTGAAGAGGCGATGCTTGTGTTAATCTTCCCCGCGTCGAGTGGTGTGCGCGCACAAAGAACTTTTGCACAGGCGAACGCCTAATCGAGATTCGTTGTAGCTGACACACAACTTTACTTTGTTTATGTCTGACTGTCTATCTACTTGCTTCTTAACTCGACCCACTCTTGATACTCGTGAGATTTAATTTATTATACTACTCTCTTTCAATATTAAACGCTAAACTAAAACTAAAAATTCACCGGAAACGGGATAAAGTCCGGTAATATTTCACCCGATTTTCGATAGCAAGTCGATGAACTCAAACAGCACCTCATTCTGCTTGGAGGTTAAAGGGATGGAAAATGGTGGCTCCTTGGGAGGGCGGTGGAAGAAGAGAAGGGTACGTTACCAACGGATTAATATAATGTGGCTACGTGTCGCGATTAGCGTGCTGAGCATGAACGCCACGTCCAACAACTAAGATTGCACAACTATTCTCCGTGCATCGCCGTATCGATTAGGAGCTTAAGCGCTTCGCGTATGCGGAGCCAAACGTTCTCTGAACGTTGAACTAAATACATACGAAACGCGCACAAGATATGCATGCTGAGAAGACGACATCGACGACGACGAAGGTTTGCTGCTTGCTTGCTTGCTTGGTTGATGATAGAGGATGCTGCGATTCGAAAGGTACGCAAGGCAGCACCTCGCTGGTGGCTCATGTTTATTCAAAAGGGATTGACCGTTGCCAGCGACATGCCGTTCGTTGTCGAATCGAATGAGGAGAATCGCAACACAAGACAATTAATTTCGTAGTCATTGGAGGCACGCCAAACAAAAAGCACCCTTCAATATTTAATTTGAATGCCGCCGCCGCCAGCCGCCTTCTCGTGGGTTGTTTGTTTACGCTAACACTTCCTTCTTTCCATTCAAATTAATTTGATAGTCCTAATATAATTGAATGTATTATGTCATGAATACATTTGTATATTTATGAGTCATTTGCGCAGCAATTAATCCACTACAAAGCTGTAATAACTCGACGAAATAAGCTCGTAAATTGTTCGTTTGTGTAATGATGAAAAAACGCAAAAAAACAAAAAACACCTGTTGACAGAAAGCAACAGCAGCGGAAAGAATTTATTGCAAAAATACGATAATAAAACTTTGAATTCATGCACGCCAATTGTACAAGACTTTAGCTCTGCGGTGGTGGTGGTACCCTTCTAAATGATTTGTTGCATATTTTATAAGCGTCTTTAACTATTCAACTTCAACTCTTTAACTTTCGCCCTAATAGCGCCCGCTGCAAAACGTCTGACGCTAATTGCACGTTGTGAAACATTGCAACATAATTGTAAAGCGATTAGTTACACGGTAATTTAGTTTTTACTGATGGAAAAAAGTACAAAACGCAGTTGGATTAGCAAACGAAACGAGGATGCATACGGGAAAGGCAAATTGCAAATGAAGGTCATTGCGTTAATAGCCGGTTATCCATCGATTTACTTAGCTTTACGTTCGTTCGTTCCTTCCTTAGTTAGCGAACTGAACTGAAACCGGCAATTGGAACTTAATGGCAATACATACACGTGTACGTGCGTGTTCCAACTACATAATGCCACGTTAAGAAGCACAACAGCCAACGATGGCGTCGTCGTCGTCTTTGGGGATGATCTCGCGATGATAATGCGTTCCCGTTACAAGCAATAACTGATAATGATACGGACACAACGTTACAGGACGTTTTATGGCCGTCTAAGATGCTACTTGTTGTTTCTTCATTCCAAACAACTTGCAACAATTAACGAAACTTTTCGTTTAACTAAAAGAATTATTAGGTTCTCAATCACTTAAACTTTGATTTACCCTCTCAAGTGTACTATTATTATGAATTAAATTAATTTCGTAATGCGGCGAAATGCATCTGCTTTCAAATTATCATCACAGCGTGCTTAATTACCAAACATTGCATTAGTGCAATTAACACGCTTATAGAGAATGTGTAATTAATTCAAAATCAACAAACATTGGACTAGATTATCCAATAACGGATTATATCTTTAGTTAATAAACCAGTTGGCAGCGCCTCTGCCAGATAATAAATAAACACTGGACTACATACATCAACACTAGATCAATGTGGCAAATGGGAAAAATAATAATTACTTAAAACGTATATAGATTATTGATTAACGTTAAGATTACCATCAATGATGTACATATTTGAATTTTCCACATTTCATTTACTTTGTTATATTTTCCAGGAGAACAATGGATTTCGGAAACAAAGCTGCGTAAATGTGTTTTTAATTAGCGCATTAGCGAACGTCAATATGGTGAAAAAAACACGCGCGACTTACCCCTTGCGAGAGGGTGGTTGGAATATTATATCAATATCATTGGGACGCTACGTCTGTTTTAATGGTGTTTTATGTGCGGCGAGTCGTCGTTGGGCTAATGGCCATCACCACTGCGAATCTTTTTTCGCTGGATGCGCTCGCCCAGCATTCTCGTTCGTTCGTTCGTTCGTTTATCGGTCTCCTCGTCGTGCGCACGCCAAGGATTTCCATATAAAGTGGACATAAAATGGTGAAACATAAAGACGTCATATTAACTACCCATGCTTGAGATTCGCGCGCGCTGTTAATTTCCCCATGCGATTCGCACTCGCGCACAGCATTCCGGAGGAGCGTGCAAAAGACAAAAGGAGGAGAATTCGGCAATTGGATGGAGGAGAGAACTTCAGCCCACAGAAGAAGCGCATCCATCTCGCAGTGGTTTACGTTCAAACCCATTAAGATTTCCCACTTTTCCGGAGCATGCTCGTTTCGCCGGAAATTTATGAACTTGAATGAAATTTTAATAAATTTTATTGACGTTGCCAAAACCTCCTTAAATTTTTAACGTTTATATTTGATATCATTTTTAAACCTTGTTGATTTTTATGATCACATGATTGCGCACTATTTTGCTAAAATAAAAGCAAACGATACGATTTTTTACGCTGCTCGCCTGCGTCAAATAATTGTTTATTTCGACGGCTGTCAATAAAAGAAGAATGAGAATGAACGCGAGCGAGGTTAACGAGGAATTTAAGTGAAATTGGCACGTCGCATGAATAAAACACGCGGGTTAAAAGTTCGTCGTGATTATTTTAAATTTCGGCCTGCAAGCAAGCAAGCAAGCAAGTGAAACGCGCAAGTTGCCGGTAAAACTTTTGCACACATGCACTTTGCACGCGCGCGCACGCGGAAATCAAATGTAAAGAACGCGACGCCCGCAGCCGCCGCCGACGACGTCGACGACGAAGGCGCGCTTTTCATGCAACGTGTACCACCGTCAAACCATATAAATATAAATCCTGTACGTGTTCCAATTTTGCCGCCCCCGTGATTTCATGCTTGCACCACGCGCACAGTGTGCAAGCGAATGCAGTGTTTTCAAATTATTTGCCTGCTATTTATGTTATCAGTGCAAATCGCTAGCGATTTTTAATCCACTTATTAAATATGGGCTCAAACCGATATTTTTCGAAAATATTAAAATCCCACCCACAATGTACGCGCATCCCTCGTGGATAATTCGTTGCATATTGTGCGAGGTGTATTAAGTGCATTGGAGATACTAAACTACTAAATACCGTTTTGCTAACTCATATATTAGTGCATTAATAGCCGCCTCCAAAGCACGCACCACTGTCGTCGCATTCGCAGCTCTCTTCCACTATTCTACGCGCTATGTGCAGAGAAGAGCTGGCCGCATGTTTTATGTATGCCGTTTGTTTAAGCTTTGCGGGCGGAATTATTTGGCTTAGCACACTCCATTTGCATATAATAATGTATTTACCGGCTTGGCTTCATTAAGTAAATGAAATTATAACCTAAAGTTGCTCGTGGGGCTAGGCTAAATGCCATCCGCAGCGAGTTGCATCTTTGCTGCTGCCACCGCCCCCATGCATTTCCATTTTACTAAGCGAGAAACAATGATGTCCACTAGGACGCACGCGCCATCATTAGGGCAATACCAATGCAAACAAAAATATTTGAGAGGCCCTCATGCCTTTTGCAAGCAACTAAGTGGATTTCCACGCGCGCGTACACACGCGTAAACATGGAGTATGCATAAACAAAGTTAGGGGTGCTAGTGTGGCGAACGCAAATCCGAATGTGAATGCGAATGCAAAACAAATGAGAATACGAATGCCTATTTCATTATATGTTTGCAGTCGCAACTCCCGTTTTATTGCAAAACATGTGCCTGTTTTATGCGTGTGTTATGGGTACTAGCGCTCAGAGTAAATCGGAATTAATATTTCCAATGAAACTAGCAGCCAAAGTTATACTTGTAGGTATATATAACTTTATAATGCCTCTCGCAGCAACTATACGAGAACGCATAATGCGAATACAAGCGAGTAGTGTTTTTTTTTCACGTTTTATTCTCGCGAAAAATATTTTCTGCCCAGAGACTGCTCAAAGTGCACTAAACATACAATAAATAGTGTGTGTGTTACGTCGTCGGTTCGAGCAGCACTTGCTTCTTCTTCGTTACTTCTTCGCTGAGCGAAGAAGCAGACGAGATTTACGTATGTAAATCTTAATCCGTAAGTACCAAAACTGGGGAATCTTGGCGTTCGGCGCTCGGCGGCGGCAACAGCGGTGTTGTTGTCGGCAGACGCGAAGAAATATACCAAGAGAAAATTACTTGTACCTGAAGTACGCCGAGGCGAACGGCGCGTTTGCCGAGCGAGGAATGAAGAATGAAAACGTCGTGCGCGCGCAATGGGCATAATATGAATTTTTAATGATTCTTGAGTTACAATCTGCGATTTCCCCGGTACGCGAATTGAGGAAACTTTAAACTCGCTTGCTATTAAAGCGCCCGCGTAGCACCAACTCTTTTCCTCCGGCTCCAGGTGCAGAGCGCAATGCATTCGCTCAGGATTAATAAAATATAAATTGACAATTTTGCACCGTTTCGCTTACATTTATATCCGGACGTAAATGCCCTTAAGATTATTACTTTCTTACTCTCTTCAAGCGTGATTTGGATTTTCATTTCGCCCCCTCATGATGATGATGATTTGTTCCACTTTTAAACTATTCGTTCAACTTTGAAATATATGTACATACCTGAAACAAAGAAGGAGGAAATATTAATAATTATAACACACAAAGTAAAGCTTTTTCTTAATAGTTAATTTTAATCGCAACTTTTTAAAAAGTTTTCAGTCTGCTTGCGCCAAGTTTGTTAACGCTGCAGGTGTAATTGCAGTAAGCATATTTCCACCGACTTGTCATTACGCTGACAACTTTACGAGCTCCATAAAAATTTCTCCCATAAAACTGCATACGGACAGAGTTAAAGAGCTTTTTCTACTTTATTTAACGTTAAACGCACGTGAAGTGAACGCATTGTTATCCGGAAAAAATCAACGGGTTTAATCAACGATTACAGGTGTGCTTTCCAGTTGTGCATATTACCAATGCATATCATAATAAAGCTAGTTGTTGTGTAGTGAACATAAAGTGATAACTTCTTTGCTTTCTTCTTCATATCTGTAAAAATGCGTCCGCTGTTTGTAATAAATTTATTATGAAATGCGCACGACTGCGAGGTTGAAGAAAGCGGGCAACGAACGATGAGTTTATATATATAAATATTTTCACGAGGTTAATATAAAACTTTCAAAGTCGTTGGCGCTATATTGCGCGTGATGTCAAGACGAAGAGGAAAGGAAAGTGGACACAACTTGGATGCGCACACAGTCTTTCTGATGATGGCAAACGAGCCTCAGTGTAAAGAGTGCAATGCATGCTAAGCATGAACCAAGAAGAGGGCAAAAGGAAAAGTTTTAAGTGACTCTCCGTTTGCAGGATGTGTTTTTCTTGAGTGAGTTTTGTCTTTTGCTGGCTGCTTCGTTCTCTTCGTTTGCATGCATAAGCACATGTCAGATTCTTCAAAGCAATGACCTTGTTTACGCGATAGCCGTTTATTTAAATATTTTCCCCAGCTTTTTGGTAATTACTTCTTTGCCTTCTTATTATGGAATTTCCTAGGAATTCAAATCCAATGTTTTGTAATTAGAATATTAATAATTAAATACACATACGTTTGATGAGTTTGTAACATTTGGAAAAGCATTTAAAATTTGCTTGCTCTACCTAAAAGTTGAAAACCGCTTTGGCAATTTGTTGCGGGCAGGCAACGCACGCTGGGGGAGGAGAAGAGCTATACGAAATTATACATCCAGATCCATTTATTATTCATGCATTTAATGCCTGTACGTGATTCAATTCTATCTCAATATATAATAGAGTGAGAGGAGACTTGCGCATCTAAAATCCAATTCGATACAGCCGAGTGGATATACATACTACACTGGATGAGAATAATATGTACATACACACAATATACACATTAGAATAGTGCGAAGGAAGCGTAGTCGAGTAGTTACGTGTTTGTATAAATTTCGGCTTATTATTATTAATACGATCGAGATCGCTTATACAACCAGACGCCCAAAACGTGAACTAATATTTATGAGAACCCACCGACCATACTCGAGGTGCGAGTTAGACTTAAGTGTGTCTGCCACTCGATGTGTATACGGTAGTGGGATATTCCTACCTATGTATATGCTCGATTTATGGAATAATATTTATCATATTGTAATTTCTACAAGTGCAATGTAATGTTTATAGGACACACGTGTTAGATAGAGTAAATGAAGAGCAAATAATTACAAAACCAAAATTATGGGTTGTACGAGATGAGTTTGTTTGTGCACAACAAGAATATGAAAGTTAAGATAAGAAATTGTTAGTCTGTACACAGATTTTATGAAATATCAAATTTCCAAGAGAATACAAAATTTTTAATAAACTCGTTCGCAATTTTGACTCTTTTGTGTCGCCGCAATCGCCCCGGCAGTACAGCCACCGTTGCCGCCTTCGCGGTCATTGTGCGCACAAAGTTTAATGCGATTCATCGGCGGCAAACTTTTTCCATTCAGGCCCGGCCGGTCTTGTTTTCTAATGCATACGAACCAAGGACGAGACATACGCACGCAACTGGGACACAAAATTTTTAATAAACGCTGGGAATTTATTAAATTTGACTGAATTAAAATTCCCTATACAACCACTCACTCGCTCGCCGCCGCCAAAAGTTGCGCATGCAATCCCGTGTTTAATGAGCATGCACATGCATTAAAATCTCATTATTAAAAAGCCTTGCAACTGCATATTTACAAGTTTGATGTGCCCACAAATTTATTATTAAATGATTTCGATTTAAATTATGCAGACTTAAAGTGCCTATAAAGATGATAGCCAGTTTGCCAGTTTTGTGTGCAGTCGACTTTAATTTTTTATGCGTTATAACAAAAGGATGAGGCGGCCGGCTGGCTTTAGACGGCGGATCCTATTGTATAGCTTTAAAAGTCGAGAATCTTGAATGGCCGTAAAATACGACGACTATCTATAGGGAAAATGTGTATGCATCGAAGAAAGGCAACCGAACCCAACCGAACCGGCCGCGCTTGTTGTACGTCAAGGCAGTTTAAGTGCGAAAAACTTGCGGGGCTGTTGTAAAGCTGGGGGCGGCAAAAGTAAGCAATAGAAAGGATCGCACGATAACCCACATCTACTCAATATTCATGGACCGTACTTAATGATATTCTAATTACTTGCACGAATTAATACCGCGCCGCGTGGGTCGCTAAGACGCCAAGTAACCAGCAGTTCTGCAACTCATATTTCAAGGGATCAATTTAGAGTTTGCCATGGCATCCGAGTGTGTCGTGTACCTTATCATTGGATACTCGTTTGACTGCACGCTGCGCGAAGACAGCTTGCGGTGATTTATTTGATGTATACGTACATTACGCCGTCACGACTGCCACTGCCGCCGTTGGCAATGACATAAGAAATCAAAGAGGTTTCATTGCGCGCACCGCGAACATACCTAGCTCGGTCGCGACGCCGAGATGGAAGAATAGTGGAAACGCAAACAAACAAACAAGCAAGCAAACAGACGAGCAAACAGAACGAGAGATAGTAGCAGCACTGAAGGTGAAACATTTTTATGACCGTTTACATGATCGCACCGAGTATTGCACGATTTATGTCCAGCAAGGAGATTTTAAAGTCAACGCACATGCTACCAATTTCTATTAGCCGCATTGCGCGCCGAAATTGCACATAAAATTTCAAATTTATCGCGCGGTTATAAATAAATATTTATACAAACTATCAACTTGTCATTTTTATAGCCGCCGCGTGCAAAGAGAGTGGAACATTAGCAATTTTTCAGGTAGACAAGCACGCAAACAATGAGTACGCTCGTCAAAGAAATGAAACAATTCGCGAGTCGCGAAATAATTGCACAAGTAGTGCGCGCTGCGCTGCGTCTGCTGTCGGCCGACGACAGATTGGACGCTGTTGCGAGAACAATAAACGCATTCGTTTCTTGGATGCTTGGCTTCATTTTCCATATTCTCCGATTACCGGATGCGTGCGCCTTGATTATTCTAGACTGTAATTGCGGCTGTGCACAATGTCCTTTCTTCCCTTCCTTTCGCTCTAGTCAGCCATTGTGCGCGACTCAATGTCGGAACGCGACGCAACAGCGCGTTTTGCCATTTTGCGCTTTCATTTTCCGCCACCACAGAGTGCGGTGGGGGCGGCGGTGAAAGCATTTCAGCATCGTGACGCTACACATATTGCAACACACGTCTATTGTATTTGGATGCCATCGTAATATTTCGCATTTATCTGTCGCATATTATGTATATGCAAATGCGTATACGCGCTGCGTACATTTCTAGCGTTTCCACTTCCTCATTAGAGCGTTAATGATCATCTACAAGGTTGTTTACTTCGCGCATAATGCGTTTTGTCACATGACTTGCGTCAATTTTGCTTCATTAACAAGTTAATAATGATGAAAAATGCCCAAAATATCAAGCAATCTGAGGATTTGTATCAAGAATGATGTGTTTCTCATTATCCTTTATAGCCTTTTCACTTGCTTGACTTATGAGTCAATTAGTATTTAGTACGCATTATCCTTCTTCCTTTGAATCGCAAGTTTGCGCAATAAAAACGAATCCAAATACATTTTGCGAACATAAATCGAGGACTTGTGGAAGAGAAATTCCAAACAATACGCTCCGCCATTTGGCGAGAGGAGAGACAAGTCGAAGACGGCTCGCAGCAAAAGCATTGAGTGCGTAGTTTTATAGTGTGCAGATCCTGACGGAGGATGATGCATACCGCAACCACCTACGTAAAATACATAAAAAACCGGCGACGAATTTTTATGCGCTTCGAATGACGGATAATCGTAAAAATTACGATCCGCCAAAAGAGCTCGCAAGATTCAGCGCATAAAGAATGTATAACAAACTGTTCCGAGTTTGCAATCGCACAGCCGGATCTTCTTGCACTCGTATAATAAAAAGCGCGGATAACAGATTTATAATCCTTGGGGTGTTCAACCACCACCTGGCATTTCTATTGCAATTTCAATGAATATTTGAGCAGATAAAACTTCATACTTTGTTACAATGTAATCCGAATATTTTATTACTGCTCGACGCGGCACAAGTTTGTGCAGTTTTGCGCTGGCGATGGAAAAGTTGCGTTAGTTGTGGAGTCGCTCCTTAAAAAGGATAAACACATCACAAATGAAGGAGGGCGCGCGGATGACATCGAACTAAGCCTCATTGAATATTATTTGCGAACAAAAATAAAAAGGGGAAGCAATGAAAGGCGCGCGCACGCTCACTGCCGCCGCCGACGACGGCGAAAAAAGTTTTCTATGACTTTGCTCGCTGAAGAAAGACGACGTTTATTCATGGGCCGTCGACTTTGCGTCGTCTTCAGAGCTTCCAACGACCAATTTAGACGCAACAAAAAACGAAGCGAAGCGCTGCACGCTGTATGTGTCTTAAGGACCACTGCGCTCTCTCGCCGCCCCCCGAAACGCTGATGCGGCCGTCAATAGGAAGTTGTTAACGATAGGAAATTTATTAGACTTTCCCTTCGCGTTATCGTCATAGTGCCGGCGGAGACGTTCGGGCGCTTTATGCGAAAATTATGAAAAAATATTTATATTTACGCGAATTTTATGTCCAACTAACTTACAACAAACACACTTCACCGGGCACAGCGGAAACGGGAAGTGCGCATTTTTCAGCAAAATACAAACAAATAACCGGGCGAACAAGACAAAAGGAAGTAAAATCTATAAAACAACAAAACATAAATAAAATAAAATTGCTCGCTCTCTGTGCATATTTATGAGCCACGCGGAGAATTTTCGCGGGAGCGATTCAATTGAAATTTCGTATTTAAATTAATTCCTCGAGAAGCCGCTTGTGCCGTAATTATGTATTCACATTAAAAAATAATAACAACAAAAATGCGAAAATGTTAGCATAAGATATGCCAACTAAAATAACTCGCAATTTATGAATTCGCTTGGCGCGCAAAAAAACGAGTTATCGATTATCTCGTCTCATTCATCTATAAGCGGCAATTATTTGAATTAGAAAAATCTAGGTTAGTCAAATATCAAATATTATACCAGAAAAAATACTAGTAAAATGCTAGATAATCATTGCATTCAAGGTAATATTTCATATTCCAATGCAAACGTCGATGATATTTTCCGTTGATTTAGCACAAAAAAAAAGCGTATGCTAAATCCGCATTGAATAAAAAGCGGTGAGGCAAAAAAGTGCGAAATAGTATCGAGTCTATTCTCCTCATACTCATCGAATATCCACGTAGCCATACAGCAGATCTGTTCGGATTTCAAACGACGCGTTCGCTATACTTCAACTTTCACACGGCGCGCAACTTTAATACAAAAATATTAAATCGCAAGTGTGATATACGCTAGTTTCACATGTGCTACGATAGTCTCTTTATTTACGTAATACGTGCCTCGTTCGTTGTCATTTCTTCCCTTTTTTCCACTTTTCACTTTTCCAAAGACTGCGCATCCGTATTACGTAATATGCTTTCGCAGGCAGCGACGAGAGGAAGATGATGAAAAAACACGAATGAAGAGAAGAAGAAAACGTGGTGCAAATGGACGTATCCAGTGCGCATATGTTCTCTCCTTATTCTCTTCGTTTTTTTCTCGGCAAAATATTATTTTAAAGTAGCGAAAAAACGTCACGGCAAGAACGAAAATACGCCAATAGAATGGAAAATCGAAATATTGTGTGTGTGAAAGACACTTAGGAGTACACTTCTTTGCAGGCGCACGCCGCAAGCAGATTGTAATCCGAGGATGTAATCTACGTTGGGCGAAAAGGCGATAGAAATGCGCGCCGCCTCCACTGCCGCCACCACCGCTGCTGCTGCCGCTTGGGAAAATCAATTTGAACAATTTAACTAGCACACAACATGTGGTTTACCAAGGCGAAAATGTTTGCGCTATTTTTCTTTATTGCTCCATTCGGTTAAAACCCAACAAAAATAGTTCTATTGAAGTTTGGCGATAAAAACTTTTAGTTTTATAATTGGAAATTGTGGTTAACATTATTCTCTAATTACCATCCAAAAACCAAAATTTCTTCGCTAACAATTTCGTAACCAAAAAACGTGTAATCTACATGAATTAAGCAACAAATTTTCCCTCGATTTTCAGTCACGATTTGCAATCTAGGTAAATAATAACAACGCACGTCATAATTTACAAATTTCAAGTTTCGCTTACTTACACGAAAATTGCGTTCAAAAATCGTTAAAGCTTTCTTATCTGGAATCAAATTTCATGTGGCAAATTACATGCAAATCTCAACAAGAAACTCATTACTTACTTGTTGTAAGTACGTCTAAGCAAACAACAATAAATTAACCTATTTTTCCAGCCGACCGAAAAAGTATTTATGCGACGAATTTTTATTAGGCATATGGAATGCTGGGCGGGTGTTTAATTAAGTAAATAGAACCCTAAATTAATTAACAAAATAGGGGTAAAAATCACCTCATCAAGCGTTGGAATAGAATTAAACTAATGTGTAAGAGATGAGAGTTGCTAGAATACACAAGAACGCGACGGCAAAGAAGAGGAGAAGTGAAATTAATTCGCACGAATTCATTCGTAATTTGTTATTTTGAGTTCTCGCTAACAGCGCGAGGGGCGGCGGCGCGCATTCCTAATCCCCAAGTTGAACGCATACACACAGCGTGGCACACACACTTTCCGTTTGCAAGGAGGCCACTTATGGCACTTCCGCTTCGAGGGCTGAAGAGAGCGGAAAGAAAGAAGCGCGCCGCATGAGAGACTCGCACGCTCGTTAGAAGCGCCGCGGCGCGCGCGCTCGGCGTAAAGATTAGGCTTGTCAGAAACGTCAGCGTCGCGAAAATTCGCCGTTCGCGATGTCGCGCTCACATCGCGAGCGCCATGGGGGCGGCTTTTGTGCCATGCACACAATATCGGCGGCGCGGGGGCTTTTGTAAATGCACACACTTCTGCATTTCACATCCATTTATCATCAATAAGAAAGTGATGAGAGCACATTGCCATCAACGCCCTCGCTTCCGGTACAATGCGGTGGTGGTGTGTCTTGAACTTAACTCGACTGAAGCGAACAAAACAGAACATCGTTTACACTTTCGCGAATGTATCAACACCCTCTCCAACCCTCTCACTGTTGGCTCCTTTCCTCTCAAGCGCGACCAAAGACGCGGAAGTTATGGCTCATTTAAAAACCATAATTAGTTCATTAAGCTTAATTGAATTACGAGTTAATTTGCGCTGTGTTTTTGAGTGGCTTCTCCTCCCGCCGACGGCAACAACCGCCGCCACTGCCGCCGCCTCGAATTCGTTCCTCGCGAATACGCAGAGCGTTAGTTTTCGAGTTGTGACACACAGTGCTATTAATAATTCATTGCGCACATTTTATGCCATTATGTTTTATTATCTTGCGAATGGCAAATTCGTTGTTGTTCGGCGCGCAGTTATGAAAATGTTGTTTGTTTACTCCTCTCAGAATTTCATTTCATAATTTATAATAACTTAATAAAGAATGCCACAAATTGTTGTGCAATAAAATAAAATATGAAATTGTAGTTGTGAATTGTACTCGGGCCATCCGGAGGCGGCAACGGCGATGGAGAATATGAGCACCGAACTCGAGCGAGTGAAAGACGCGTAAATAAAAGTTTAAATGCGCGAGAGCAGCGAACGGCAACGAAGCGTCTGTCAAGTTAAATGCAATATTTTCCGGACGCACACGTGAATAAAAGAAGACGTAGAATTTTATAAATTAGTTTTCAGTTAGTTTACTATTTACCAATGTGCACGCAACAGCGAGCGAGAGAGCAGCGGAAATTAATTAAATACAAACTTGTTACAATTTTACAACGTACCTAGCCAATTACAGCGAAAATAAAATAAAGTAAAGTGAATGTAAATTATTATTTACATAAAAGACTAATTTTGCACAGAAAGTGATAAGCACTCATCTCCTATTTTTTTGTACGCTTTACGTGACATTCGCGTCCAAACAGGATAAAATAGATGAGTGAAAGGGAAGAGCATAATTGAGAAGAATTTTCTGCATACATGCACGCATATTTTGTCCGGCCTTTGATTGCACAGAGTTGTGCGCACTGCATGTATGCATGCATACAGGCGGAGGCGGCAAAATGATTTTTACTCGAGTTTATGGTAGCATCGCCGTCGTTCGGCGAATTGAAAATTTAATGAGATCGCGACCGTCGATATGAAATATCACTCAGAATATCATCCCTAATTTTAATTGGGCCATTTTAAACGAAGGGAAACGTCACGTTTCCGGCATGTGCGGACCGAGAGACATCGCTGGACATCCTCTAAACGAATGTCCATGAAAATCAATTTCGATTGTACGAATGTACCCAGCCATGCCGCCCACCCAACCAACCCCAGCGATGGTCGAAAGAGAGCCTTCAAACCAACCCTTCACTTCACATTTCGCATGAAACGAAATCCCGTTTTAATCGCGTGCAGATTATCGAATTCGAACAACTCTCTCTACGGTATTTTTAACTCGAGTTGCAATTGCAATTTAAAATCTGTTTTTTCACTAAATGTTTTCAATTCCCCGGTAAATAATAGTGGCATGTTTTTAATTACGCGCGTTAATGATCAAATTTTGAACGAAATCAACATCTCCGAAATGCGCTTGCGCAAATTATGTTTGCTAATTGCATAAGTTCAAAAAAAGGCACAAATGGTATTAAAAAAAGGTCTATTTCTGACAGGCAAAAGCTGATTATCACGCAAAATAAGAAGATAATCCGAATGGAAATACGAAAATTACGCGCATGGCTGACATCGCGTCGCTCTTTATACGTGCGTTACTCGTCGTTGCGTTATTAGCATTATTATTGATGTTGTTGTTGTTGTTTTGGTATGCGCAGTATTCGCGTGTTTCCTGCACATCGTTATGCGTCGGTTTTGGTTTATTATCTGTCTAAATCTTGATGATATATTCAAGTATTCGGTAACATGCGTAGCAATGTCACATGCACTCGTTGGTCGTCCGATCGTAAATCGAGCCCGAATTAGAATTAACGTTTAATAGTCCTTTGCGCGCTGCGCCGCAATGCCAATAATGACAATTTTAATTAGAACCCACCAGCAGCAGCAGCACGCCATAGTTCAATGCACAAAGCCCATTGCGATTGCACGAAATTGATTGAAGATGCCCTTGTGTATTGCTTGTTAATGCGACTTCCATTTGCTTAATGCGAATGTGTGTTCGCCGACCATCAAATAACATTTATTCATAATTTGATTCAAACTGCCCTCTGTCTCATTCTTTTTGACGCTTAAAATTATATGCGAATGCATGTTTTACGTGGCCACTAAATTGCGAGTTTTTAAAGTGAAAAGTTGTGCAAATGACCGAAATTTAATTGCAATTAGCCTAGATCCGTGTACGGATGTGGACGTTCATGTTCATATCGTGTTGTTTGAACGAGGAACGCAATTCAGTTTCAGTTTCATTACACGGCCGGTGCGCGCCGAAGCGATGAGCGAGCGGAAGCCAAATTCATTACAGTTATTAAATTGGTCGAGGGATGCGCGCAAGGTTCAGTCGAATGCATATTTTGCATGCGCCATGCTTCCGAATACATTCTGGCCAAGGTGTAATTAATTGGTCATTGCTTTATAGCCTCTATTTGTTCTGCTCGTTGTGCAAATATCCACATGAAAATTGCTATGCATATTATTAAAATATTGTTAGAAAAATGATATATCGTATTTCCCTGTCCTCAGGAAAAATAGACTTGAATTTAGTATGTGTCTTATTCAAAAAATAAACTTTAAGACATCCCTAAATGCATCCTATAGATTTTTCTAAAAATCGAGATGCGTCTGAATCCGAGAATTGGGATATAATTTTCAGGACAAAGGAAATACATTTCATTAATGTTATCCTCCTTCTGAATAATTTATCCTTACAAAATCGGTAGAAATACATGTAATACTAAATGTTCTGGGGCGGTTATAAATACTTAAGAAACACATTCATAAATGCGTAATCACAAACAGCAAATCTATAAATTTTTTAATTTATCACAACCTCTCCACATTCACGGCGAATCGCATAAAGCGCACAGAGGAAAACGCGCATTCCAGCTAATCGTTTTCTAAATCCATAAACGCATGCAATTATTAGTCATCGCCGCAACACGCGTGTGGCCTTACCTGCACAAAGCGAATGCAATTTCTTTTGTAGTTTTCTGCTGATAAGATTTAATTAATGCATTAATCTCTTTGTTTTCGAAAGAGCGCCACCGGCAGTGAAACAAACGCGTGCATTTGTTACAAATGCAACGCGTGTTGTTCGTGGTCGCCGAAAGGGAGGAAATAAAAATATTTTTTCTGTCTACGCGCAGATAATTAATTGGAAAAAGATAAAAAGGGTAATTTTGCCGTGGCGGGCCGCGATAAAAATGATTTCATTTAATAAATTAGCAATTTAAAGTAATTAAGCGAAATGAATGCGTGCATTTTTCTACGTATCCACCTTTTTTCGGCGAGCGTGGAATGGGGGGAAGGAAGGCAAGCGTTATCGCAAGGCACGTGGAATTTTTCGGCGCATGTAAGCATTTCCTAATGAAATGAACGCCGCATGCGAAGCGTACGCGAAGAAATTTAATGACGCGAAAATGCATTTTTTCCATGGTAAATGTGTTCGAATGATTTAGATAGCACAAGCGTGCGCGCTCGGCTCGCTCGCGACTATCTGCGAAACGGGGAAAACATTTTTAATCATTGTGCTATTTTTTGCCATCATCGCGCGCGCACCCGAACACACATTTTACCTAGCCTTTTTTCCAGTATTGTTTTCACTGATAGACTTGCGTTACGTTTCTCATTTTCGTCGCTCTTTCCTATTATTCGCATAACTCTGCTATTTTTCATGCGCGTAACTAGCGTGTTATTCGGGGTTACCTGTGCCCGCTTCCAAATGGCGGCGGTTTGTAGGACGACTTGGGGCGGCAAACGGCGGCAGATGTGATTTTATCGCTAACGATTTAGGTAGCGCATTTGTAATAATATATGGCCGCGATAATGTTTTAATGTTATTTTTATTGTAATTACTTTATTAATTTATCAACATATTTACTCCTTTTTTGCCGCCGATCCATAGCCGCACTTGTGCTTTCTGTTTTAATTTTAATTATTTTTTAACGTAAAACTATGAACTATTTAAATGTCAATATCTTACTTTCTCGTTCATTTGCATTTAACTTTTCGCATTTGAACATAATTTAATATTCAAGCAAATAATAATCATAAGAACGGGTTGGGGGCAGCAATTCGTAAAGGCGCGACTTTGCCAAAGCCAGCAAGCATTTTATCCAAATGTCTCGCATATTTCATTTTCGCAGATCAACAACATTGATAACGCTCACAGTTTTTTCTCTACTCTCTTTCCGCTCTATTTTTCCATAAGGTGTTCGTGGTGTGCGCTTGCCTAATATAACAATTGCGTCGTTCGCCGCCGTTCGCATGTCGGGGAACACTCAGTGACAACAACAATAACAAACATTCGCACGTCGTGCTCCAAGGGCTGCTTGTGACGCCACGGGGGCGGCTGTGGGAATGTTCATCTATAGATTAATATAAAAGGGGTTCGGTTTTAATATGGGCGAGGTAAAAATGTGACGTGACTTAAGTATCGTGTTTCCCGGTAATAAATTACGCACTCATTCCATTTGAGTCGCATACTATAAATTTCGCCGATAAACGAACGGCGGTCGTCGTTTCAGCCCCCAAGCGCGCGCTGCCGCCGCCACAGTCGACCCCTTTAACTATATTTATGCATGCGCGTCGCTGCTTAACGAGAGCCATTTAACTCTTTATTTCTAAAATTCATGGTCGCACTAACCTAACTCACGTTTTTCTCTAAATTATAATAAATATATTTTTAAATTTATGTCCATTAACCCGAACATAATTAAAAAAAACAAATGAATATTCCCTGGTCGAAGTGTCGAATTCGAAAGCAATTAGCTAATTATACATTACATAAATTAATAATACATAAACAAACGGAATGCTTTGTTCGTAAATTGCGAGCGAATGTGGTAAATTTAGCGCAAACTAAAGCCGAAACCGAAATACGTAGTAGCAATAGATAAATGTTGCTAAATTCGGCATTAAAACTCTTGCACGTTGCATTTATCACCCGCACGTTGTTGCAATGATCGCACTCATAACGCGTGCAAGGATGGATTTTAAACAAGTTGTGATCCACGTTTGAACTTACAAACAAGTTTCGATTAAAGCGAGCGCGCAAAGTGCGGAAATATGGTCGAAGCCGCAGTGCATTCAGATTGTCGCTTAGCGCACTGCCGGCCCCCGAAGCACACACATGTGTGAGTGTGTGCGTGCTCCAACGCTTCCTTTGATTACAGCCCAGCCCGCCACTACTGCCGCCTCCTAATAGGAAACGAGTGCATTCAGGTACGAACAATTTTGAAGCCTCACTCTATCCAAGGATTTTCCCATAAGCGTCCAACTCGTAGTGATTTCTAAAACGCATTGCAATGCAACACTTCCGCTTGGCTATTGCCATATCCGCTGGACACACGCGCATACCCTTATTTATCTACAACTTGAAAGTTTTATTATCTCGCACTTTGTCGAGTGGGCTAAAAGCATGAAAATTATCCTCGTTTCATTGTTCCATGCATTTCGATAATGCAATGCATAAAAGTGCAATTCAAATGCACATAATGCAAGGAAAATTGTGAGAGAATGAAATCACTAAGAAAAATGTGCTTTCATGCACTCACGAATTTGATTTCCTATCAAGCAGATAAATTCGAAACTCGTATCGTCGCACACACACAGAGAGAGAAGAGTTAGATAACATGTGACTTTAGTCGAGTGTGTTTCCCCGAGATATCCGACTTTGCATCAATTTGTATTGCTGCATGCACCTTAACATGCAGTTAAACTTTACGATTTGTAATGTAAAACTGAAATCCATTACTTTTAACGAACACTAAGTACGTAATCTTAAAATACAACATGTAAACATAATATTTATGAATATTTTAGTTTTTTCCGCGCGCCACGCTTTATGCGCAGAGCGTGGAATGAATTTCATAACGATTTTACATAAAATTATTCAATTCACGACGAGTGCATGCATGCATCATGCATGCTTTACTTTGTGCATTACAACTACGGCCGACGAAGGAGGAACACGAAGCAGCACGACAATATCTGCGATCTGCGTTTGACTATAAAGGCGGCTGCTGCGCGATGACAACAAGAGGCGGCAGACGACGCGAGGAATGAGGTAAAACACGCTGAATGAAATTGAATAAAATAACGTAAAATGTAATGCACCAGAGAGCGATGCGCGTGCGGCTTTGCTAAGATTGTCGAGCAAACTCGTTACGTCGTCGTAAATGCGACTTTAAAATCACGTCTTCACCGCCGCGTTTGCTTTGGGTTTTGTGCGCCAGAGTTTCAACCAGTAATTATTTAACAATGACATAATATAGACGAGTTATAAACTTTGAATGCGCGCACAGTGCAGACAGCGTGTTCGTACCCTTGTTGTGTGTGGCGCTTCTTCGCCTAGCCGCGCACCAAGTCGAGAACGCTTTCTTTAACTCTATGAGATCTACGATGCGATACGATGCATTCGAACGAACAAACGAAATTGCCACTCGTGCAGCGCGTACGAAATAAATTGTTGCAACGAACGAACGCGAAATGCACCAACTTGCGCAATGTATTATGCGAGTGCATTAATTTTTATTAGCGAGTTCATGCGAACATTCACTGCTTCAATTAAATATACTACATTTTCCACATCTTGGAACAAATTATTCGACTTGATAGTAATTTAATTTTATTTCGTTTGCAATCTAATTAAAACTTTAATATAATGTGGTGGCGTTACATTTATTGATTAATAAATATGATGAAACAAGGCAAAACACCTGGTGTGGGCAAAGTGATTTCGCATAAACAATGTTAATTATCAAACGCTTTTACCGAGCGAATCATCAATGGAATAATTGATGCATCGATGCATTGGACCGATGCAGAAACTGCTCTACTTCACAGCTAAAGCAAGAATAGGGTAGTTTCTACCCTTTATTATCACAACGCATCATACTCAACTGTTTTATTTAAAAGCAAAGCAAAGCAAAGCAAAGCAATTGCGTTTTTATCTATCTAATGATTGACTGATTCCAACAAAGCCACCTAACATGAATTACGATTAAACTTTCACGCCTTTATGAATATTTCCCGATGGCGGTGGTGAACGCATGAGCTGCAAATTGCTCATAATGCTCATTCATAACGTCCTTACCGACCCCCATTTCCCGTTCTTCCATCGCATGAGTGATGCAACGTATGGCTTTTAGTGTTCGGGACAAAAGCATCTCCTTCGCGCACTGTATGTGCGAAATGACAATAAGGGCCGATGGCAAATTTTTACTTCCCAACAATTTCGGCGAGGGTATCTTAAGCCGCCGCCGTCGCTGCCACTGGCGCACATAACGGGGCCGGCGGCCAGTGATGCTAAGTGTGAAGTAATATTCGTAGCGCGCGCGACGCAAGGACTTTTAGTGTTGATATAAATTAGATCTAATACCTCGCGTTAATGCTAATAACGACGGCGCGAACGCCTGCGTCCTCTAAATCAGAGGATAAATGACCTCGTTTTCGCCCAAGAAGCGCGCACACGCCGCAAACGTCGACACGTCCCCCTTACGCGCATCACCCCGGGGGCGGTGGCGGCGACGTCGTGCCTCGTAAAGAATTGCACACGTACACGCACAGTTTATTTGATAACTTTCGCAATAAATAATTTTTACTTAATCTATAATTATCTCGAAAAACCATTAACAAATAGACATTGCGTGTTAATGCCACTCTCGCACTAGCGAGCTGCAATAGTAATACGAAAACCGTCAGAAGTAAAATTATCGTTATTTGAAAAATACTAAAGTCATTTTTATAAAATTCAAAGAATTTAGATTCTACTTTCGCATAGGGGTTGTTTTGATAAATAAGCGTCGGTTAGCGTTTACGACATGCAAATGTGTAAATCTCAAGTCGTGAACATTTCCGCACAAAACGCGCGTGATTTTTCATTTCTTTGTGAGGTCAAACCCTCCTGGCGGCGGCGGCAAGCAACGCACTGCCTGCATGCGCGTGCGAGCGACAATTTGCTTGTTGCTCTTTTTTATAGTCGCGTTTCCTCGAGCCCACAATGCGCAATAAAATGTGACAAAAAAGTTGACAAATTTATTATTTGTATCTCATTGCTCGCAAAGTTTGTTCTGCGAAATAAATCTATGTACACAATCGAATTTAAATGCGCAAGTTTGGAAACACTCCAAACGCTCAACAGTTCATTCGACGAGTTTTCTTTCAATGCAAAAGAGGCGCGTCGCGTCGCGTCGTCCTCTGAAATCGACGAATGCGTTTAATCGGCGGAAAATTCGTAATCGATTTGCCGTCCCCAACAGTTTACCGAAGCTGTTGCACATTAAACACACATCATTAGTGCGTCCGTCTCTCCTCACTATGCATAAAACCACAACACTTTTCGCTGCGTATCGCATTCACCGCATTGTATTTGATTAAGTCGTATGTAATTACAGAGTAAATATGCAGGTACGTCTCGTGTACATTTCGTGGTCAATTTGTACAATTTGTGTGTGCGCAGAGAGGCGGGTAATTAATTTCTTCATTAACATGTCATCTTCAACATGAATTTTTTACGCGCATTTCCCGTCCGATTGGCTACGCCAATGGAATTTAAGAAAGTCAACGTTCGATTAATCTTTGCCTGTCACGTGCGGACGGCGGCGGCGCTGGCGGAGCGAGACAAGCGGAAGAACAATATCGGTTTGCGATCGTGCCTTCGGAGGCGGCAAAACGAGCAAAATATATCATTTATCAAAGTTTGACGCATTTACAAAAGGGATGATAAGTTTGTGTGCACAATGTATCTCTATATCCGTAATTAATTAAGTCGAAATTCCATTGTGTTGTTATGCACGCGCTCACAAAGCGTCATCAAGCGAGGCGCATTATGCCCCTCTTCGAAAAGCAATTCAAACAATTTGGATTCAACACATTTCAAACTTTCACTTGCGCGCTCATTGAATGAATGAATGAATGTGGGTGAAGAAGAAGTTTTCGCATTTTTTGCACGTCGTATTTAAATCGGCAACAAAGCGTGTGCGTGTGTGTGATAAATCGCAGTAAGGGGTTTATTTCAATGCAGCAAGCCGGCTGGCTCGAAGGATAAAGAACCCTTGCGCGCGCCTGCGAAGCAATTAATTGAATTTATAATTACTGATAAAATATTAGATGGAGCGCGTTATTTCCACAGCCGTGTAGTGCAGCTCCGCGTGCAAAGTTTACAATAAATGAGCGAAGAACGAATTATTAAGTTCAAGAGTAAGATATTGGGTTTTTCATCAAAACTACGGTGGAAGAAGACGCTCAACGAGGTATCTCTCCAGTATCCCGAGAAACTCGGCAAGAAAGTAACAAGTATGAGAAGAGAAACTGGTGGTGTTACCGCCGCCAACTTCCGCCACCTCCGCCAACTCAACTCCTTCATGTACGCACGGGGTACAACTTGATCAAGTTGCAAACTCGATTTATTAATCTCACAATACTGTTGAGCTGTGAACGAGCGTGATAAGAAGCTATATTAATGTGCGTTTAACTCCGCACGACGCGCAGTCTCTCACACTCTGCCTCTCTTTGCTAGCGCATATAAATTATTTCCCTTCTTCGACGCGTGTGGAGGCAGCGATAATGAATGCTCAACATGCAAATAATTGCTCAGAAATGTTTGAATTTTTATTGGATTCGCAAATAGCGGTCCACCAGCGCGTTATATGTGTGTCCAACATGCACTTTTATTAGGTTCTCTTCTCGCGAGCGCACGCTTCAATCGTTAAGTTTTTAATCGCTTTATATTTTCATCCATTGCCGCCTCCAACGCCGCCGCCACCATGCCGTATTCAAGTTGATTGCTGTTTGCTGCATTACTGCATTCGCTGACCAGCATGGCAAAAACGCCTAAGCGTTTTCCGCATCGCAAAGGCTTAAATTACTTCGGCAAAGTTCAAACGTTGTGCGCCATGTGTGGATTACAAAACGTAATGATTAAATTTCTAATTACATATACGTTGAACCAATCACAATTAAATGTGCGTCACTGGCGAAGATAGCGAAAAATATTAAACGATAAAACATAAACGCACTAGCTTGGAAATTATACAATCATAAATACAAATTGGTCACTATCGAGACAAATTGCGGGCAAACATTAATAAATTTCGGCGGCTGTTATTCGCGGTGTCGAAAATGTACATACGAATGAGCGAGTATTTTGTTGATGGCGATGCGCGGCGGCGCGCAGCACTCGGAAATATTCGGAAATGTATTTGTAATGCTTGGGAAAATAATCTGGATTAAAAGCCGGGGCGAATCAGCGCGCTCGGGACATTTGCATGATATGCATGCATACATGGAACGAAACGCCGGCATCGCTGCCAACCCTTTGCAAAAGGCATGCGAAACATACGCGGAATGTAGGCGCGGGAAACTAATTTATAAATATGCATGAGCGCTACATGCATGGGCGTCCGTTCCTTTTATTTCGGAAAATTTTTATTTCTTTTTCGCGCGACACCATCAGCTCCACGAATGAATGACATTATGATCGGGGCGCGTCCTCCATTTTCCGCGTCGTTTTCCTTTTTATCCTGATTTTTTCCGCCCGTGCTTCTTTTTGCCTAGCTATAAATTCAGAAAATATAAATTCGAATGCGATCTTTGTCGATATGCATTATTTGTGTGGCGTACAGTTGTACCACGATTAAAACAAATGCTACTAATCGGAAAGCGACTGTATGCGGAAAAGTAGTAGAGAAAAGCGAATTAAATATCAACTTCCGATCTGACATTATGCGCTCGCGACCAGAACGATTTGTACTCGCGGCGCGCACATTCAATTTGAAAACGCTCGCGCGCGATGTGTCCCCGGATATGAACGCGAATTTACATCGCACAATACATCATGTTCCAAAACACAACCCCAGCCACCACTGCCGCCACTGCTGCTGCTGCCACAAGAGGAGGCTTTTCCTAATATAATGCATACGAGTAAGAGAAAAAGAGCTGCTGTGCGGAAGCACGAATTCCATGTCAGTGTATGCTTTATAAGCCTGTTAGTTGTTGGATGTTCAGTGGCCGCGAATAAAATGTGTCGCGTTTTAAAAAATGAATGAGCGACGCGTAACACGACATGATACGCATGTAACGTTAAAATCTAAAAAAACATTTTTTCATTTGCTCCAACCATGCCAACCAACGTCGAAATAAGCCCTAATTTAAATAGGCACTTACATCTGTTTTCGGATAATTGCATTCAGGAGAGCAAATAGAAAATAAAATTACACAATTGAATATTAAATTACAATAGGCCATGTTGATTTAACTACCCCTCCTTATCCGCTCGCTCGTCAATGAGAGAAAAGCACAGCGGTATAATAATCTTGATGAGGGTAGGAAAATGTCCCATTGAAGTTGTCACAACAAAAATACGAGACGCGACCGAGTGAAAGTAATCGACAATCAACGAGATTAAAATCACAATGACATGCCAATTGTATTGCGTTTCCTTGTATGCGCGAGCGATCCGGAGTGGTTGCACTTGGCATGTATCGAACAAGACGAGAGCGGAGGGTATATTGAAAAGGATCAGGTTTATTACTACCTGACGATTTCTATTCGCGGACTGAACATGAACGCAAACTGTTGGCGACATATTACGATTGTCAACCACACATCTGTTGGTAGAGGACGCGTGTGCAGCCTACGGGGAAGATAAAATAATGGCGATTATAATCGACGTTGTCCAACGGGCAATACACACAGCAAGCGAGCTGTGGCCCCGCAGGAAGTTGAACCGAAATCTCAACATCCCGTTCTGCACGTTGTCCCAGCGGTCCTTCCACCACTTTGCTCGCAACTCGTTTGTTCATCATCATACGTTTCTACATCTGTCGTGTCCTGCCCTGCCGCCGCTGTTGTTGAAACAGTGAAACGGGACACTTCCAATGGGACGCAATTCCGTTGCGCTCCAACCCAATGGACCTTAATTGTACAAGGTGTGTGTGCGCGCTCTGATTTAATTCAATGAACCTAACCATGTCTTACTGCAATTATGCAAATTACGCCAAGCAGCAACAAACTAGCATAATTTCATTGCGCATTGGAAACGTAGCAAAATTATAATGCAGACAGTTATGACCAAAAAGGGAAAGAAGTGAGAACACGCAATAAAATGAGAAATATTTGTCAATTACGTTATCGTACAATGTGCAGAGCTTGTGCGCTGTGCGCGAGTTTATGATAAAGAAATTCACATTAAATGAAGTTTCCTCGAGCGAGCGAGCGCAATACGCGGTTTGCAAAGTGTTGTTTAGTTAGTTGGCACATTTTCATTACAATTACATTCCGTCGAAGTTCCTCGTTTCGCATCGCAATTTCTATTTGCGACTTTTCCGCGTCCCATGAATGAAACGAGCGCATAACGCGAAAGGAAGATATGCGCACATTGGAATTGAAATTAGCTGCTCGATTTTGCCAAGTAAAAATAAGCGAGGCGAGTGCAGGCGGCGGCGGCGGCGGCGGTGGCGATAGCGGGAGCAGGGTGGATGCGAGTCGAGTGAGATTATATGTCCCAATAATAATATTTAATGAAATGTAAATAACGCTGTGACGTCCAATGCACAAATAATAAAGCAAACAATTCCAATTTAAAGCCTTATTTCATCGTAGTAATAAAGTAAATAAAACAAATACGTAAACGTTGGCGCAAATTGCATTTTTATCTTAATGACGTATTTCGATAAGTATCAATGCAAGCATTTTAATAGTTTGCTTTTATTATTTTTATGTCGATAAAAGCGAAGGAGCGAGCGACATTGAGCGAAATAAAAATGTATAATGTTTAACGTCACATAAAGGTATATTCTGCAGATCCCAGCGGATTTAAATTCATTTTCTATTGCAATCTGTGCGAGTTGTACGTAGATTGAGAGAGCCCGACCGAGTCTGCAAACTCCATGTCAGCCCAGCCCTACTTCTCTGTGTTTTTTGTATTTTATATGTTTATTTCGGCTGCGGCGAGTTTACTTGCTCTGCTTGGCCGTGCTTTCAAACGCGATGAAACGGGCTTATTTTGCTATCAAACCGCACAGTGCCAGTGCAAAAATGAAAGCGCAAATCTTCGAAGGCCAGTCAACACGCCGCGCGCCGCACACTGGACAAACAGACTGCTTTTCGGCCATATTTTTCAGCATTCGCCCGGGCGCAATTCTCAAGAAATTCACTCGTGAGCTAAACGCAATTTACAAAGTGATTTATGTTTGTGCACTTGCGATAAATTTAATGTTTTAATATATTTCCTAATGCCCAGATCCGTCTACGCGCTATGCCCATTCGCGACTCGATAATAGCGCATTGAAAAACGTCTCGTTTACTTGTTTTCTGGATAGAAAAAAAATATTGAACGAAGAAACGAAGACAATTGGGCGTTCAACTTGTTATAAAGGTATATCACGTATCATCAACGAGGGTCGAGTCGCAGCAGCGGCAGCTGAAGAACAAAAAAAAAGAAATGTACGCGTCTGTATGCGACAGACGCGACTGACAAATTCGATACGGAACTGATCGTAATTAGACCAATTGGTAAAGAGGAGCGAGCGACGAACGAACGCCGCCACGTGCGTTGTTCCAAGGGAAGCGACGAACGATCATCATTATTTTCGCAGAAATGGAAATGCTTCCAGCACTGTACAAAGCCAAAGAGAACGTGAAAAATGCGACCGCATTATGCCAAGCGTGCTGCTGCCAGTAAGATATACCTACAATATTGTAATTGCGTTCAATTCGTTTGTTCTTTTTTAATAATTCATGTTATCCTATACTGTTTTTTATTTAAATCTTGCTCCATTCCCAAAGTTTTGTTGAATTGAAATTTTTCTCGAAATTGATTTTTTATTGCACGCATTTTGCAACAATAGGCTAAAATTCGACCCCCTTGAAAATATGAATATTTTACAAATGATTGTTACCAATGAATATCGACGGTAATTACAATAATAATTCGCATTCCCAATTTGGACGCTCGCAATCGAACTGCGAATGCAAGGGAGGAAAAAGCGGTGAAAATAGCGCGTGCGATGCATACGCAGCGTACGAAAACATGTGATGTTATTTTGATGAAGCATTGTGCATTATTAATTTCACATACAACAGTGCCCTCAATGGTAATTGCACGAAGCGTACGTACGTGGAGTTTCGGGGTGCGGGGGTGACAAAGCAACGAGTTCAAGGGAATAATTTATTTCGCATTTCGGCAATTATAAACCAAATATGGCAACCCTTATTATACCGAGTGTCTGTCCATTTTTCCATTAGTTAAATGCATAATGAATGGATACATGGTGTTCGGCGTGAGGTATCACAATATTATCGTTTCTGGATTGTAGATTTTCGACGCAGCGTGGATACGCAAAGCATTAAATTTGTATATGTTGAATAATATTGTTAATAATTTATGCGCAATAACAATTTATTGTTTATAATATGCGTGCGGAACGAATGCGAACGAAACGAGGGTGGCGGCGGGGGTGGTTGGTCGCATGATCATCAGGTTTGCTTTTACATGCCTTTTCAATTATTTAAATTGCTCCGGCTCGATATCATCGTGAGAGCGAGTGGAGCTGTTGTGCTAAATGAATAATTCGATACATGCAGCCACCTGACTCTTTTCCGCCAGCACAGAGTGCATAGGGGGCAATCCGGCAGCTCTCATTAATTATTATCGTTATCAGCTGCTCTAATCGCCCATCAGCATAAAACTACATTCTCATACGCAAACGCGCGCGCCCGTTGCACTCGCTCCCTTTGAACGTGAACGGAATGAATTTTAACAAGTGCATCATTATTTCACTGCGAGTTTATAAATGCAACACACATCAACAATTGGTCGATTGTTTGTAATTCGTTAAAGATTTTCCCGCGATTTGCCAATTAATTACGCCAACTATCAATTTGCCTAATCATATTTGTTAGTTATTCAATAGGTAATATAATATGCGTGATATATTATTTCAATTTCTCAATGCATCGCGGCTCTATTATTCATATTTTTTAATTAGAAAACTTCCGTATGAAATTTTCATAGCTGCTTTATTAAACAGTAACGTTTTTCATTTTCACCTGATTTCTGCCCACATTTCATCCTGCATTAATAAACGCTGCATTTGAAAGTTTCATTCTTTTAATGGCGCGCACTATAGCGAACGTTTCTTGCGCTTCATTAGCGGAATGAAATATTTTGCAATTAATTAAGTGATTCGCTCTCGTCACGGCAAAGAAACGCAGTTAATTTAGCGAAAGCGGCGCGGAAAACTTTTGTCGAAATTGGCTTTAAATTAAAATAATTAAGTTGCCAGTTTATAATAAAGAGGAAAATGAGAGTGCAGACGAATAAGAATATAATACGAAAGTTTTGCGCTCTCTTAAAATTTAAAAGTATTTTGCATGGCAAACGCGAAGAAAGCTTCTTGCTCGAAGCACAAGCAAGTAAGCAAGCAAGCAAGCAAGTAGTGAAATTACTTCAACGTACAACAAAGTATGGAAAGTTTGCTCGTTGCACTGGTTTACTATTTATTAACCACAAACAAGATAATTACCAGCGAGTTTAATTCCGAAGCGCACATAAAAACTGTTTTTGCATTAAACTCTAATACGAACGCATTTGCACTCTGCTGCAAATGACATTCAATTACATAATCGTAGACATTTAAATGCGAAACTGTATAAAGAAAAAAGTTAATTGAGCGTAATAAATGTAAATGGAAAAAAGCTACGAACGTACGTAGGTATAATGCTGAAAATATATTTTAATTGTCAATTAACTTTTTTTCTAGTTAAGCTAAGTAAAATAGAATTAGTGGCTATTAATTTTGAAGGGTTGTAATAACGAAAAATCTCACAAATTTTAAAGCAATTTCTATAGAAGAATTAAAATAGCTTAAGACTTTCGACTGCGCAGTATTTCACCATTCCGCATGTCTGAGCATGGAATTTGTTCGGGAAAGAAAAACCAAGGGTTTGTTGTAATACGGGGGCAGCGGCCGGATAAGTTTTTTGACTAATGGCCGCTCGTATATTATTTCATTCATGCGCGCGATCCGAAAACGCTCTTTAATGTTCGATACTCGTGGCGGCAGCGGCGAAACGCTTCGAACAATCAGCGATATCAATTTTTTATACGCGTGCGCACCCTTCGTCGGATTGTAAGGACTCAATTTCGCCTTTTTCTCTCCTTCTCGTATTCCTCCTGTTCCTCTGTTTTTGTACAAACCGACAGCATCGGGGTAGGGCAATCAGCTTAAAACCAGCATTTTCTGATTTCCTTCCTTCTTTTTCTTGCGCGGTGCTCATTCGGCACTTTATCAGTGCCACGACACCTCTCGCAAAATATGACTTACGATCATCAAGCGCGACCCTCTCCGAACGCCATAAAAAACTTTTTATTTCTTTGCGAAGCGCGCCACGCACAGATTAACATGTGTTTCGACACTTTATTGTTTCCCCATTGGAAATCAATGATTAATTCACCTAATTTCCAAAGTTTCATCGTTTTTCAGTGGATGCATTCTCGCGCTTTATGAGCAATGAAAACTTATAATGGATAAACATTTAAAGCAAGGGCGTCCTAAATATAAATGCACCAATCACGGACGAACGCTGGGTTGCTTTATTATAAAAGTTTTTCATAAGGAGCACTGAGCTGTCCTCATTGCGCGCAGGAGAGGCCGTATTTTCTTATTGTTTAGAAGACTACACACAAAAGAGGGTAGGTTGAAGTTGGAGCCCCAAAACGATGAAATAAAATGGCTGATTGCACAATCATGGGGACTGCGCGTGCGCGCCCGACTTATACAAAGCCTCGGCATGGGAGAGAATATTGCGTCACTTCGACACTCTAATCACATACGAGCAGCGGGTAATAGAGTAATGGGAAAATGCATATTATGTAATAATTTCATTACATTACCGGCCAGCGCAATATTAGCGGGTGACCTGCCTGCACCCGCCCCCTGTCCTCAGAGCTGAATGAAAAAGGTGGTTGCTGTAGCTCAGGCAGTATGCAGCCCCGCTCTATGATTTGAAAACTGCGGCGGGCACGTTCCGCTCCCAGCGCGACATAACCGTCAACTATGCGATATGCCGTCGAAGTGAAATGCTGATAACAAAAGAACGGCGCGCCGGTGAGGCGGTCGTAGCACACCACCGTTTATGATTTAAGGCACTCTGCGCTTTCATTTCGCTTTTTTTGCCATCGGTCACACACATTCAGAAACTTATTTCATCATTCACCCACCCAACGCGCGCGACTGCGGAGCCTCTTATATTAAACTTCTACTCAAACAAATTTAATATTTCATCATGATAATCACTATACTTCAATGGACGCAAATGTATACACGCGGATAGCGCAAGTACGTTTATTGATTTTCCTTAAGAATGGGAAAGTTAAATAAAACTTAAAGGTAGATTTTTCGAGGTCGTAATGGATAAGCATCGGAAAAAAATTGATGAAGGTAAATTTAATTATACAGGCGGAAATTCCTGATGTATGCACCAGTAAAAGAGCAAATTAAATATTTGAATAAAAATTAAAAATTAATTTATAAGAGCTTCAGTTGCAGGCAGGAGAACGCCGCGGAACGCTGATGTGATGAAGAGATATACGTGTTCACTCGACTTGTTGGTCTGCTTTGTAAAATGCAAGGCAAACAGAAAAACAGGAAAATAATAGAAACGAGTCCATTCTCCCTCACCAACCGACCAGGAACAACACGGACCGAAATAATAAAAAATGATAACACAAATGTGCAAGTGCTTGACACCACACCAGAGTAGCATCACGAAACTTCATTATGAAAACGGCTCGTCATAATGGGGGAAAAAGTGCGCGGTCGAGCTTCCCGTTTTAATGAATATTCATCATTGCTGACAATTAAATTTATTGCCTATTTGATTGCAAGCACGGACGCGCATTACGATCAAACTACTGTAGATATTAATTTCTCAGTTCGTATGCGTTGTGTATTTTATTGATGAATAAATTAGATAGAAGAGTTCACTTTAAATGTGCCTTTGCAAATCGCTATTAGCGTGCACGGTTTATGCATGAAATTTTAAATGTGATGTGTATGGATAATTTAGACAGGCACAGTGCGCACGCGGCACAAATTCCGGCCAATTTGGAACAATCGATGTTGGCACTGGCGTGGCTCTCAACTTGCCAAGTTGGGAATAAAATTAAAATTTGATGCAAACGCACAGGATCAGGAGCAGCAGCGCAGCGCAAACTTTGATCCTCCAGCCGTGGCCGTGGGCTCAAGGTACGACGGGGTTAATGTTAATAACATAGTTCGCACACTTTATTTTGCACTTTGCGTCCCGTTAGCCGCCACCGCCGACGGAATATATAGTTTAATCAACTGACTAGTGCGTGACGTAAAGAAGTCTCGTTGGTTTGTTAATTATTCGGATACTTTTCACGCTGGAAACATTTGAAAAATTCATTTAATTTCGAAAATCTCCTTCCTGGTAAGTAGCTTAAAATAGAATTGATATTTGTTTCGTCGCGGGGCTGTAAAAATGCTGATTACATTTTAAGCATGCTCAGCTTTAGTAATATTTTATTTTATTTGATCAAAGTAGACGTTCGTTGTTGGTATATTGACGAAATGAAACGAAACGTGCGTGAATTTACTTTAGGTTTTCGTTCGAGAGGTGAGCATCTCAGTTGCTCGGTTCGATCGCGCAGCAAGAGGTAAAGCAAGCACATAGAAGATTTTCCAGCGTTCGGAATTTTGATTCAATTACACAGTGAGAAGGCAGCGCGAATTTCCTGGTCCTGGCGTGGAACGCGCAAGCAAGCAAGCAAGCAAGGAAAGCCTGCTCGCTTGGTGGAGCAGAAAGCCAGAGTGTGTAAACGCGATGAACAATATAAAAGAGCGACGCGCATGTGAATATAGACGAGCGACAAGGTGCCGAACGGGGCTAAGTGCCAACGATCACATCTCTTAGGACGACGACGAGAAGCGAACACACACTCGTACCGTGTGGAGGCGAAGCCAAATGAAGAAGAATACTTCTCCAGGCGAGGCGGCAAAGAGAAGGCTATAAGCTCGAAATGAGGCCGATGCGAAAAGATGCAAAAGCAAAGTGAATTCAAGAGCATGGATTCGATTGCCGTTCTGTTGCTGCTGGTGCTGGTGCTACACACGTTTCCTCTCTCAACCTTCAAATTTTATCCGATCCGCACCCGCCTCTGTTGCCGCCAACGAATATTGAATTTTTTATGTATATCGCCTCGTGCGACGTCAACCGCACTCATCCGCATAAATAAATACCGTGTGGTTTAGTACACCAAAAGATTTTCATTCAACTACTCGCGCTATAAATTAGAAACAAAAAATTAAGAATTCCAAGTACAGCTAGCTTGAATTATTGAATCGGCTTTGAATTGTACACGAACCCAACGCGATGCAGGCGCGCATTCGACGTGCAAATGAATAAATGAAATATAAATAGGCTTTTGATTGGAAACGCCGACGACGCCTGTCTGTGCATTGGATGCAGGAGTATGCAATCAGGAAATGATTATGTTTAAATTTAATTTTCCACTCAAATACCCAAACTCTGCCTTTTCTCAATAAATAAACAGCGTTTAATTAAATCAAAGCAGCGTACAATTCAAATTCCATTCTATCATTCTGCTGCCTATAATAATAATTGTTGCCGAATGTTTGTTAAATAAGTTTTTTCCTAATTATAATCATATCAATTGCCCTGAACTCCTGGCGTGCAAGAGCGAGGGATGAATTTATCTCGTATGGATAACAAGATTTCTAAATAATATTTCGCATTAAAGCGAATATAAATAATTATACAATAAATCATAATATTCTGCATTATTCATCCGAGTTTTTCCATGTTCGGCGTGGCGAAAATAATTTTACATTTGCATACGCACAAAGCCTAATAATACACCCTTTATCATAATTTTTAGGCAACGCATTTTTTATAAACAAATAACTCATACTCAAGCGCAGGTATCGTGTTTGCTTTGCGCGCAAAGATTTTTTCCAAACAACAAATTGGCGCAAAAAAGAGTTTTCGCTCTTATGCGCCCATATATTATACATTTAAATATTTCCAACTTTCGATGGCTTCGGCGCGGCTGACGACGTTTGGCCAAAAGGCAAAAAGGCACCGTGTAATAAATCAAACTTTTTTTCGCCCTGCGCGCACTCGCGCACGCGGATGCATTCACCGTCTCGCGATAATTCAATTCCGTGTGTGGAAACGAATACGAAAACGCTCATGCCGACTGTAAAAGTAAGTGAGCGTTCCACTTCGTCGTCGTCGACGTCGCTGCCGCCACTTGGCATTCGCGATGCGGCTGCACGCGTGGATCTTCTTCGGCAATCAGAATTAAAGATGACACCGATGTTTTTCGTCCCTTGAAACGCGCACCCTGTTCGCATTTCTAATGCGCCGTGCATTCTTTGCACGTGTAAACGCCTCGCGCATGTGTCTGCTTGCGGTGAGTGGCGGCAGCTTTTTTCCCACCGCTGGCCGTCGAAAGAACAAAGCGCACAAACTTTGAACGTATCCAAACATTGAAAGAGTAACGTTTCTCACTGCGCACCCCGAATCGGTTTCCTCATTTCTTCATCTTGCTGCGATTTCTCTTTTTTGCCGCCACCGCCACCGCCGCCCACGCAACCGAGAAGAGCGACGACGCTGGCGAGTAACTCGATTGACTTGTTTAACTTGGCCCGAACTGTTTTCATGTTGCTAATTGAGTGTACAACATTGAACATGATGAAGAGTGTGAGCCCGACAGAAAGACAGGGAATTTTTCGTATTTTTCTTTTCAATTCGATTATATCAAAAAGTTACATTAAACTTCGAAGAGCATTCTCGTCGCAGGCAACGACTGTGCCAAAAGTTCGTACAACTCTTCCTCTTTGCTGCCTCTCGAAAAATAATAAAAGTGTAGCCAACTAGTATTTTGTTGTAAGTAAACTTCAATGTTCTCGCGTTTTCGTCACACACTTAAATTTATAGTTTTCCAAACAGTCCGCCAACTTGTTCCACATTTCTCTTCCGGCATCGACGAGATCGCGCGAGTGGGTATTACAAATTAAAATTTAGAAAGTACTTAAGTGTGTTTTATTTTTTATTTCGGGTCGACGAAAAGTATTTTATCGAAATAATTTCTGCAATATGCAAGTGTAAAACTTCATCTTTTCAGGGCTCATTATAGAGTTTGCGCCCAATTATAACTTTGCCCCGTCCGAGCTTTTTCTTGCATTTTTAATTAAAACCTCACGAGCTAACCTACTTAAATATATTTTCAAACAAAATAAACAAGCGCGCTTTAGCAACTCCTCCAGAAGAATAACTATTATTAACTACTTTTTGCAGCGCGTGCACTACAGCCGGTCTCGGCTAAAAGCATTTCTCACTTAAGGGCGCGTAATCAGAAGATTATTATTTTGAAAATAAACATTATTTTCTCGGCGGACGACAAAAGGGAAACTTATTACACTTTTTGCGCTCCCTTAAGCGCTAAAGATTTCCGCGGTAAGTGCATTCGAATGACCCATTTGTTTCTATTAAACGAAGGCTCGAGGACTCCGGACAATGTCGAATGATGAAAGTTTTTTAAGTGCATTAAACGCTATAAAGTATGACACATTTTCTAGCACCCGAAATAATTGCATGATATCCTCGAATCATAATTCAATTCAAGTCGCAGGAAGCGCGTAAATGATGTAAAATATGTTAGGATGTTGTATATCAATTGAATTATAGCACTATGCAAAGCCAGATTAAGGCAGAGTGATAAGACTCGATCTTACGATGGGTAAAGTAATAAGAGTACCGCCGACGACATCGTCATCGTTGCCGCCACCGCTGGCTGCCGTCGTGCACGCGAGAGTCAATGTGATTAAGTTGCAACAGCGCGCATGATGCAGCGGCAGAGAGTATCTCATCACTAATCGTGCATTTCAGCAACCGATCGGAAGCGATAGGTTGAAATTGATACCGAAACGGGGCGTCCCAAGAAACGAACGCCTCGCGCGCTCTTCCGTAATTGTTGCATGCTTAGCGCAGATTATAGATTGAATTTGGACGCGTTCGCCCGTTGCTGTAATTACAGATCGTAATCTTTGGGCCTTCGCTCTACGAAATTGCATTAAGCAATCAATAATCAACTCGCACCTACTACAAATTCGTTCTTGTTCACTCGATTCAATTATAAATACGAAAATGCCATCGAAACTTTCATCGACGAACAACGCTCCGAAAGAAAAACTTGCTCTTTTCTTTCACTCTATATTTGGTTTTGTATCCATGCATTATTTCGTTATCCCTTACGCTTTGTGTATATAATCGATGTAATTTATATCGTGATAGGCGGTTTTCGATTCGATTAGTATTGAAATAATTAATGGCAAACGTCGTCCTACGCAATTCTATCCACTCGTCGCGCCATTGAATATGATCCACAAAGAGACAGGGATATTATATGCAAGCAGCAAGCAAGCAGTACACAAGCATGATAAAACGAAATGATGTACGTAGCTACGTACAATGCGCACTTCTTCACGTCATAACGCGTAATCGTATGAGTGAGCGGCGCATGGTGCTCAATGCACAGTCGGTTTTAAGCATAACTAATTATAAATTTATGCATCGTGCTATACACACTAATGCGGCGAACGAAATGCGGGACTAATTACATCATTCGCATGCAAGTTTTACAAGATACTTCTCCACGCCCGGAGTGCTTTCGTCCTTGTTGAGCGAAACGTATACGTCGCAGGATTTCTCTATCTGGCTTAGGCTTCCATGTCGCACTGCTGCATCCGCATTAGCACTCCACGTCTACAACGCTTATAAGTGTGTTAAACTCGGCTGGCATCGTCGGTTCTGGGAAGCCTTCCACATGTACTACGATATGAATACGGGACCCCGGTCCGGGAACGCTAAAGCACAACTTGTTTTAGCATACTATAGTATTATAAAGTACGAGGAGTACTCGTTGCGCACACCTCTTCGCATCTCTTATACTTTTCAAATACGCGCCGCATAGGATAACTTATTTTGCATGTGCACGCCGAGGCGGCAGCCGGGAGGAGAATTATTGCATTGCTCAGTCAGGACTCATTAATGTGACGCAACGTACGAACGCGCGCACGCCGCCTACGCTAAACAAATTGGCTTTATATGCCTCTTCACTTATGCACTTTTGCATAAATGTTTAAATAACACCAACTCGCGTGCAGCCAATTGACACACTGGATGAGAATTACATTCATTATGCGCTGAATTAATATTCAAAAACTAACTCGACTCTATAAAAACGTCAATCACTAAATGAAAAATTAAATTGCTCGGTTTTTTTCCCCGTTTTTTCCCCCGAATGACGGTTTTTGTTTCCTCTAATTCAATCAATTTCTTATTGATTATGCATATTAAATTACTGACCAACATTTCAATTTTTCCACTGCATTGGCGTGATAAATATGCAAAAGTTGCAAAAGTTAAAAATCCATCACTATTGATAATTACAACGGATTAGCGACGAATATGCGGCTGACAGTTCGTAGTTCATTGTTTGTATCTCACGGCGTATTGTCATCGATATTTATGCTGCGACCAGCAGGCGAAACTCTGAAGCGCACTGACTGTCCGTCCGTTCATTGATATTTGCCTGCACGTACGTACGTATTGCGCGTACAAAACGCTCATAGATGTGCAAAAACATGCGGATGGGATAACACGTTCGAACGCATTCATCCTCCCGCCAGCAAACAAACCCCTTTTTGTGCCCTTTTATTTCAATAAGCAGCGCAACTACGCGCCAGACTCGGTCGGGACGAATGAGTTTTTATTTGTAAATGTCAATAGCATTGAATAGAACGAGCGTACCGCCTCCTGTTTTCCTAGCCATTCCTCGACTACTCCCGGTGTTGTCCCGGCTTTCCGACTCTCTCGATGAGTGAGGATTGAACGTACAACTTCAACTCGGAAATATCATTGTAAACATTCCGCTTATGCATAAATGAAACCTCAAAAAATGCTGACGAAGTGACTATTGTTTATAGAAAGTCGTCTGCCCGTCCTAAATTTATTTGGTTCGATCGGAATTGATTGCATTTAATATGGAATTGATGATGCCAAATGGCAAACGTCAATAAAGTGCAAACTGTTGACAATATCTTGAATTAGCGCATATATACAGGCCTGGTAGTAACCGGGTGTGCATAGTGGGTACACGCGTCAAGTTGAAGCATATAGCGTTAACGTAGTTATTGCTTCAAGACATGGCGCAATGCTTGGCAGTAGTAATTACCACTTTATGGAGTCTCGAGTACTGACGCGGGCAGTACTCCGATATCTTACAAGAGAATAGTACATACACACTGCAGTGTGCAATTCATCGGACGCGTTCTCTATATGAGCATTATTATTGCCATGTACTACGGAAAGCAATTGGCGGTCCCGAGGTTCCCATCGAAGTGGAGAGTGCGCGCTCGCGAACGTCCCTAACTTCCAGTTATGAAATTTCGCACGAGTTGCGGGCGTTTCGTAACGCTTCGTCGTTAGATACAGCGAGACGCTCGCGCAAACGAAGAACGCCATTCGTAATAATAAAGTTACTTGCGCGAGAATTGCTAGTCGCTATGTACAGTTTGTTGCACAGTTAGTTACAGAAAGTGCCTCCCTATCTATCGCGCGATTCGCAATATTTGTCGAATGCGCTGTTTGCATAAAGCAACGCGCCGCACATGCGACTCGATCGGAACCGATCTCGCTTATTATTGCCCGTTGCAATGTGGCCTACGCTGGCCTGCATGCGGCCCGGAAGGAAAGCCACCTTCGCTGTTTGCCCATGTATCAAACAGCAGCGAGCGCTATTAATTGGATCAAGTGCAAATACGCGAGTGCGCTGTCGAAGTACAATATCAATTCAAAGCAACCGACGTACATTTCCTTCTCAAATACATACAGAACTTGTTTAGTAATCTACTGCATCAAATTGGATAAAAACTACATAGTACTGTGCATGACAGTGTATGATTTAACAACGTAATCGATAAATACACTTACTCTCCCAGTTTGAGAGCCGCCAGATCAAGCATTGCAAGCATTTGTTTTACTTGATTGTTTAGACACTCCAAGTATTATGCAATGATCTGTATTTATTTAGTATCATCTCATATTGCAATTGCGTATTAAAACTTTTTGAACTCTAGAGGATATTTCAATATGAAAGAGCCTCTACGTTTAACGTTTGATAACTACAAACTTCGTTATGATATTGAGCAGAATCTCAATTGAATTCTTCTGCAGATTGTCAGTATTGGATTTTGTGGTGAAACTCTTCTATACTTAGCCCACATACTGATTACACTTATCAGGAGTTCTCTTCTGGAGCACATACCTAAAACAAATAAATCGAATTAGACTGGTATAATACTTATCACAGAACTAAAAGTGTTGTTTGTAGCCCTTTATATCCAAGATATCTTGGCAAGTTATTTATGTATGGGAATCATCAACATAATGATAACAACAATAATACTAATAGGAGGAGGAAACAAAGAAGAGAAGATGAACGAGGGTGTCTGAGTTGGATCACATTCGCTCTCGTATAGCAATAAAACATTGAACCGCTTAGAAGACTATACAATGGCAATATTTTACGCCTTCCAAACAAGCAAGTTTTTCTCGCGTGGTGGCTGCATTTCCCAATTCCTCGGACGGCGGCGAATGTTTTTGCCGGGCATAGCACATGGAATAACCGCTCAAGCAGTTCTTATTTGCGTCGCCTACTAAAGCCAGCCAAACAGCCGTTTATAATGTGCTCCCATATGCAGTCCCTTCTTTGCTCTTTGTTTGCCAGCGCGGTTAGAGCAAAATGTGCATTCATTTATTAAGTTTTTTCCTTGTCCGGCTTTGCGAACAGTGGTGGAAAGTATGACGAATGCCCGCGGATAACATAACCAAACGTTTCTTCCAGTATGCGAGCACACATGCTTTCCATGTTGCTATATGTTGAACATAATGTTGTGTACTCAGCATTAAGGTATATGGTTAATAATCCTTAGCCAACATCCCAGAAGCAACTGCTGTAAGCCTTGTTATGCTAATTGATGCCCATGTTCCAGGACTTGACTATGATGTTGGTGGGGCCACAGAGTAAAGGGATAAGAAGAAGCTGCCTGCTTGATGTACAAGTGGTACAAGTCGTTAACCGCCTGCTCGTAAATCTCAAGAGAATGATGATTATTGCCCTGGCATATCATCTTAATCCCGTCACAGTCAATTCAGGTTGTATGCTAAAAATATTCTTGGCAATAAGTACACAGCTTTTCCAATTGCAATTAGCCAAATATCTACATTGAAGCATCTAAATCGAAATCAATGGCAGCAGGAAACTGGGAAGGCAGGTGAAATGGGAATTGCAAGCAAAAGCAAACGTAATATACGAAAAGCGGGTTGAACAAAATTGAAGAATCGTTCAAGCTTAAGAATTACTCTTGTCTGGCTACATGCAATCCAACTCGAAAGCAGGGCAACGGCGTACTTAGAATTCGGTTGCTCATGATGTACATAAGCAGCGATCGAAATGCAGTATACAGAAGCGAGATTGCAAAAGTTTGAATATTGCAGGAATTGCTTACCTTGTACGCTGCAGACTTTGTAAACACTATGGATGGACTTTCCTCGAATCGCCAATAAATAATACACTGTTGTTTAATATTATGTCCCAATTTTTCACAGCGTCGTGAATACTACCGTACACAACAGCACGATGCACCACAATGCAAGCAGAGCAGCGACCTTGACGAGGTAACGGCATTTTGCGCGGTTAAAAAGCAGTGCTACCAACGTAACGCATCAAACTGACGCAACGCGCAGTGCAGCCACGTTTTTCGCTTGCCGCAAAATTCGAAACTTATTGCGGTATCCAACTCAAAGTGCTTTACGGATTATTGCTGTTGAACCATTTTACATCGACTTACAATTGCCGTGCGGTGTGGTTTATGCGATGTCAACTCGACTATCATGCGAGACGTCTTATTGAATATGCAGTTCATTTTGAAAATGTCGAATAAACAGTTTATGTTATATCCATAAATACGTGAGCGCATATATAAAATAACATTTTTCTAGGCCAGGCACAGCAAGGCAAGGCACGACTGAAGAAGATGGAAAACACGCAGGAATAGCATATGCTGCAATTCAAGTGTGAAAGCGAGCGAGCCCAGAAAAATGTACGACGCTTCCGCGAATGATTTATATCTTGGATATATGTGCGACGTGTAACTCGAATGTCACATCAAATCTATTTATCATACTTAGTTATACTCTAAAGAGGGTAATTCATAATATATTCATGTGTGTATCGATACGGCGCGTGCACGAGAGCCGTCCGAGGCAAGCAAATATCAAGCGTGCTCCATCGCAACTGATATCATTACAATTTTACAAGAATGTCAGCTGAAAATTGCGAACAGCACTTCGCCTAATGCAGGCGGGAGGACGCAAGAAATGATGGAAAAGTCGCGCGCATTCGTGCTGCGAAACGTAATGTATTTTTATTTGCATAATAACGAGACAAAAAAATTGTTGGAAAACGAATCGATAATGTTTGTCAACTCGTCCCGTGTGCAGAGTAACCCAATGTACACACACATTGGCTAAAGTTAGCCAACTTTCACTCTTGCCGCGCATAATAATTACAGCACACATCTAAAGTTGGAATTTGTCATTTGATTGTTTAAGTGAACTTTTACGCTGCTGTATTATTAATCGCGATGGAAGAGAAGCACACCGCATATTGACAGGTGTACGGAATATGAGGCTATAATAGGTTTAATCAAAGTTTTGTCGGCCAACCTTTGCACTTAATTATTAATTTCCCCATCCGCGACGAACAGCGACACGAGCGAAAGTTACTTATCAATATAAACCGAATAATGTTTTCCCGTAAAGTTGCGCGTTAATATTTAACGACAATCAAGGTTCGCATAATGTTGCATACGGAATGAGACGCGCATTTTCGTTTGTTTTCGGTCGTAATAATCACAAACAATGCGCAGTTTTTTTGCAGTGCACAAGCACAAATTTCAAAGAAAACTTGTGCACGTACCAACACACGTCGCCGTCGCGCGTCGTATCAGTTCGGATGAAAGAATAAGGAGTGCGCTTTGTTTAACTTGGAGCGCAAAACTAAAGCAAACAATAACTTGAATGCATCCAATTCTTTCGTATGTAAGCAAAGAGTTACATTGGTTGTGTCGTCGTGAAGGCGCAGTCAATGAAGGGGAAACTCGGCGAAAGGAAGGAAAAACACTTGGAATGTGTTCTTCGGCGACGAGTAGGAAAAGGTAAAGGAAAAGAAGACGCAAACAAAACATGAAATGAACTCACGATCGTCGCCCTAATCCAATCCGACTTTGTGCATCTTTTCCTAATACATACGTATATATATCCAGTACGAATGGAATGGATAGATAGTATTCAGATATCCTTCGAGATGGGCAGACGCTGGTGGAGGCGTGCAAAACTTCGACAGTGGCGACGAAGACGACGCCGATGCATTGCGATATAACATCGGATCCTATTATCATCAAGGATAATAACACAGTGAAGAAGTAAGTGGGAAGAGTGGTGCGGCGAGCAGACGGGGGCGAAAAGACTTTCTTCTTTCAGCTTCGCTTGCATCGAGGAGACTCCTTCTTCTTCTCCTTAGCATTTTCATTCCTGGGCACGCAGCGATATTGAAATGTTCTTTCCATTTCAGGATATCAATATGCACGTAGGCGAAAAGTTTGCTCATTGATTTTCAAAAGGAGCGAAAGGAAACAAGTGAAATTATCCAACTTTTTACATTATTCGTACGCAAATAACACGTTTCGCATTCTTCTTTCCGCTAACGCGTGTGCGCGTCTTGTTTTCACTTAATTCAATAATTCACATCGCATTGTCACATCGAGAAGCGCGAGAAGATACACACAAAAGAAACGAACGAATGGACGAATTCTATGAGCTCGCAAAACAAAGAATTCCCAGCTCATATATTCAACAGGAACACGCATATAAAAGGTGCGCATTCCTCATTTCTTCATTTAACGTTTTATTTGCGTCTTTCGCTCGCGTTTATTCGCATCATGCAGGAATTTCGCGTATTTTATTATGAGTGCTCCATTGGTTCGATTATAGGGCGACGATCTGTCGCCCTGCAAAGGCGGAAACGAGCCTTGGATGCCGATGTCTTCACGCAGAATGAAAGGAAATAAAAAATAACCGGGCTCGAAAAAAGACGAGGAGAATAATGATCGGGATGATCTTCTGGTTAGTTCACATTTCATAGAATGACGATGAAGCATTAATAAAAAATTGTTTTCCAGATTCGTTTAATGCACGAAAATAGTCGAAACTTGCGCGCGAAAGCTTCCAATTGGGGGTCGCACAGTGGAGTACGACAAATTTTTTGCATTAATCCCAATTAGTGCAATAAAAAAGTTGCGCTAGTCCACTCAAACCGCATTGAAGATGAGCGCCGGGAATGAACCCTCCGTGCAATGTAGGTCGCAAATGAAGAGGGAAAAACATGAAAGCGATCCGTGTTCCATTCGCCGCCCGCCGGGAGAGCCGCGAAAACTTCCACGTCATTTTCATTTGAATAGTAAATGGAAAGATTGAATGTTTTATACGTTTTTTTTCCTCTCCTGAAGTGCTCACCCTCCTACTGGCAGGCGTTTTTCCGTGAAATTTGTTTATGTATCCAAATACGCGGCTTTTATTTAAAAGTTTAAACTTTTAAAAATAGATATTTCCAGCGCAAAATGTTTATTATTTCGCTTGGTTTCTTCGCTGTCTGTATACTTTTCCTCACCTCGAGTAAATATTTTTGTTAAAGTTCCTTTAGCTTCAGCAACAGCAGAGTGTTATTTGCAACTCACATATTTTTCATTTTCGCAGTCACTTCACTTTCCTTCAGCGCACACTGCGAATGCGCGAAAGGAGCAAAAAGTCAAACTTTCCTGCATTATTTATTTAAATGTGACTTTTGCAAAGCTCCAAAAGTCGCAAGACAAATTGAGCATCGTTTCTTGCTTTTTCACCAAACTTTACTTCTGTGCGCGCGCCAAGCCGCGCAAGAAAACTTAAACAGAACTGGAGCACACTCAGGAAACGGATCAACAAAAAATCTAAATTATCGCAAATCCATAATTAATTACACAACTTTTGAAATCAAAGCTTAAATAACTAAATTTGAAAGTATTTCAAGTCAAATAGAATTTTTGTAGGGTTTTTAAAATATTGTAATAAAATGTTATGCATTAATTATGATTTCATTTTTTTGTATCGCTCGCTTAGGCTTTTAGGAAATAAAAGTTTAATAATATTTTTTTGCATTTTCCAGGTAGATGTGTCACGGTGTGATGTGATTGAAAAACTAAATATTAATTTGACGTTGGCATGTGGCAGTTTGAGCAACGGTCCGTGCATGGGACGCATGCATGATGTGGTTTTGCGGGAGCAAATCAATTTCGACGACGAGGAGGGTGGACGAACGGCCGCTGCTGCCGCCGCCACCGCCGCCGATCAACGGTTGGATCTGCCGGAGCGGCGGCCAACAAAAGATTACATCGGGATTAACAATTAGAGACGGTAGTTAGTCAATCATATGCTTCATTGATCCGAACAAATATTTTTTCTGCTCGTTCACACACATCAGAAAGTGGGCGCACACGCCGCCAATTTCGAATGGCGTAATTTCATTGACCCTCTTTGTTTGAATATCGATCGAGTGCTCATCAATTGTCGCGGCAAGTGTAAAAATGATCGACGATTAACAACCCCCAACCCCCAAACGTGCTTTTTACGGCCGCAGGCGCGCAACGAAGACGAAATATAATATTTTATCATGATGTAAACGTATTAACATCGTTATCATTTAAAGTATAGCGTTGTTTCACGGATATTTGCCATTTCAGCTGAATAAATATAATGCATCCGCTGCACGCGGCTGGTTGTGGATCACGAGCACGATTCGGTATGGATTCATGCAGAATTTTCACACTGAAAATAATAGAAAGCGCAGCAGCACGAATAGAGATGCAGAAATTGGTTGAAATCCACGGAGAATCACGTCGGTTTGCAGTTTCACGCCCGTTGCTCTTCAGCATCATCACGAACGTAGAGCTGCAGGGTGAGCGCATCAAGCATCTGGCATCACAAGCATGCAACGCATCAGCAGCAAGAACGAGCGATCTCATTCCCATATCCTGACTTAATTAAATTACGCATTTCAAACACGAGTGCATTTTTGCATCACTCTTTTTCATTAAATGTGATTGCATTACGCATACACATCCGCGCATTTATCTCGCATCCCTAAGCGGAATTTCACCCTTTGGATGTTGTTGTGAATACATCAGTCAACGTGTATTAAGGTAATGGCAATTCTCCCTCGCATTTTGTTTATCATATGCCAGGAATTGAAAAGGAAATGGGCAAAAATAAATGAGTTGAAATGTTATGAAATAATGAATTATTTCCTTTGATTAATTGATTTACAACAAAATTACTTTTTGCGGATGCGATTCGCTGTATCCGAAACGTAAATTTCAGGATATCAGAGTTATTTAGGATCATTACATCATTTTATGATTCTTTGATCATCTCGCTCGTAAAAGATGAAATATGAAAAGTGGACAGGTAGCTAATATACATATAATTCGTACAATGCAGATACGAAAGGAAATTTATAGGTCATGAAAATTTCCTGGATTAATTAATTTGGTTGGGTTTTTTCGGAGAAAATTTTTGTTAGGATTTCATTTGACTCATGACTTGAATGATGGAAAAGCCATCGGGAAGAGGAACAAAAAGGAATATAAATGCAAAACTAATATTGAGTATCAAACGAAAAGCCTCATTCATATCCATGATGACAAACAAAGTCTCAGGCTGCTTGCGTACATTGAATGGGTTTTTATTCTCTGCGACTGTCGAAGGGAAGAATGGGAGAAATACGATGAGTGAGTATAACGAATTACCCCAAGAAGCAGCAATAACAAATACGTTCCTGTATGGGGTAAGGTATATGAATGTTTTTCGCATTTTCACATTTTTTCCGCACCACCTATCAGTGAGTGATGTTTGGCTTTGGTGAAAGTGTATTAGCAAATTGTGTCATTCATCGGTGGCGGCGGAAGGAAACGCAGAAGCCGGCGCCGATGTCGTGAGTAGCGAGCATAAAAAGATGACAACGTTCTTTCAATTATTGCGCTACCGAATGATATATTACCTTGTCGAATCGACCGGCTGGCGGCGCGATAAAGATGCCTCTTTTACCGAAGAATGCGAAATGCTGCTGGCAAAGCCAACTGCCGTAGAAAAACACTAAGCCCCCACGTATGACCGAATATGTGCGGGAGGATGGGGAAAAAATGGAAACGGAAAAAGCATTTTGCTCAAACGCCAACCATTATCATCATCAGACAGCATCCATCCATCTATCCATCCACTTCTTCTCTTATTATTTTAATTACTTGCTCCAAAATATAGTGGAGTGGGGTAAGTTCATGAACGTCATGTAATTAAGGCATTATGATTGAAGGTACAATATCTGAAACATCGTGCATTTGAGTAATGATGAAATCGATCATCAATTAATTAAGAAATTCCACGAATTATGGCAATCAGTAATAACAAGAATATTGACTCGAGCTGATTATCTTTAAGCTCTAATTTCTAAGGTAAATTCATGTTTTGTGTCATTTCTTTTGGTTGAATCCTGTAAAATACTACCTAATTATATTTCACCAGAAACCAATAATCTCTGTTCAATTAATAAACTGTATAACAGAAATACTCATAGTATATTTTAAATTTCAAATATTTGATTTTTATAAGTGCCTATAAGGGATTAGTTGCAGTATTTAAATCTGAAAGACTCAATGGGATACGATAACTAGTTTCGCCGTAATTTAGAGCCAAAATTAAACAATTTTTATATAGAAGATTCAACTGAAAATTGTTCGATTTTGCTAATGTATTTCTTGACTTATTGCAACAATAGCAATTGTACATCTTGAAAATTCAATTAACATAGTTTGCGATGGTATAATAACAAATTGCAATTAGTTAATAATTAAATGAGATGTATGCAGTACAAAAAAGTGACAGAATTCACTTTTGAATTCATCATATTCAAATGTGCGAAATAGCGAAAAATAACGATTTATACTGGTAGATAGGTCATAAAATGCTCAATCCTATATATGAAGATAGTCTAATTCCGCCGAATCAGTGTCAAACTCTATATCAAACATACGTTCATTCAATATTTAGTGATACTTTTAATTACTTCCTAAACTCTAAAAATAACCATATATTTGAAAGCGGTAAAAAAGTTTTCTAAGTTTCCTCAGTTTGTCGTGTCAAATTTTTGAAAAATGCACTTAAAACTAAAAAACCGAATAATTAATATTTTTTTCAGAATTTTTTTATATTTTTGTATCATGCTATTTAAAATACAAACACTGAAATAATGAAATCAATAATTTACATTGAACGATTTCTTTCACCTATATATGTTAACTCGTGTGATAGACGCGATAATTGCGTTTTGAAAATTCTTTTAATAACACAAAATATATAAGAAATTGGAATTTTTAGTTTTTCAATAATTTAAAAATATATTAATTAACACATTTGCTAATATCAAAATATATTAAATTATTATGTAACATGTAGCCTCAAAGTTAAATTAACCAAAAACTTGTTTCCAGTCACCTTCCTACATTTTAATTAATTATTACATCATACATTATACGAGAATCATCAGTACAGCATCGTAAAAACAATTGTTATTTTATGTGATAAATTTATTTGCGGTTTGTACACGACAGTTATGGAAAAAATAAATTCGCTTGCTTTTACAACATGCGATTTTCCGCAATGCAGATTCAGTGGATTATTTAATGAATCAATTGAAAAGCATTATTCGTCCATATATTGATAAAACCATATTGCGCTATTTGTGCGCGCACAGTTATCAATTTTTAAATAGTCTGTGGCATTGTCGGATTGCATCGCGTGCATGGATCATTTCCCAAAATACGCATTGTTGTTTCAGCAGTTATTGTTATAACAACAGCATAGTGTTGTTTTTTTTGGTTCAGTTGTCGTTGAGCGAAACGAGAGATGCGTAATAATCCGGCGTATATTACGCTCGGTGTGCTAAAACGGGGACGGCGGCCGTGTAATAAATAAAAATAATAAAAGTCAGGATTTGGGGGCGAAGTGGAGAGACCCGAAGCACCAGGCGAATCGAAGCTCAAAATCCAATCAGCATTCGGCAATCAACGATAATGGTGCGGTAAGATTGACGAGGGGATTGCAACAATCCAGCGATGGCTGTCGTTGTGCACGCGTGGCCAGCCGACAAACAACAAGAGGAACGACGATACGAGCGAATTGAGAAAATCGGAGCAAAACGAATGAGGAAAATATTCGCCGCCGCCAAGTGTGCGCTAGCTGCATGCACAAAAAGAGAAGAGAGGAGAAAGGTAGCACGATTGAATCGAAAATCATCATCAGTGTTTGAACGTTGAATGCAGCTTTTAAGTATCGTAAATAGTTTTACATTCTATGAACAATTCTGACATTTGATGTAATAAATACTTATACACGTTGCAGAAACGTGAAATAAGTCAAGTTTCCGGATGTGCTCGAGTTTTTTATTCGATTGTTTGCTTTTTAGTGATACCTTTGTTCGCATTGTCTTCTCGGCTGTGAGACAGCATATTGAGCCAACGGCATCGACTGACTGACTGACAAGACGCTGCTGCTTGAGGAGGAAAATCAAGAAGAAATGAAATAAAACGAAAATGCAATGAAGTCAAGTGCGCGCCGCTTGCACACGTCGTCGATTCGTAAACGTTGGCTGCCAACCGCCCGAAGCGCATCACAGCGAGAGAACGCATCGCTAGACAATGCGCGGAAATTCAGCCGCCAGGCATTTCTTCTTCCTCGCCGCCCCCGTTTCACGCTCGTGCCTTGTATGTGCATACGAAACTAGGCCGCAGCAGGACGACACCGGCAAATTGCGAATTGAATTCGGCAACAGACGCAGCGGCGGCAGCGGAGGCAGCGCCGTTTGCCGGATATTGAGATTTATTGCGTATGATAATTTCGCACATTTATATTCGGCGGGGGTGGCTTAGCTTAAGGAGCATCGCACCCCAATAAAGGTTCCAATATGCGTTTGTTTGGAGTTCGGCCCATTCGGTGACAATTTCCCATTTGCTTTGCATTCAAGAAATCCCTGTGAACTTTGACAAACCGTTTAAACAAATTACTTCTAGTAATAATGATGTATAAACTTAATGAATTTCCTATCAGAAATCAACAAAGTCCTTTGTTTACTCATAGATAAAGCGCAGTAGTAGCGACATAGTTTTTCATTTTCAGTTTAGATTTTCAAATTAGACAGTTTAGTTTGAACGTGGTGGAAATCGATTTTCTGTTGTTTCGCGAAAATTAAAGGGTGACATAACTATTATCATATCAGATATGTGAGTCAATTTTAAATTATACACAACATGGAGATTTCTTAAAAACTTCAACACCGACTTGTTATGCATCAAAAAATTACATTTTATCAAGCATGAATAACGTAATATTTCACGTTTTTTTCAAAAATTACGCCACGTTCAAAATAAACGGTTCATTTCCTGATATTAGGGAATACATCAATTTAAAATGCAAAATTTACATTAAGAAAAACTTGCTAATCGCTCATTTCTAGTTTGTAATAGAAAGAGAAATTGGTAATAAAATTTTTTTACTTACAATATTATAGTTTGCCACGAAACTTTTCCGATTAAAGCAATATAACAAATAAATTGCATTCTTTAGGGGTAGTAGAATTGCCTTAAAACACACTTGCCCCATGTTATTGTAATATTTTGTGTTGCACTGTTTTCCTAGCAAACATTTTATAATCTTTGGGATTTTTATAAGTATTAAAAGTATTCTCAAACTACTTTCAGATTATAATTTTAAGTTATTATCAATATAACTAAGTATATTAGTGTTTCCCATATTATTAGATATAAAATAAATTAGATATTTGACAAGATTTATTGAACAGATTTTTTAAGTTTGAATCAAAAGACGCACCGTAAATTTCTATCGATTTCTCTAGATAAAAAATCGTCTTTTATGGTTCAGAATCTATGGAAACTAAGGTAATTGAGTACATATGATCGATATAAATCTCGGGTACATTACTGTATTTCAGGTGTTGACATTTCTATCGTAGAAGATTAATTACAGGGTAATTATCCATTTACCTCCTGGTTACACTTATCCCACACCACTCTAGTTTAAAAGTTGCTTTATTTAATGCAATCATTTAGTAATTGTAAATATTTGTCATATTCAATCCTCTCATTGGATAAATAATGCAATTATCACTCATTAACGATGCATAATGAAGTCACCCGAACGTGTGGCGAGGAATTGTAACACGCGTTCATAATTAGATTTGCATTGACGCATCGTACACAATGTGTTCGTGAGCGCGCACTGAGCCATTTTCTATTGTTGAGCGCTAGAAACGAGAGTTAAAAGTGAGCAATTCTTGATCGACGTTTGGCTGAATTCAATTTCAATATGGTGATTGAACAAATCGAATCCATGACAGACTTTGACTTTATCACCATCAATATTCATCCGCGCGCAATTGTTGAAAGTGCGCGCGCGTGCGGAGCGGCAGTAATATGCAAAATTCGGTTTTAATTATCGCATTATTAACTATTAACGCCCGCGCCGTGCTTGTAATTGAAATGCAATGTGTCGACACACTTCTAATTAATTTGCTGATATTTCCGCAGATGATGATTTTTGCGCTCATAATTCAGCGGCTTGGAATTAATGTACTTTGCCGGAATTTAATATAATTAAATAATTGTACGTAAAACGTGCTCGACTTTAATTCGAGAGCATCAATAATTATTTCGAATTGTTGTACATTACATTGCCTCGGCTGGCGGACGAAGGAAAGGCGGAAAAAGAAACAGAACGGGAAACGTGATTAATTAAAATAAAATTAATAATAACGCAACTCGTTAAAATTCCGCAAGAAATCTTTTGATATTCAGCGATTTTTCTTCTTCCTTTCGGTCGCATGGCTGGCCACTGCCTTGTTTTTTCCTCGTGTTGAATTCTTAATGCATTCGAATCCTCCCCGTGCTGCGTTTAAGAACACCAAACACAAGAAGAAACACGAAGGGGAAAAATGCATTATTTATTTCCTCTTAGCGCACGATTTTAAGGTTTTCCCGTCTCAATTATACGCCGACGAAAAACGCGTTTCTTATGATTAATGCTGGCCAAAGCGAGGCGACACGCTTTGGTTGCCTTTCGCGCGCGAAAGACAAATCTGTATTTATCATTAAATCACCATGAAACGCAAAATACGAACTCACTTCGTATTTTCCACCAAAGCAAATTGCACACTAAATTGAATCAATAAACAAAACGTAATTCGTCTTTCTACTGCAAACAAATGAAAACCTCAATTGCACAATGAGCGCTTTTCGTACACATTTACTTAGCGAACGAAAAAATGCAAAATTGCAGACATTTTTCAGTTGATTTAAATTCAAAAAGCGCCTCATTGTACGTCAGAAGTGGGTGCTGTGACATGTAAAGCGTCACAACGCGATCATAATCAGTAATTTAACCCACTTTTTACCGCCCCCTCAAGCGGCGGTTTTTTTTCGGACGTTGACGTAGTTACTTGCATCAGCCGATGACATTGTGTGCGGGGGATGGCATTGTGTTGAAACCTCGCGGCGCGGCGAAGATGAATACAATTTTATTGATTAAAAAGAGCGGCTGGTTTGGCGAAAACGCGGCCGCCGCCACCGCCTCCGCTGTGCGCTATCTTTTAATTGCATCAAGAAATAGCTGCGAGGTGTATTTTGCGCTATTTATAATTACGGGCGCCCAGCGTGTGCACCGTGAGGGTGAATTTTGAATGACACTTTTGGGAAATTGCTTATCGATTTATATATAGAACGGCGGCGAACACATTCGCGGCACTCAAGTGCGCAGCAGCTTAAACGTCTCTCCTAGTTCTTGAGCTCGACGGCGGCTGTGAGGATGCGCAGGATGAGGACACGACGTATCAACGACATGGGACTATGTAAAGTATCAAAGAAGTTCGCCGAAGAAATACAACGAAAACTCTCGCTCGTTCACTGCAGAAGGGAAAAAACCAACGACGAACTTAATGTAAACGCTAACCAAACAAGCTGAAAGAAAATAGAGGCAAAAGGCGCGTGAACTAACAAACTATTGCTGATAAAGTATGAGAAAAAAGGAAAGGCGACGACGGAGTTTTCGTGGGGAAAATTCATTTATATGCATAAATTTCCAAAAGAGGCCAGGTTTAGACAAACTACACTTTTGCAAAGTAAACAAATTGCGTAGTTTGCACAAATATTATAGATCATTTGTTTAAGATGCCAGAGCCATCTGAACAACAATGTGGTAAATAAGTCAAGGCCACCTGACAGCATTAAGTGAAATCAGGTGCATAGGTCAAGTGCGCATGTCAGCTGTTCCCGCCATAACCTGTTTATCACACTATTAGCAATCGACAGTTTCGGTGTTAGTTTCTCGTATTTATATTAACATAAACAATTAAAGTAAGCTTAACTGCGAATTGAATTGATTCTTACAGGTTGTGTATCGGGAGTGGTAGTGTTTTCTTTTAGGGTGAATATATATTGAAGTACATTTCCACTGCAACTGCGGTGCGTGTAATGCTTCTTATATGATGTGATCTTGGATAGAGAAATTCGGTGAGGAACAGACAGGATTTTTCAGAAGCAACAAATAATCGTGAGTACTCTTTTCTATTAACGTGTATTTCAATATTTTCATCGTCATTGATGGTATCGCTAATTGAGGTGGTAATGAGTAGTGCAAAACTTAGGCACAGAGAAGAAAGAACATAACCTGCACAATTTCAGTACTTGTTAAAACAAGTCACATCACGAAACTTCTCATCTACTTGTACACACAGCGATATTGCCGTTAAGGTAGGTCTGAGTTGTTGGCCGAGTTTCTTCTTCTGTCAGCGTCGAAAACATAATCAACGCATATTTAAAGAACGTCTCGTATATTATTGGTAAGAAATTGAGGTGAAGTTAGGATGCTTTTGTTTACATTTAATATTTTGTGGATATTTTTAATATTCAGCCGTCTTCGTCGAAATACATTGTGTTTCAACACAATACGAATCAATCCAACTTGATATTTGACTTTGATCGAAGTGTACTGCAAAAACTTGTACAAAACAAGAAATTACACTGTTGAAAGGAAAATCAATCTCGCAATAATTGAAATCCATATTGAAATGGGCGTTTGTACGCGTTCAGCGGCGCAAAAATATTTGCATTGAAAGCTTCCTTTTCATAACTGGTCAGCGTGGTATGTTCCACGAATTCAGTCAAAGAATCGCGCGGACAAAACGAAGCCTGGGTCGAGTGGCGGACTTCTCGTCTCATGCATTCGCAAAGCTTCTTCTGCATCTTCAAGATGCCTTTCCTTCACGTCTGAATGCCACGGCAGACGAAGAAGCTCGCTTGGTTTTCGGCTTACTCGTGATAGTACACACAGCAAGTAGACATTTTGAACGGATCAAGCCCGATATGACTTTGGCGGCGAGCAGCGGCGGCTGAGGAATGTACTGGGGTGGATGCTGAGAGGACCCTTTTGCGCGCTCCCTCAACAGCCGCCAAAGCAGGAGAGCCTTGATTATGGCGCGCTGGAGAGCTGCCGCCTTCATCCATAGTTAATTACAAAAGGTTCTGGAGCGCGTCGCCTGCGCACTAGTCGCAGATGAAGTGATATTTCTTCGAGTTTATGACCGCCTACGAATATTATGCTGCCCAAAGAAAAAATAGGTTACTTTTTTGCTTCACTGCGCAAATTTTCAAGCTTTGCTTGTCCCAATAACGCCCGAGTATCAATTAAAAGAAGTTGAAACAAATACGAGACGAGAGGGTGAAATGAGATTTTTGATAAACAATAATTAGAAAAGTTTACAAGATATTTTGGCAGGCGCACACGTCTCGAACTAATTGAAAGAAATTAAAACATTCTCATCGAGTGAAATGAAAATAGTTTACAAGCGCACTAATTAATTGCAAATTTATACATAATACAATATTGCTCGCGCTTCATTTACGTTTCCACTAGAAGCCAATAAGTTTTAATGAGAAAGTTTAATACGGCGAGTTGTTCATCAAGAGAGTTATTATTACTTATTACTTAAGGAGTACGCGAGCGCTCTCCGAATGCATAATCGTATCACACTCTCTCTGCGTATGAGAAAGGAAGAACGCCGTTCGGTTTTGCTTGATTGCACACGTATAACGCGCGATTTCGCATTTGATACGTCAATTATTCTAATGGCCGATGAATTAGCTGCCGACTGCCTAATAGAATCGAACGAGGCGGTGGTGGCGGCAGCGGTAGCGGCAGCAGAGCTAGTAAGAAGATCGTATACAAATACATTGCGCCGGCAGGTTTCGTTCGGTTTGTGGAGTACTAATGCAACTCTCGTGCGAAGGAAGTGAAAATGAGAATCGCGCACGCTCTTGAATAAACACGAGCGAAAGACGTTGGAATAATCAGGCGGTGTTTGTGTGCGTGTTCTTAAAGCCCATCATACCACCATCGTACGCCGCCCCCCGAGCCGCCGTTATTTACCATTGAAGTAAACAAATGTGGCGTAATTAGCTGAAGGATTTATTGTTCACCGGAGCTACGCTTCTTCGTCGGGAGCATTGTTACGCGCGCGCGGGGGGCGGTCGCGGCTTATTTATACATAAACATGCTTTAGTCTTCTCTAAATATTTACACTCAAAACCTCGTTAGAAGAATATGCAAATTACAACATTATTTTCGTTTCGGCCACAGCCTTGAAAAAATGAAAATCTTTATTTAATTCGCCATCGCCGGTTTAAACCGCTTCTCAAAAATGTAATTGTTTCGGATAATATTTGTGAAAAAATGCGATGTGTAACATCCGGTAGATACGCTTAATTCATGGCGTAATATATTATACCGAAATGTGTTCTGAGGTTAGAATTTAACATACATAAATGCAATGCGAATAAATCTTGGAAATTTACTAAGCACATGCTGCCGCCTACAAATTTGTTTTCGAAAACATTGAGCACGAAATATATTGAGATACTTTCGAATGACATAATTTCAATAGGCGGCACATAAAAGTGGAAACAAATATAAATAAGTGACGTTTAACAAAACGGACGCATAAAAAGCCAAAGCGGAATCAATGCGGGCCCACGCCGGCCGCGACCTTCGTGAGAATGCGATAGCACAAGCCGGAAAAGGACGCGCCCTCGGAAGCGCGAGAGGAAAAAAGGATTAAGCGAGCCGGCTATTATTCAATCATGTGACAGAATGTTTGGCGCGCGCACGCCGCCTCCGGTCTGGGTTCGAAGCAACCGAAAACGAAAGCGCGCACACTGCAGATAAAGCGTGCGACGCGACGCGCATTGCGTTTTGTAGGCCATTTCGCGTTCGATCACATTGCAATCCTCGGCGGAGCGCTCGATCTTTGACAGCCATAATTCTTATAAAGACAACTTCATCTTATGGACGTGTTGTGCGCTGTTTGCTTACTGGGCGACATTTGTTGAAAAGATGCCGAAAAAGAAAAGCAGCGCACTCTCTTTCTTCCACTTCATAAAAGCGGGCCCGCGCGTGGCCCTTTTGTTAGCGACGTTCGCGCGCGCATTCATACGTGATTCACTCAGCAAAACGGCTTTAAGCGCACGAAATGCCTAAACACAATTGCCCAAAAAGGGAGGAATCGAAGACGAAGGCGCGCACGACTTGAAAGGCGGCGGATGTAATCGCAATCGTACGATAGATACGATTCAATTGCGAAAGCACCGAGAATTCAACTACACAGTGCGTCGACAAAGCTCGCTGTCGTCTTGAACGCTGCTTGAAAGCAAATACAATTCGGTGCGCTTTCTTCCCTCCGTCAGCTCAAGTCATTTGGTCGGTAAACAATTAATATTTAGCATTTTTCTTCTCGAGCCTGCCCCGCGGCTTAATTAATCAGTAAATATTTGTGACAATTTCTGCTGTTGTGTTAATACAGAAACGTAGAAGAATTATTTGAAATCAAGCAATTAACTTTGCGACATCTTTCTAAGGCGATTTTAGTCGACTGATATGATGCGAATGGGGAAATAACCATTAAACATTTCGAACGAAACGTATAAATAAAGTTGTAGCATATTGCAATATAAGCACCCAAGTAAAAGTCTTTGGTAAGGCGATTGTGCATTATTATTTTGTTCATTTTTCAACGCGAGACGAAACGAAACATTGGCGTTTATTCATGCAACGAAGCTGCCGCTTGCTGGCAAGCGACCAGCGAGAGCGAACGCAAGCGCTAGAAACATTGAGTGTTGGTTGGCTTTAATAATGTTCAAATGGCGTTAGCAGTCGCATTATAAACTTAATATAAAATCCGAAATTATTTATGGCGCTCATAAAGATGCGCCCGTGCGCTGTGGCTGGAAGCAGGGCGAGCAGCCTGGAGCGCATTTTCGCCGCGCGCGTTTCGCGTTTATAGGCGCGAGTGCCAAGAGCGAATGATGACGAAACCGCATAAAATGTGTCGAGACGTGGCGAACGACCATCATCATCAAGAACTAGTCACAACTAGAGTTGAAGAAGCAGAAGAGCAGTAATGCGAGCGTAGCACGAGTTATAAATTGAATGGATATTTTTTCACTTGTCCCTGTTTATCTTCTTGAGCTTTCTTCTTCCGCTGCTTCTTGTATTCAGAGCGTGGATATTTTAGGAGAAAAGTCAAGTGCGCGAACAACGAAGCAGGAAGAAGTGCGGAAGGAAATGTATAAAACACCATTTTGGAAGTGCGCGCTCTTAAGTTCGGGCGAAGAAGTGTTGAAGATGCTATCGAAACGCGAAACTGAAAAATAAAGCGGGGGCGGTGATGCACACACCAAGGTGATTTTTAACGAACGCTCGACGACGACGACTCCATCATTCTTCGCAGCCACCGCCGCGCCGCTCATTCACGTATTTTTACATATTTATATATAACGCCAACGAATGAAGTGCGAACCGGCCAAAGAATGAAAGTAATATGCAAATTTCGAGTGCACTCCTCACACACTTTTTCGCTATGCTCCTTGCGTGGCATTAACATATAAATGAAATCTTTTGAAAAACTTGCCATGTTTATTGTGTCTTTTTTCGTCCTTGGTTAAACTGTGCGCTTAGAAGTGTTTTCTCATGCGATGAAGTGGCCATTGATAATGAATTTTACCTGAAATGCAGAGAAGCAGGGTGGTTAGCACATTGCTTAAAGATAAATATGGACACACACTATTAACAAGTGGATATCACGCGACGTTATGAGATTAAACTCAAATGATCAAGTGCTCCCCGAGTGCGGAGCATACACGTGAGCTGAAGACGAAGGAGAGGCGGTAGTGGAGGCGGCGGAGAGAGGTATTAAGGTGCCGCGCACGTGACTTTCCAATAGATCACTAGTTTTAAACTCTCTGGAATACTAATAAAGCCGTTTAAAAGTTCAGCGTGTGCCAATCGCTCGTGCATGCGGCGCAATGCGAACGACGGCGGAGTAAAGTGTCCCACTTGACTTGCACTTTAATGTTCGTTTCCGGTCGCGTGTCCTCGATACGGAAATCTGAGGAAACAAGGATGCGGGTCGTCCTTGTGTGTATTTCGAATCGAGTTTAATTCGTTATCGACAATTAAAAGTTACCGTTTGCCCGACAAACGAATCGCAAATAAGTGCAAAGTGAATTAAACGAATAAATCCGAAGGATAATTTGCGAATTTATATTATGACAAATAACTTTATAATTCTTCGTAAACGAAAACAAAGACTTTAAGACAAACACTTGACTGGCGCGAAAGTTGAGCGACTAGTTTAAAGTTGGAATCGTGCGCATAAACACGCGCACGCTTGCTGGCTGGCTGGCGAAGTGAGCGAAGAGGCTAAGGATCATTTATCTCTCGTGATACATTAAATGCGCCCCCAAACATGACTCCACATAATCGTTCGCTCGTTATATTATTTAGACGCACTAACCAGCGGTCTCAAGCACAACAGAAAAGCAAGCAACCCCTTTCGCTCCACATCTCCTGCAACCTGATGAGCTGCCGCTGCCGCCGCCGTCGCTTCACTTGCCATCGGATGAAACATGAACGAATTAAGCTTTAAAGACACGTGTACTGCGAACTGCGAGCTGCAGCGAAATGCTCTAGCAAATTAACAGGATTTATGTTGTGTATCACGGCTATAAATCATAAAAATTAAAGAAAGTTTACGGCCGAATAATTGCACATAAAATATTTACTTGGCCGTTTTATCGATGAAAAGTTAAAGGGCGAGCAAGAAGCGAAAACAGCAAATAGCTTTTCAATGTTTTGTGAGCGCGCGCGGACTTTATTAGGTTAAAAATTCGGGGATGTGGTGCTCAATCGTGGTGTTGGTGTTGTAATAAAACTTGTGGAAATAAAGCAATAAATTTTCATTTGCGTTCGCTTTAGTTGGTCTGTTCTCAGCGAACTTGTGCGAGCTTTTTACCGAGTTTTTACAGCGTGCGCGCGCGCGTTTGAACTCGCCAAGAGAAAACTTGAAGGATAATAGATCTTTTGTTAGCACGCGTGCGCATTTCAGTGATTGAAATCCACAAGTGATGAATGGGATCGAACTTTTGATTACTGGTCACTTTTTAAACAACGCAAACTTTAAATTAACAGTTGGATAAATATTTTCGCCGTCTCGCGATGATACGTTATTTGGTATTGAAGTAAGATTACGTTTTACTTATTGTGCGCTGTGGAGAGGAGTTGATAACGATGCAATTAGCACAAATAACAGCCATTAATAAGTTGTTATCGACTCGTATCGTCTCTCTCCTGACTGGTTTAGGTTTTGATAAGAGGAAGAGACACACGGAGGGAAGTACAGGGAGGCACGATGTAATTACATCCAAGTTGCTACAAGTGTATCTTGACAATCTGGTCAAGTGGCGAATGCGCGCGTTCGCGTCGCTGAAGTGTTGATGGTAAATCAGAATCGGCGGATAGTCTAAGGTTCGGTTCGGTTCTCTTCAATGCGCGCGTTTCGGGACGTTGTATGAGCGATGGTCCTGCGTAGCTATGCCAGCAGTAACGTAGTAATTTCCTGACAGTTTATAGACTATGCGAGAGTCTATCTTCAGCCGGCCCCATCATGGCGCCTTCGTCGCGTGGAGGGTCACTTGATTTGATAGGATTTCGGTAACAACCGCCAGTAGCCTCTTAAATTATCCGCCGTGAAGATTATTATCCGATTGCGCAGTCGCTTCCTCTTTGCCGCCGTCGTCCTTACATTATAACAGGATTATAATTTCCGTGGAGGACAACATTTTCCACCTCCGAATGCTCTTTAAATTGTGGATGTTATATAAGATTCTCTCTCCGGCCGAGAGAAAAGGTAGTTAGCTGCATGTGTTGTGCGCTAATTTAGAACGGCACAATTCAAATACGGTATTTGAAAATCCTTTTTGTTAAATTTGCAAGCCATAGCGTGCGAACGAAGGTAAAACCCACTTCTTCTTAGTCGAAATCCGGCTCTCGTGTTGCATAATGCGAGGTAACACACGGCGCACAAGAAGCAGTGTGGAGGAGCGTTTATTCGCGCAGAGAGCGGAAAAACAGTAAACGAATAGAATACAGTCGAATGAGCTTAGCACGGTCATAGTTTTTACCTTATTTTAACCTCTGCTCGGATTGTAAATAAGGCAAATTCAAGCGAATCACGAGTATTAGCAGTATTTGTGCGCCTAATTACCAACTACAGATAATCAACACGACTATCCTGCTGCCTCTATTCGACACTGTAGCCAAACACGCATTTTCTCCTCTTTCTTTTCGCGTGCGCAAAACGAAGAACACGCCCGTTTACCGCTCGCTCGCGCTGCGGTTCGGTTTTAATTACAAGTACAAATAGACGTGAATTATCTCTGGGTTAATATAAAGACCATTTGCAATGCGCACACATATCCGAATTGCCGTCGTTCTACCTTTTCCCGCAACTAAAACGGGACGACGACGACTGTGACTGCGACGACGACGATTTTCTCCATTTGCTCGTTTAAATTTACTCGCTCATTGCGCGTTGCTCTCGTTTGCACGGTGTGCTCTCGTCCTCGTGGTGCGGGTAGGAAGCTAAATGAATAAATGAATTTCCCCGACATGCGCCACCAAAATTGATAAAAATTCGTTTAATGGCATAATTTTCATTCCCGCCTTCCCCCACCGGAAATGTGCGCGGTGCCATTCCCCAAAGGATGAAGACGATGATGATGAAGATGTTTCCTAGTCGCCGGAATTTAATAAATGCAATAAAATGCTTTAAATTGATGATAGCGCATACAATTTTTTTTACGTTATAATATGAAAATCACAGAGTCGTGGAATTTCGCTGAATTTAATGTGCGGTTTGCGAATATTTGCGTGTGTATATTTGCATCGTGTTGTTGTTTTATTTTATTCAACTTTGGCGCGCGGCGTTTTTTTTATGGGGTTGTTATTTTTCTGGTTGCGTGTTCATGCTGAAAATCTGAATCTGGCATAGCTTTGAGGGTCGCCTGCTTGTTCGTTAATAAGGGCGTCTCGTATCTTTTAATCTTGTCTCCCTTTGTTTGTTTCGCGATGAAAAAAAAACGCAGTGAAAGAAAGCAAAGTGGAATTTTAGCATAAAAACGAGGAAATGTTCAGGAAAAGTAGAAATAAAATGTAGCACTGTGGGCAAAGTGCTCATTATCCGTTGCCTAAATGATTTATACTACTGTAAACTGCTTTTTCGTTAATTAAGTTTTCAAAACTAATTGAAAGTATGAACATTTATTATAATACTGGAGTAATTTGATCAAATGATTAAGAATATATTTTTTTCTTTTTTTGCGTGTACGTAAAATATAAAATAATTCATAATTTAATGCGTTTATAAATTTTACAAATTATTATTTTCCAGAAACTGATTTATTTTGCTTAAGAGAAATAATTTTCTTGGTTATTTTATGCGCACGTCTAACGTGTATGTTCAATGAGGGCGTAAACAGGTACGCGGATAATGCGCATTATAATTATCAACACGTCAATTGAACAACGGAGCCAAACAGGGCGTTAATTTGCCGTTAATTCAAAATGCGCGCGCTCGTGCTATATTTTAATTTCATTATGCACAACTACACTGTGCACTCTTCCTTCGGCGCAAATCGCATCGATCTTGAGCCGCATTTTGCTGCGTTAACATTGCAAAAGTCAAACCAAACGGCGAAAAAGCAGCTGGTGAATTAGCTGTGCGAATGCACACAATGCGCGGCGAACGAGGAGAAAATTCATGCACGGCTCGCCCCCACAACGTAATTATGAATATCTTTGCAGCGACTACTCGCAAATTCCAACTTGCGCATGCAATTAATCCTAATTGCGAATGCGCGCACATTCATACTCGCGTTTTGCCCGTCGCATTAGTGCGCTAATCGATTAGATAATTAGCAATACACTCGCGAACTGGGCAAGTACATCATGCCTGATTGATCTTCCCGCGTATGCATTTTTCATAGCTGTTTTTCATTAGTCTCACCTGCGTAATTATCGCTTGATTATATCGTGGTTTTGCAGAAATTAGTGGCTTGAAAGCGGTAAAAAATGTGTTGTTATTAGGGTTGTAACGTCATTATATCATTAGCCTATTAAGAAATGGAAATTTTTGATATTTTTAGTAATTAAAGCGTTTTTTTCGGTGGTTATAAAACGCCACCATAAAAGTTGGAATGGTTTCAATTTATTTTACTCGTTTTGACGTAATGTGAGAGTAGTAAAAATTAAGAAAATAGTTAAAGTAATTAAGAGCTGGGGAAAGTGTGAGTGAATTTCGTAGAAACGCGTCAGTCATGCAATTGTTTGAAGGGCTGGTTTCGGATAGCAGCAAATGGGGGGCGGCCGAGAAGAGCAGTCTTAATCCGCGAATGAGCGTTTATTAGAGGGGCTTAATTATACTTTACTGCGTAATTCAATTAATTAAATCTCATAATATACTTTAATGTAATTACTTAATTAAGACTGATATGTGTATGCATTCATCTAAGGTATGCACACGCAGCTCACAATGATTTTCAGATGCCTTTGAAATTCCTATGGAAATTTCATATTTTACCTCATAGTGAATTAATTCGATAACTTTAATCAGGCAGGAACAAGACAAATTTCTCTTTCAATTGCATATTCATTCATTAGCCGAATAGAGTGGAGTAATTGACGTTTTAATGAAAAATTGGTAACGAAATATGAATACCTTTAAAAAACGCACTCGAATCAAGTCAAGTAGAAAAACACTTGCTTTAGTTCACTTCTCGTATAATGCATTATTCATTCATTGTTCGTCGTTATTCAAGCGGGGGCTTGGTTCGCAAGCAGTACTCTTTCATTTTTGCAAGTTTGCACAACGCATTCGAATTTTGAACAATTTCAAGTGGATGCTTGTTTCTTGTTGTTCCATAAGTATTTATTCAAATGAATTTCCACTAGCGCCAAATATACGCCAACTACGTCGACGACGACCGAGTGAATATTCAATTACAATTTTCTGTTTTCGGTTATATTTGTACGTTCGGCGTTCGGAAACGGACGCATTCGCATTTTTGCCACTTCAGGTTTTTTCAATTATCTTCGCGAGACCTGAACGAGGCGTCGCTTCAAGTTTCACTCGCGGACGATGGTGGTAGCAGAGGCGGCGGCGGCGGCATTGATTGCGTTGGTGCTGCTGCTGCTGCCGTTTCCGCGCTTTTCTCGTATTTTTATTTCGTGCGCTTCAATGAGTTCTTCTTCGTTTCATTGAAATTTTACATCTCTCAGCTTTAATTTAATTTCAATTAAATTAAAATTTACAACAAAAATAAAAGTCAAAAATTCAATTAAAGAAGTACAATTCGTTATCTTAAGAAAGAAAGTATTTTTCGCTGTAATTAAGACTGTAAGGAGTAGAATAATCCAAGAGTGAATTTGGTTTATTTTTATATCTAGCGCATATCGTTTTGATTTTATTGCATAACACGATTGTTGGAAGCACGAATGCAAGTACATAAAATGCAATCATCAATGAAATTTCATCACTGACCGTACGCGTACGCGCGCGCGAAAAACGGTATAGTTAAAGTTTTGAGGGCGAAATACACGCGCTAACCGAACGAAAGCAAGCGCTGCGTTAACAGCAAAACGAGTCGAATAAAAATAATGAAATAGTTTGCACGAAACCCGAGACGTAAGGCGTTATTGCCTCGCAGGACGAATGGAAAGTTGTGCGGCGCGAACGCTGCGAACGAAACGCGTGAGAACGAACACAGTCGCTTGGCATAAGGCAGTTGGAAAATAAAGAGCGGCGCGCAACACTTCCTTGCCACCCAAGGAGGAGACGAGGCTGGTTGGAGAAGAAGGAAGTAAGAAGGACGAAGAAAAAATAAACATCGAAATGGACCCTATATTTGGCGCTCAACATGCTTTAAGAAAGAGTCCGCCGGGAGATATGGTCCACTCAAACTCGACACACTGTTCCTCGGCCCGAAGGGCATATCCCGCTGATGCCCCGAAGGGCTCGGTGATGAATCGAAGCCAATATCCTGTTGTTACAAGCCGGCGGCGGAGCGTACTCGATGTACAAATCCCAACACGCGAGGTGCCCTTCTCGTCGCCACTGCCATCGCTGCCGCCGCCGCCGCTGCCACCGTCTGCTGCCAAATGATCTCGGCAACACTTTGCACGCGTCCTCCATACCTAAAAAGAATATGTGTATGGCTCGCGCGCTAAATCCGACCGGGTTTATACTAAACAAAATCATGAAATTGCCAGCGAGTGCACGTGCTCGGGGATGTTTTTTTCCATCGGACTAAACGGGAAAACGAAAATAAAAACAGGGAATCTTATAAGTCGATTAGTTCAATACCCTTTTGGGAATTTTATATAGTCTGGAGCTAATTTTAAAAGAATTCACAGTTTTCAAGTACGTACCATAAAATTTTAGTACAAAAATTTACGCAATTTATCATCGCCATCGAAGAGGGGGTCTACTACTTTCGTAGCAGCTCATTCGAAAGTAATTTGAAATGATAATATTTCAGCGCGCCGAGTTGAAGCATATTTTAAATACTTTGGGGAAATTATTTGATGCTTCTAATTAAGTAAATTTAGTGGGGATTTTTGCACAATTTAGATTTAAGCACACAGCCATGAAATCGTAGATTAAGACAAGCCAATTTTGCGCACTCCTTAGTGGCATCGCAACGCCGTAAACACGTGTTGAGAAATTTGTTTCCTTGTTTCTGGCTGCGCAGGAGAGCAACTTGCAAACAATGAAGAACAGCCACGCGGCTGTCGACTTTAAACTAGGCGGCACGAAGGGAAGAAGAGAGCAAGCAGCAGACCCAAGCACGTAGGGACCTAGTGCGTATTGCAATATTAAAGTTTACTTATTAATCAACGAGCATGGCATAGTTGAGGCACGCGGTCGGATGTGCGGCACATTTTCTTGTTCAACATACACGCTCACATCGTGCGCGCGCGGCGGTAGCTAGCTTTTCGGATATGATTTGGGAAAACAGGATGCGACACTTTAGGCGCGCTGTTAAGGCCTAGTCGAGTGTAGTTGCGCGTCTACTTCAATCCCGTCGTTATCCCCGGCCACCATCTACTTACTTACACGAGGAGCGAGCGCCCACCAGCAGCACCGTCTTAGACTCAAGGCGAAGGAATACAAATTTTCCTCTCGTATGCAGTGCGCACACGGCAGAATGGCAGAGAACTAGATAAGTTTTCACCGCGGCGCGCCGGTCTGATATGTGTGTACGACGCGCGCGCAAAAGGTGAGATTTACTCACCGGGATTGAATCGGCAAAATCCATTTCCATCACTACTACAACACGAGACGCGAGTCGACGACCACTTTTCTCGCGTTTGTTTCTGATTCCACGCTTTCGCAAACGCTGCAGAGCACAACACATCTGTCATACGTTATCTCAATTTCATGCATTTTTCAAGTTTCAATTTCCGTAATTGTATTTAAAATTTAACAATTCTTTTAATTAACTAATTACAAATGGAATTCAGTTTTAATTCGTGCTAACGCTTTTTTCTCCACACGCGAATGAATAAGTAAAAAGATATGAATGCGGAATTCATTTAAATTAAAATGATAAAATGCGTGGCAGCAAAACGTTTCCTCACATTTGCAGCTTGTGCATTCAGCACGTTGATAAAAGTACACATTGCAGTACTATGAGATTTATAGAATATAGAGAAATACACGTACATAATGGCATGGAGGGCAGCCTGCGGGTGGATGTAGTGATAGTGTGAAGGAAAAGCGTGTGACAAGCACTTGGCGAAGTAAACGTGCATCACGTGAAAACGGTGGCGGCGGCGGCGGCAGCAGCAGCGGTGGTGTGCGCTAGTGAGTGTCAAGCGTCGCCTCAGTTTTGGCTCAGTTGCGCGCCGCGCCCGCATCATGTTAGGAATTTTAATTGTGACAAGTTTAATTACAAGAACAAAACAGTCGCGAGCCCCTCAAGCGCACGAACTGCTTGCGTCTCTCCTCGCAATCGCATTCGCATTCATATTTTGCATCCTTCGCGATTCGTGCGCGCACAAAACTACGACAACTGAAAGTTGTTACGCTACATGTGCTCTAAATATAGTGACACTGTATTCATAACAAATTGTATTAAAACTGAAATGAACGAGTTTAATGGTTAAATTGTATGCAAAGTAATTATTTTTTCACTTTACGATTCTCGCTCAAGCCGGAAGCATGATTTGCGACTTTTTTTTGGATCAAAATAATATTTTAGATTTAGCCAGAATGCGCTTGAAATATTTCATGCAAAGTGGAAAATTATTATTTATCTCTGAAAATAGATTCCGAAGCGGCATTGTCAAGTAAGTGCGGAAATATCCACGAGTCTATTTCGTATTCGGCGCGACTCGCGGACAATTTATGAAAAATGTGTAACACCAGCCGGGAAATGGCGAGAAATAGGTCGTACAGCCGCCCCCCTCGCTATTGGAACGAGGATAACCTAGAAATATATATACGAGAGGAACACTTTTCTATTTAGCCGCCCCGCTTTCCGAGCGACGAAGCCACCCCACGCAAGAGTGTGTGCCCGTAACCCCCCTCGCACTGCTAGCCACCCCTATATAGAGCCAGCTCCAGACGAGCCAGATGATGCACTCTTCCCTATTTCTTCCTCGTTGGCTGGAAACTCATGCAAGAAAACCTTCTTATGCGAGCGTAATTGCACATGCCACATGCAATTTTTCAACATTACCTTATGGCTTCCCGAAGTCGAGCACGCCGCCCCCGTGCCCCATCGCTATAATCCATACATATATAGCGCGTGCACCATAAAATGCCGCATTTAAGTAAGATTTTTCCCCGTTACCTTTGCGTTTTTATTTTCGTCCTCATTCTCATATTTTTTACCCACGCTTACATCCAACAGCAACACGCGAACCGTCGGAAAAAATGGCTACACATTTTGCTATTTCACGGTAGATTAGTTTTTCGTATTTGCGGAGCAATAAAAGCCAGAAATAATTAAGATCTAATTAATTTGATATAGGCGCGCGCACACGACGCATTAAGTGATATTTTGCATTAGCGATACACAACATAATGAATGCGTGCGCGTATTCACTCATTCGTTCGTTGACTGCGTCTGTAGTTTGAGCACACAGAAAGTTAATAAGAAGTGATATACTTATTCCAACTTCTTGCTCAGCGGCAGCGGCGTCGTCGGCGGCGGCGGAGGGCGAAAGACAAATGATTGCCGACGACGACTCCGCACACGAAACTTGAAAGTTATCATTATCATTAGTCGAGATCACGCTATTTTCTGAGTAATTAAATTAAGCTACTATTACCTCGTGCGCGCTCCCTTCTTTCCTTTATTCGTCTTCACTCGATGCGTATATTTAAGTTTGGCTAACAGGACATCTAACGAGTTAAATGCACACACAAACTTGGCCGCGCGCACGAAAGCTCTCGTATTGATTAAAAACGCAAAAATGTACAAGACTGACAAAAGAACGGCTAAAAGTAGTGCATTTAATTAAATTTTGCCTGTCGCCCGCATGCGCTTAGAAATATGGCGCAAACGCATCGCGCATTTTGCTTTTCGCAAGGCCAACAAGTAATGTTTAAATGGCTCTCCAAAGATCTTCCTATTGCGTGCGCGCTGCAAGGCGCTACTAAATCAGCATTTCACCAGAAGTGGCGGATGAGCGCGCTTCGCCGCCGCCGCTAACGCTACTGCTGCTGCTGCTGCTTCTGCTGCCGTCCGAAACATCGCACCATTGGGAAGCATAATAAACCGCACTGCGATAATGTAAGAGCTGTTAAAACAAGTGCATTAGAACTACAACCAAATTTATATGCGTTTACCCCAACGGCAGGCAAACACAAATACAAGTACGGTGCGAGGATGTTACAAGGCACGTTAAAAATGCGTAACATAAAATACCTTTTTGTGTGAAATTCACGTGGAAGTAAAATGTTTAATTTTAATTTAAAGCAAGCAAAGAATAGGGAATTTAATAAGCTTTGCAGCAGCGATACATAAATCAATACGCAAGTTAATACAGTCATTAGAAAATTAAATTTAAATCTCTGAATCCGGAGCAGAATCTATTCGGAATGGTGGGTGGGTGCGACGAAATCTTCCGGCTTAGCAGATATCCTTCGTATATTGCGATGACATAAATAACTCTTTGCGTTAAGCGCATCACACACGCGTGTGCACTTGATTTGAATGGAATGGTAAATCAAAGGCGATCAAACCGCCACTGTAGTACGACTGTTGCCGCCCCACTGTCCACCTCAGTTCAAACGCTCACGTGCCGTGCATTAGCATTCAACGCGGCGGCGCATTATCATCAACACGTTGCGCGTATATTTCGGCTGAGGACAGTTGTTGCGAGGGGATGCATTCGGGCGCGGCGGATGTGTGTGCGTGCCACCGCCACCGCCAATGCCGACGTTGCCGTTGCCGTCGCCGTCCGGCAACAACGTAATGAAGTGACCAGCAGTTGGTGAATTATGTGTCGGATGCCTAAGAGCGCGCGTTTACAGATGACTTCCTACACACACGTGCACATATGCGCCCGTGGCGGCAACGGTGGCGGCGACGGCGGTATAGTATGCGCAGGCAAACCTCAGCATTGCCAATTACACGAATGTGTATACTGGTCTATAGACACGTCTCTGACACAGTTCTCTGAACGCGCCCGCCCGCGCGCAGAGATGGCAACATCTTTGCCCTTGTTGTGTCGGCGGTCAACAGATGCTTGTTGAATTCTCATCCTCCGCAATTTGGCTTATATGCCAACTGTATAAATATATGGATCAGGAAGCATCAAGTTTCAATGCGACGTTTGTTAAACTATAATTTGTGGTTTAGCTATAGCTTGACGCTTGCAATATCAAAATTAAATGGCAATAATTAGTATTTTACGAAAAGTCTTTGATATTTAACTTGTAGAATTTTATATTTTAATCACTTAAATTACATCATAAATATTCCTCTTGTGCATTTATTCACATTTACTCGAATAAATATTTAAATAGAGAGTCTAAAGGACAAAGGCACTTTGTATACCTATAGATGAGACTAGATCAAAGGATATTTCTTTTTACGTTGGCCGACATTAAAAGCATTTGAGGCATCATCAAGTGCATGCAATAATAGCAATGGAAATAAAAATTTGTAAGAAAAACAAGGAAGTCTAAGTAACAGCGCTGAATAGACTCGTAGAAAAGTTTAACTAAACGGTGAATAATAATAATTAAAAGTTAACAAAACGTCGCACATCGTCCTAACAGGCTATTGAAAGAACTTATCAGATAGTTTGATCAACTTCCTGAATAGTTTCCCGTTCGATGTTATCCGCTCGCGTTTTATCACATTTAATCACAGACCGTGGATACAAAAAAGCGGAAGGCGTTAATGAGATGTCATTTGTATTACCACATGGAATAGAATTTCTTGTTACGTAACAAATTACAAAAGGGCGCAAAAAGAGTACAACGTTCGCTTTAATAGTTTATGAAATTTTCGTGAAAGATGAAATACGCTCGCTGGAAATGGTTTTATTAAAGCGGACTTATTAATGCGTAAAGTTGAAACTTGCGCGTAAAACATTTCATTTATTACCGCTTTATATAAAAGGGGAAGCATTTGTTTTAATTGAATTTTCGGCCCTTGCCATCACCGGCAACTACCGCCGCTACGCCGCCTTTAAGCGTAGCACCACTGACACTGTCAAGTCAGCCGTCGGAGCGCACTTTGGCGGATTTGCAGGCAACGCGCGACCCTTTCAGACGGACGAAACACGTCCGAATAGTCAGACATCCTTGCGCAGGCCAACAATGTTAATATCAAATATTAGACTATAGTGACGTGGGCATGATGGGACTAGTAGTGCTCAGCCACCCGCCCCCACACGCTGCGCTTAACTAAAATAGTCGGTGAATTGTGTGGAACGCAACCCTCGCGCATCATCCCATCATTTCGCAATGCAACAGCCAGCGAGGCAGCCATCCAACGGGTTGAGCGGCGGCGGCGGCAGCGACGGTGGCGTATTTGTATTGACACCATTCGGACACTGTGCGTCGCTTTTACGCATCGCAAATCCGTTTAATTTGCTCGCGCAGCCCTGTTAAATCGCCTTAGCGCATCGCATTCAATTTCCGTGAATGTATTTAATGAATCTGGCTGAGCGCGCGCGCGCGCACGCTCGCTATTATTTCGATAAAATGAATAAAACAAGCTTTTCTCGTTCACGAACGAGCGGCCCGAAAATCTGAAGCGAAGCATACGACGAAACTGGCCCCCATTGTGTAATTGTGTTTCGTTGCATTGCGTTGCATTTGCGTTTCAATTCTGCCCATTTTCCCCCCATTCTTGTGTTTGCGTACTGTATGTATGCACTCGGCGTATTGCGATGCGCGCATTATTGTTGCTTGCGCGAAAAGACGAATTGCGCATCCGAAATTGTTTTATGATAAAAGCAGCCGTCGTCCCGGCATTCGTTCATTGTGCATGGAAATTGCTAAATGATGCGCACTCGTTTGTGCTCTTCTATCATTGATGGCGGCGTTTGTGTTTTACTTATTGGCATTTGCAAACTTTCGAATATTAATTAAACTTTGTATTCATAGCATTTCGCCGAGGCGAATTTATTAAAAACGCACAGAACTTTAACAATACAAATTTAATAATAATGCGCGCGAATATTGCATTATTCAGCAATGTTGCACGAGTAACCGCGTCATAAATATTTTAGGGTGGGTTTATTGATGGCTAAACGAAGTTATTTAATGTAATAATAAAATTTGAAAATAGTTTTGCTGCGGCCGGCAATAGAAAATGCATCATAAAGAGGGGTTTTCGTAAATCCCGCACTGCACATATCCATCCTGCGCATGGGGGGTAGTTTCCGTCGGCCGGCCGGGGCGCGCGGGTGGCTGGAAATGGAAAAAAGCCCATCTCGAGGCAATAGTGCGGCAATAGAGCGGACGCGAAGGGAAAGCGCAATAATGAAAATAGAAAACGTAAAAAGAAAAGACGGAATCGTCGCGCATACGTTTGCTCTTGCAAATAGCGCATACGTCGTCGTCGTCGTCGTCGTCGTCCGGAATTTCGGGCATCCATTCAGCGGCGCGCCCTCTCTTTATCGTTTGTCTTTATTGAATTCGGAATATAAGCGAAGCAATAAACCGATCGGCAGAATCTCAATGCGTCGACATCGTTGTCCGTCTCCTCTGCCGCCACTGCCGTCGCCGCCGCCACCGCCGATTGTTGATCAACGCTCCTTGCGACTCGAAGCATTCGATGCAGTTATTCCATTCGAATAACGCTTATATTGAACTTATAGATCTGCATGTATAGTGCGCGCAATTCAGCATACACCCTTTTCGCATTCTCACAGTGCATATGTGTTCTCGTCCTCCGCCTCAGCCGCCCTCGCCGCCTCTCTTCATTCTCGTGCGGCTCTCGAGGAGATCGAGTTGGCGCTGCTCTTTACGCCGCTGAAAAAGGAGTGCAAGGCGCGTTTTTCCACTTCATTCAGGCACTTACCATGCATGCTCAATTGCTTATAAACGCATAGAATTTAACGGAGGAGTTTTAGTTATGAAAATGAAAAAGGCAAAAGTCTGGAATACGTAGCGACGTCAAGTAGCAAGAAGTAGTATTTGTACGAGGCTTTATGAAGTCGAAAAGTATTTGAACTCGAATGCTTGTCAATTTCTAGCATGTTATTTGAGCAGGCGAGAGTGTATTAAATTTATTACTTATTCTAAATTTTATAACATCGAGGTTATATAGTGGCGGTTGAGTAAAGCTTGAATATTCAGGGACGCTGATGAAATTCAACGATCGCTGTCATCTGGAATATCACCTGAATACATCAGCATAAAAGTGTGCGCGCCCGATGACTTTATAATATAATCGTTGATGGTGGTCCTCCCTCATCCTTCGCAACTCGGGCTCTTCTTACTCCTGCTGCTTTCGTTGTCATTGTCGTCATCGTCGTCGACGTCGTCGTCGTTGCTCACCCAGCTTTTAATATCGCGTAGAAGTGTGTAACACTTATGTAAATGCGATTTGCGCCTGGGCGAAAATTAACAATTTCGCCCGGTAATGCGCCCCGCCAGCAAGCAACCGTCTTGTTCTTCTTCTTCTTCCTGCTCCTTGCCGCCGCCGCCGTCGCCTCCTCGGATACTGCATGTTAAGCGCATGGCCGCAGTTTCCATCACTTGCTGGAAGCAGCCGCCCCCCCAGACCATCCATCCATTGCCCAAAGTCGCGGTGGCAACTTAATAGCAACTAACGCCAGCCAACCGGCTATTAAGTATGAGCGCGCCTCCTGCCAGCCCCGAAAAGCGATATTTTAATTTAAACGAAATTCCAAATTAGAACTTAATGACGTTTTCGCCACTTTTGTGGTTGCTATATTCTCTCTACTCGTGGGGGTGTGTTTATTGTATGCAAAAAAGAAAAGCAGAAATATTATTTCGGGAGAGTTTGTCTAGAGGTGAGTACCCTCATGAAATGTTTTCTGTGATTTTTCATGGTTACATTTCATTTGGCAACTCAAACAAAGTCTGGTGATATTATTTTTGTCAGTTTTATCATTTTATTTACTTTCACTCATCCATCTCAAAGACGCGCGCGCGCGCGCTGCCGTTCGTTTGTATTTACTCAGCGATTTGATTCATTAATTTTGCTTGTCACTCTTTCTTCTTGATATGTTACTTTACCGTTTCACGAAAAAGGACCAAAGCTATTATTTGATTGCGCGAGGAGAGAAACACTGAGGTTTAATGCAAACTTGCGCAAGCAAGGGCGAACAACACTCGACGAATTGGACCACCACCACCACACCAGTAAAAGATTGAGTGTATTTGTACATTTATCCGGCGCCAGTGCGCGCGGAGACTGTTTCAACAAAACCCTCGGGACGTTTGCGAGATGATTTTCCGATCATCACATATTGTGCGTCCATCATGCTACACAAGAGTTGAAGAGGGTTGCACCCTTCAGCCGAGCCTTAATATTTTCTAATAACTTTATCATCGCTTTCCAAATGCTATTAATCCACACGGTAACAACTCAAACGCAAACTATTTATATTGAATGATTAATATTTCTGCAATTTTAATTTAAATTCTGCCGTCTGCTCCGCTCGTGCGATTGTCACATGCATTCGAGTTTGATTAAGCGTTCGTTCCTCGGCCTGCACAAACGGCGATAGAATACAGCAAGTCAATCTTAAGGTGTGCAGTCGGTAAGAGCCGCACTCACTTGCCATTGTCCTCGCAATGAATGCGCGCACGAGGAGGAGATGACGAAGGAGTCTCTAAATACATATTTCATAGCCGAGCGAATGCATTATGTCGAACGCGATGCGCGAAGGGTGAAATGAAGCGATTTAGCGTTTATCTTCAACTATCAGACTGAATTCGTACAATGATCGCACGCCGAAGCGGCAGGCAGGCAAGGTAATTCACAATGTCTTTGGACTCATCGTGTTTGTCGACTACTCGCTTACCAATTACAACAAACACTATGTAGACCTAGTACATTCGAAGGAAGACGTTGCTTTTCCGCGTACTGCATAATGGAATGAGCACATATTGTGCTGTAGGAGACAACGCATTATCCTGCTTAATGTTTATTATTTCATATCAAATTTCAAATCCTCCAATCCGGATTTATTCCGGCTTCGATCATCATCACCATCATCACCAGCCAGCGTGCACTCTCGCGCGTTGTTGTTGTATGGAAATTGAAATTTAAGCGAGCTTTGTTTATTTATTTATTTGTCATTAACTCGACGCCCAGAGAGAGAGAGAGTTGTAATGCGGAAGACGGGAATTAAATAAATCAAGTGTTTTCGCAATTTAAACTTACTAATAATAAATGGAAAATTGAATTTACGGTAAACAAGAACAAGAAGTTTAAATCCTATTTGAAAGTAGTTATTACTATGGCATAGTGTAAGCGCTCCATTTTGATCCTTTTGTAGCACATACATATTATCCTTCATTCTGTATATAAAGTAGACACGAGTCGGGGGTTTGTAGGCGGCAAGTTATTTGCACAAAAATATCTCAATAGACGCAATAAATATAATGCTTCCATGCTCGAAAAATATTCGAGTGTGCTGATCAAATCTGAAACTTGCGCACACAACAAACACGGAGCAAGCGAAGAAGTGAAAGACGAACGATGGTAACGATAGCATCGATGTGAACGAGAGAAAATTTACTTTGAAAACTTTTATTGGCCAAGTTATTAATTCCGCTCGAAACTTTTTGCCTCTAACGAAACCGAACGAACACTCGAATTACACACATGAGCATTTCGCCTAGACGCATTTATTTATACGTTTGATTTTCGAAAAATTTCATCATCAAATTTAAAGTTGGTATAGTAAAACGAATTTGCAAGCAAATTGGAAGCACAAATTTTTCTCTCTTGCATCGCAAAGCGAACGCAAACAAATAAAAGAAGCAAAGCATGAAAGCGAACCAGATTGATCCTGGAAGAATTGCAATGAGGCGAAATTCAGCAATTGCAGTCGCAATCCGGCCATCAAATATTGAATCGCGCAAACACGAAGGACGAGAAAAAAAAACGAAGTGCAACAAACGAGAAAGCCAACGAAAAAAGCAGTGCGCGTACCGCAGTAAAAGTTTTCGAGGGCGGCCAAGAAGAGATGCAGCCACTTGAAACCATCTGCCTTTTAGAATTATTGAGCTGCATGTTTACTAAAATACGAACGAATGAGCGAACGTACGTACGCTGCGCACCCTGCCGCATGCAGTGCATTAAAGTTATAAATTTTATGTGGCAATGCGAAATTTACAGGCATTTCCACTTTGCACAACTTTTGCTTTGGGCTTGAGCACCGGGTCGCTACCGTTCAGTTCAGTTCAGTTCGGTTCGGTTTGGTTTCGTTTCGATTCCACAACTTTGCAATTAAGTTTAATTTAGTTTTCTTTCGCTCACTTGGATTTATTATTTTATGAACGACAAATACGCACGTCAAGCAGACCTTTTAATCAAAAGTGTCAAAGTTTACAGATACTTCTTAAGTAATTGAGGATGCTTGCTGTAACAATTAATTTTGGCAGACGAATAATTGTTTTGCATGCGTATAGTTTGACTGTGGATTTAGTTTATTTCGTTAATAATTGCTTCTATTATGTGGCATTTTAACATATTAATACCACCTAGATGTATTTAATTTACAAGCGGTATCACTGCACACGTACGCGTAGTGTGGTTACACATTTAATGTAGAAATTATTTTAATAATGTGATTTCAATAGCACAAAGCTTGCTTTCACAATCCGTGAGCGTCAGGCGCGTGTGCTAGGTAAATGCTGAAACCCTTTGACTTTGACGCCTTGCTGAATGCATCAAGCTCGCGCTAGAAATGCGGAAATATTCTTGCTAGATGTTGTACACACGTACACCAGCTACATGAATATGAATTACATGTTGTTCCAGTCAGCTTTTCCTCACCTTTTACGCATTTGCGAAATAGTCGAGAGAAATATTTATTTCACAAGAGGGCGAATAAGACGCTTGTTATTCCACGCTTGTAGATATTTACTTTTCTCCTTCACCTGTTTGCATTGTTAATCACAATATTTAAAATTTATATACCTAGTTAATCACTCTGCTCGAGTAATGTACGTCGTTAAATCCGCTAATTTCATTTCATTTTCTACTTGACATTTTTCATTTGAAATTTGCTTATTATTATTCGACGTGCTTAATATACGTTTTCTTTTCTTCTGCTTGAAAAGTAGTCACTTGAAATTAGAATTTGCTAAGCCGTCTTGCTGCTAAGTATAGGAATGATGGTAATTTGTAGACGTCAAAAAAGGCAAGAAAATGAAGGCAAATTATAATAATCAGCAGCGCCGGGCATAATGCTAATGAATGGCAAATGAAAGCAAAACGAACCAATTGAAAAGCAACTATGTACGAATTATGCTTTCCCAAGCGTAGGTTTCAGCGCGCGAAATGTTGGAAGGGAATGCGACGACGAATATTTTCAGTGCTCATTTCACAGTACATTTCGTGTGTTTGTGCTAGCGTGTAATACTGACCCATATACAAAAGCGTATAAAATGAGGCTCATGATTCATTGGTTTCCATACGCATTCGCTGAATAATAATCCCGAAGAATGGCCGTAATAAAATATTTAATTAACATGAAATCATACGTCCTTTTTTGTCATCAATAACACGTGTATAATGTGTAGATTTTTCGTAAAATGCATAATAGAAAAGCGAGTAGAAAAACACGTAAAATATACGTGCGCATACACACACAATGGGAAATACTCGTAGAGTATAATTAAAAACGTATTACAACTAACCTTAAAGCTTCTTGTATTGTTGTTTTATGCGTTGTGAAACAAACACACGCGGTCAAGAAGTATTGCTACTCTTCTATTTTTATGACGCCCTTAGTACGACAAACAAAAGAAGAATTCAAGAGTTAATTTCCCTTCCACATACTTGCAAAGTTGCGTATTATAATAATGTTGATGATAGCACTTGCGAGTGCTCTTTGTTCGAAAGTTTATCAGATACGAAGTATACCTACCTACCAAAGAAAAAACACGTCCGGTAAATGTTTTCTAAGCACAACAATTAGACTTAATTATATTCATCTAGTAGTGTATAACGTAATGCGGCAGAAATACAACATTATACGGTAGAACAAATAGAAATTTAAATTTATTACGCGTACATTTTTAGCGAGAGCGGGGGCGGCTTTGGCGTTTTATTCGTTTTATTTTTGCACGATTGTGCACAAGACAGAACACCACAAATACACACCCACACACCCAAGCACAGAGCAGAGTATAGCATGTATTGCAACGTTACATTTTGTGGCGTCATAAAGCTCTCATGGCCAGATAAAGTTTTGTTTGTAGCATCGCGCGCGCGATAGCAAACCAGGCAGCAGCAAGTATTCCACCGCCAGCGGGGAATGAGGTGCGCGATTTGCTTTTGCTTTCGTTATTGCATGCTGCACTCGCAAGGCACAATGTGTTCTTTCTTCGTTTTCAACAAAAGAAAATTCGTCATCTCGCTACTTGCTCGACGACGGCGAAGGGATTTGCGTAAAATTAAATTAAAGAGTCAAGTAACGAAATAACAAGCAAATAAGAAATTTTGGATTTTTATCACCTTTGGGTTGTGATAAAATAGAAAAGCGTAGTTTGCTTTGTGCGCTAAATTCTTTCGGTCCGATGATACGAGCACTTTCTACGTGTTTTTGTAAAATGTGTTCGAATAGATATAATTTAAATGACATCCCATTCTTGTGCGGTGTGGTTTACGATTGCGAAAAAGGGTTCCAGTTATATTGCTGAGTGATATCCGTTCAGGCAAATGCCGTCTGAATGCGCAATGGTCTTTCTTTCTTGCTTTGGCGGCGGCGAAGACGGCGGCGGTGGTGGCGCGTCTGCCCGGTGAAAAACGACGCCTCGAAATATCGGCGAGCGCACACGCGAAAGATATATATCGGCGAAAATGCGAGCTCATTTGCGCGATTTATGCGATGTCATTGATTTTTCGTCGAATGCCAGCGAAAGGTGCAAACCACCCTCTCGTATCCTGTTGACTTATTATTTGCGCCGCGCGCCGTCTAAGAAAAAGCAAAAATTACCTCACGTAACGCGAGGAGGGCCTTCTGCTGAAAAAATATCAACAAAAAATCACGCCGCATAAAATATCAAGAAATTTATATTTCCTAAATAATTTTTGCCCGCCTCTTCAATCACGCGAAAATATCGAGCACTTTGTTGGAAAAGTTTTGCGAAAATAATTTCGCTATAAGTAATTTTAAATAAATAATAAATGGAAAATGGAAAGCGTGTTTTTCTTAGAAAGCTTAGAAAGCAAATAGGCAGCTACTTATTGAGCAAATAGAAAGTTATGCGCGCAAAAGTAATGGAAATTAAAAAAGTAATGGAAGTGTAAATAACGCAAAGCATGCGAGCGCCAAGAAGTAACAACTGAAAAATACCCACGTTGAAATGAAGAAACAGGAAGGAAATAAGCAAGTCAGTAAGCAAGCAGGGTGCAAATATCAGGAATATGTGTATTCAAAAATTGCCCACTGTGTTCAGCACCTTTCGCCCTTACGTTATTTAACTTTAGTGTACTTTTATATGCGCAAGTTGTGAACCGCAACGAAGTGCTGCTGTTACAAACTGTAATAGAATAGCAAGAGACTTTGCGATACCGACTGTGTGTGGTGGCGGCAACCAAAAAGGCGTAGCATACATTATAATGCATATACACACACCCCCAACTGTGTCGTCGGCAGCAGCAGCAGCACATTATTTCTATATTAAAACTCATGAATATGTGCGAAATTTCGAATTCATATTTGGTTTATTAAAGTCACACGCAAAACACAAAACAAGAATGCACAAAACCGATGTGAGTCTATAAGAAAATTGTGTGCGCATTTAAATCTATTATTATTTTTACGATGCATCAACAAAATTTATATTATTCCAAGTAATACGATTAAAGTTTGCTGCGCGCTATAGGTATTATTTGCATTTAGCAGTAAATGAAATAACAATAATAATGGAAGTGCTTTATTGTGTTTTAAGGTTTATGCTCACAGAGGGAACGCAATTTTCGGCCCCACGATTTTATGCTAACCACACAACCACCACTCACAGTCTTCCACAATTCGTACTCGCAATGGATGCGCCGCGGCGCGCAGGTTTATTAATATCTAGTTCATTAAATAGTGATCATTCTATAGGGTGTTTATTTATTCACAAACACGACGAATATTAAATATCGAATTGGCCGCGCGCGCGAGTTGGAAATCATAAGCAATTGTGCATTATTTACGCAGAAAACTGCACATTAATATAAATTAAGCGAGACCCGAGGCCAAATGAGACAAATTTCAATTTACGGTCATCATAATTTATTCGCTTAATTAGGGAGTGTGAATTTATGCGGAAAGTGTCCCCTGTATAATAAAGGCAAAATTCCCTAGTCCGTAATCCGAACTATGTTTACGTATTAGGTGTATACGGCGGCGCGGTCCGTTCGGTTAGTGTCCCCTTTTCCCGAACAACCATAACATATTAAACGCGCTCAAAGTCTATCTGCGCGAATAATCCGGGCTATAAACACAAAATGTCATAACTTCCCGCATCGTTTCTCGGGCCTCGAGTATCGTTCGTTCCTCTTTGCGGATCTCTCTTCTTGTTGCGCGCAAATCTCCCTTCTCGCATGCGGCCACACGCCTTGTTGGGTGACACGCATACATGCGCGCTCTTCTTGCCCATCGAAGTTTCCAAGATTCAAAATGGTCAAGCACGACAAGACGAGACAAGAAAAGGCAACAAGCTATACTGCGTGTGATACGAGTTGGAATTTTCGAAAGGACTTATCCTTGTGTGCTTGTTGCGATGCGCGCATTGAACAACAAGCGCGCGAAATCAAGACGGACACCCAACGCGATACCCGGTGTCGCTTCGTGGTTCGATACGCGCGATTTCGGCGATGGGATTTCCTTGTGAGCGTGCAAGAAGAACCGCTCAAGTTTGGCAAACTGATTTGCTTTCTTTGGCTTGACTGCTTCGGAATTGTTTCATTGCTATCAGGGATAAATTCTTTCTTGTTTGCTTTCGCAATTGTTTTTCAGGCTGAAATTCCCGCGTAATATGTTCCTTAATTAGAAAATTTTCCGATGTGTATAAAATTCATTTTATCTACAACTAGAAAATTGTTCATTCTATCCATTACAAAAATTCGCACATCGCTGCCACCGCCATCGCCGCCAACCAACCAACCGACCAACTTTTGTAACAGAAAAGTGCGAATGAAGAAAAACTCATCTAAAGTTGGCATCCAACAACTTTTCCCACCAATGTGTCTGTCCATCGCAGCAGCATTCAGTCACTCCAGCAAAGTCCGCACATAGTCCAGTCTGGAGTGTCGTGTCCACTCAGGACGAGCGCACACGCCTTGCGCGCGAAGAGAGATTTATACACACAGGACGCACGACGGCGGCGGCGGCAGCGGCAACGGCAGCACGTCATTCGAAGCTAGCGCAGCGTACGCCTCCGAGACTGACTTGACGTGAGTGTCGCACACACATGGCCTTCGTTTTTCGTTATTCTATTTTTTATTCGCACTCGCCCTTTTTCATATCATAAGCAGCGAGCGAGCGCGCGCGCGGTGCATCGGCTGCGAAGCGACAGCTCGCTCGAAAACGGTATGACAGATTCAAAATTATTCATGGAAAAGCGACGCAGTCGAGATTTTCGCTTTCTCACTTTTCAACTACCCTTCCTACCGTAATATGATTCATATTCCGAACACCTACCTATACGTAAGGTATACGGGGTGGTAGCACCCATCTTTTCAACAAACTCGTCCATTTCATCATCGCATTGAGAAGGTGTCGTGGATTTACATTACGCAATGCAGGAACTTGAACTACCCCTTTCTTTTATTTTTTCTCCTACGTAAAGAGCGCATTTTTTAAATTGACTTTTGTAAAAGTTGTGGAATTTTATTGAAATATCAAAGGTAGCAAGCAGCTCCTTCCTCGTCTCACTCGCTTACTGTAAATTACACTCAAAGGATCTTAGTATTTAAAAGGTAATAAATGCGTGTAATGAGTAAATTAGCACGGTTATTAAATTACTCATTGTGGGTAATTAAACAGCGGAAGTGGCAAAGAAAAGAAAACAGGCAAGTAGGAGGAAAAACAACCCTTTGTGTAACTTCGTGAAGCGGCCTCTTGGCCTCTCACATTTTTTATACTAAAATAACAAAACCCTTATAAACAAGTTTCCAGCGCACATAAATAAAACCAGCGGCCCCTTTGCAAAATATGCGTATCTTGAGCGAAATTTCCTTCCTCTAAGAAAGAGCGCGCTTTTTATCCATACTTACGTATAACTGCGAAAACGAAGCAGCAAAAAGTCCGGGAAGAAAGATTTTCGATGCGTTCAACGTACACACAAATCATCGTCTCCGGCGCAGCGCAAGAAAAAAAAAGTGGATTTCAATGCAATAAAGATGTTGGTAACAAATGTTTGAAAAAGTTTTCCATAAAGTTATACCTCGCTTAGAGACGACGTTATACCTTACGCGGTGCGCGCTTAAAGGGCGGTCATAACGAGAGCCGTGGCGTTTAAAACAGGCCGCCCCCCAGATTTTGCACAAGAAGCACAAGTTGGTCGCCCTCGCGGGTCTACATAAAATAAAAATTCCGAAAAAGTTACCCCTTAAGAGTCGATGTGCACGCCTCAATAAACCACCTGGTTGCTTGGCTGGCGGGAAATTCACCTGCCGTCGAACGGAAAAAATCTCTCTCCAAAGACTTTTAGATGAAGCTCAAACAGTAATTAGCTTTGTAAATATTATCTTTTCTCCAGCGCTATTTATGCCCTCCCGTGTACGACTAGCTCTGCCGGAGTACATCACATGCGTCTTCATCTTCATCTCCAGTCTTGTGATAAAAGATAAGCGCTGAGCGAAGAAGCGCGCCGCTCAAAGCGACGGCGGCTAAAGTCAATGCAGATAAGGATAAAACCAGCCAGTCGCCTACCGCCTCCCCCCGCTCTTGTAGTACTTTATTTTTTCCTCAGCGCTTTTTCTACCGAACATAATTTGCATGACGTGAAGGTTCCCTATTGAAATATGTATCTATTGAGAGTTGAGACAAGACGGAAGGAAGTCGTGTAAGGAAATGCGCTTGAATTTGTTCAAGTAGTACAAGCGTCGTGCTTAGGGGGTGGTGGTTCAATGTACTTGAATGCATAGTTGTCTTAATTAAGCTTAAACTATGTACACTTAGACTAAGGGTTAAGAAGATGAATTCCAAGTTTTGTGTGATAATCAAGGGGTTGTACACATATTAGTATGTTGGGGTGGGGGATTGATTTCATCATAAGAATAGGCTAAGAAATTGTACTAAATTTGACCAGATTTAAATTATTTATGAATTTTTCATTTTCAGGATAACACGAGAGAAGCATCTTGGAATATTCTTGGAATAACAAGGTCAGTGAATTTAAATTAAATTCTATTTTGGGTAATATTTTCCGTGCTCGCTTAAAATATCTTATTGCGTTTGCGACATTTCAATAAATAACATGGAATTTCATCAAAAAAATCTAAAAACAGATTTATAAGGAACAAAAAAATTATACAAACGGAATATAAATCAACTTAAAATGTTTGGTATACGGCATAAAAAATAATGGCGCGTAATTTTTAACATTTAAGCGTAAAAAAACTAATAATACACATCTATGGCAAAAGGCGCCACTAATAATAGAAATTATCGCATGACAGATTATCGTGATTTATATTAAGAAACGAGAATGATTTTTTCACTTGGTTCGAGCGAATTCGAGTGAGAAATCTTTCCGACATATTTTATCATTTTGCTTCGTGGTGCTGCTCCCCTTTTATAATAGGATAAAGTCAATAAATTTTTTCCAATCTATATTTTCTCTCATAACACAAGCGAACATGTCATAAACGACATCGTAATGCATGAACCATAAACGAACGCAAATTGATTTCAATGCACACACGCGCACGAAACATGAAAAGCGCTGGACATCAACATGACACAAATTACATGGCAAACGCGCAAGAGAGCAGGACAATGTGCCACCTCAAACTACACATAACTAGCTCGGGAATAAAACGCAATAACAAACTAACAACACGCCGAACATGACACGCAAATAGTACAAATAAGTAAGTAAATCGCCGATCGGAAATTATAGACGAATTGCTTTCGCTACGCGGCAACGTGGACGACATATTCCTTCTTAATGACGCGTCGTCGACGGCCGGGTTCGAGTCGTTGATTGCGCTCGCGCTTAAATCATTAAGAAACAACCTCGATTATGAAGAACAGCGTAATGTCGCGTAATAACTCAACAACGTAATTCGCCCGACGTCGGAAGGAAATAATTTGGAGACGCAATTATCAGACACATGCGAGAACGAACGCCGCGCGACTTTTGGTAATTTGGGCGTTTATCAACTTGCAATCCCACCGTTTTGCGGAGGGGTGTGCCGTGCAAGTTCATTAGAATGTTAATCAAGTCGCTAATTTAATTTGACGAAAATTGAGAGCAGATTCTCTCAAGGTCCTTTGCGATGCTGCTGTCAAATCAATAACGTGATAAGTTTAGCCGGTGCGCTTACCTTGAAAAAGAATCCCGACCAGGAGCAACGCAAGCAAAGTCATCCTGCTGTCTTTCTCCGTGCGAGATGATTTAAGAACAGAACGCGCGAATCGCGTGCAATCGATTGATTGAACGTCCGTTTGAGCACAACTAACTAGACACACTAAGAGTCAATTAGCAGCACTAAGTTCCGGAAGCGGTACATTGGTCGACATTTATTCAACGTCTTTCTCTCGTCGTTTTTTCTTGCGCACGAATTTTTTTTTTTTTGTGTGTTGGCTGGTCAGTATAGTTTCTGATCACTCACTAGGCGCCTGCTTTTTTCGTGTAATTCGTGTCCGTGCGAGTGTCCTCGAATGTCAACTTTTTCTCCGTCCGTTTTCCGCCCTTCCGGCTTTCGTTTCTTCTCGCAGAAGGCGCTCGCTCTAATCCAAGAAATATCGTGATGCGAACCTAATAATGGCCAATTCCTGAAACAAAAACGAAAAATCAGATACTGCCAGTTATTAAATCACAACTCTATCACAAAAGATGAAGAACAAAAAAAAGAATAAATATTTAGAAGAAAAAATTGCGAATGTAATTTTGTGTTTCTGTTTTTCACGTGCGTGATTGCATTTAAGGAATGACGCCGCTTTGTTTTAATTAAATTTAAAATTTCGAGAAATATAAATAAAGAGTCAACAACAAGACATTTTGAGAAATTTGAGACAAGCAGAAAGTTTATTGTTTGTGCTTTTTGCTTATTTGACTTTGCTGCGAAAAGAACTCGGTGAAACAGAACAAGAAGTCAACCGAAGAAGGGACAAATGTCTCCTCTAATTAGAAAAAGCAATTACCTATAAGAGTATTTAATCAAGGAGAGAACGAGTACGAGTTAGTGTGAAGGCGAATCAGAGGTGGAAAGACGCGTTCGCTTGCTGTGCGCAAAAGTAGCAGATAGAGTTGTAAAAGGTTTGATGGGGTTGAAGACGGCGCGGAGGGCGCGTGAGGCGCCCGCGTAAAACTGTGCTTGTACAAAACATGCGCGCGAACAGAAAGAATTGCAGTTTAAACATTTACAAGAGTTAATTGAATTTTTTAACTTGGCGTTTAGTGCTGGCCAGCCGGCCAAAAGCAAATAATTAATGAAAATAGTACATACGCACCCTGCGCACCAAACAATAACAAAAAAAATAAAGAGGCTAAAACCGTACAAACGCAAATATTTGTGTAAAACTGTTTGTTGCCAATTGCAATTGCGTTGCTAAATATTTGCGCATTCTAAATTTCATCATTTTTGTTTTATTTGTAATTTTTTAATTTTATCCCACATTCAAATATTTCATTTTGGGTTTTTGAATTAAAAATGTTGCAAAGTGAGTAAGTCAGTAAAGTTTGAAAAATGAATGGGATAGGAAATATCCATGGGATGAAAGTTTGAGTCGAAAATACTTAATATTAAAGTTAATCACCTTTTGCGAAGAGATAGAGAGAAATCCGAAAACTATTGGCAAACTCGCCAAGTCCAAGTCGTTTCAGCGCAGCAATAATAATAACCGTATTTTTAAATAGCGGCGAACTCGGGCGCAATGTTTATACAAAATTAATGCACGACTTCCGCAACTTGTCGTCGCGAAGTTGTAAGTTTTTCGGCGTCGAACGCGCAAAAACAAACTCCCGCGCGACGCGCAATGTTCTATTTCTGGATGGCTTTTCGGGGTGCACGCACCGCGCGATCCTTTCGCTCCTTCGTACTCGCACAACTTACACTACTGAACTGAACTAGATATTCGCCCTTCACGCAGCGCACGCAAAGTGGTGCGGCGAAGAACTAGCCGGCGTGATAGGGCCGAAGCGCACACGTGGAATTTGATAGCTCTCTTTGGGTCTACCCTTACGCTAGCAAGCACGCGGGTGAACTGAGCCGCCGTCAGCCACCGCTCTCGGTGGCGGCGATAGCGTGCGCGCCGTTTTGTTAGATAGGTCCTGGTATCGCCGCCTCACGCAGCGCTTGCGCGTAAAACAACCGTCGCGATTAATTTATCACATTTTGAATATATTTTTTTCCAAATAATTTATTAACGGCTACTTTATGCCCCTAAAGGGATATTTATGAAAATTTATATTCTAGACTTGTGTGCGAGCGTGTAAATTAATAATTTCGAATAACTTAATTGCATACTGTACAATACAATTACAAACTAGTTAAATATTTAACATTTAATTAAATTAAGCAAACATAAATACGAAATATACACATGGACAGAACGTCGATATCATAAACGCGCAGAATTTTCAGGCGGGCTGCATTTAATTTCATTTCAATGTCATTTGTCATACGTGCCAGTAATAATTTTAATTATTTCTCGCGCACTTGCGGAAATGCAAAAAGCCAAAAAACAACGGAAAAGCACACAATGAAAATCCGGCCGAAAACCCGGAAACATGATGATGATGCTGATCATCATGATATACAATATGCGTGTTGTTCATACGACATGACGGTTTTTACGCTTCGTGTAATTTTACACTTAACTTTATACGTCTGTCTATTAATTGTCGGCGCTGTACAAATATGGGAAATACATACCGGTGCGACGCGATGCGTTGTAATTGGATGGAAGATGATGTTACGGGCACTACACTGCTATTTACGTGTCACATTAAAACAACGTTATGTTCATGCTAATTCGCGACGTACGTACGCAACGCGCGCGCGAGAGCGCCCGATGTTAAACACATTTTGGGTGGCACCCCGCGAAAAGTGAAGAGCGCTCGCCCGCACATATTGTTGTTAAGTGTTTTTGTCGGCTGATTACCACGCTGCAACATGCATTCGACTAATTCAACGCGTCATTAATTATTTGCCTCACTTTATTTCCACACTTGCTCGGCGCTCACACAATCTATTCATTCATTCATATCGTTGCTTGCATTCGGCGGCCGTTCTTGCTTCTAACAGCTGCACGCGGAGTCAATGAGTAAACGCGCTGAAACTTTGCCCTCATCACTTAAGCCTCATAAAGCCATCGTTATTTTACTTAAGTCACATAAACTTATCGTTCGCACTTCCTTTGTGTTCACACATTTTTATTTTCATCGCGTTAATAATTAAAAAAAATTAAAAGTCGTAAATGTCAGACGTGTCGAATGGCTTGCTATTGATTTATTAGGTTTAGTTTTAGGAAGAAGATTCAAATTTCAATTATGCATTCAAACTAAAATTTAGGATAATTTATTATTTAATTAGTCTATGCATTATCAAATTATTTTGGTTATTTATTAATTAATATTAATACAATACGTTAATTAATGAGTTGCGCAATGCTTTATTATAATTTCAATCATTGTTTGATTTCGTATTGAATGCGTAACATGAATTCCAATAAATCAAAATATATTTTTCGAATGCGCTAATTCAAGCTCCATCTAGTTAGTATAAATACACTTAGAGCTCTGTCTGTACTCTACATTTGAATAATATAATTTACGAGTGCTCTGATAATAATAATAAAACATTGGTGTAATTGAATTACTATTCAATAACAACTAATAGAAATTTATTATTATTACGACTATCATTAAATTACCAGCGGCAAAATGCAATTTACCAAAAATCTTTGCGAATTTTTTTGTTGGCGTAACTTTTACTTAATTTGCTAATAAATTGCTTTCCAATTGACACGTATTAAGCGATAAGGGAAGAACGCGACAAAGTTTTAAAAGCTTTCAACGGTCTTGTGCGCGCAGTAAATACATAAACAAATAAATAAATAAGCAAGAAGTCGAAGAAAGCAGTCGGTAAACAAGCAAGACAAAGTGAAATGCACATAACATAATTTACGATTATTAATAGCCTGCTGGGAGATTGAGCAACGTGCGCGGGGAGAACGGAATGATAATAAATGAGGCGAAGATGCGCTCTTTCGGCGAAGAAGTTATGATGTACAACGGCATGAAGTAAACAAAAACTAATTTCGCCGTCGATATGGGGCCCGGCATTAATTAATAATTTGCGCAAATTTATAAAAGCCGCTGCTCGCCAGCACCCAACTCTTTGTTATAAACTTGCGCACTCGACGTCATTGCATAAAGTTTGCCTCGACGTATAACACTTATTCACTTAGCCATGGGCAAGGTGCAATTGAGGAACAACAACTGCAACAGCAAGCGAAAATTTTCTAACTTATGCCGTTGCGTCCGCACTTGTTTATTCCGCAATTAATTTTAATGGAGCGTCCAATGAGTAACTCACTGTTTTGCGCAATAGGTACGTAAATATTTTGCAGCTTAAACTTGGCGTAATACTTCGTCGGTGCGAAATACGAACGAATTTATTAGTTTCGTGATAATTTGAAGGGATTATTATTTTCGTTCGGTGCGCGTCTCCGTTCGTTCTGCGTGCTTTTCGCCTTTGTATTCTTTGCGTCTTATCAAACTGGCCACTACGTTTGACGACGCCGAAACGCTCGCAGTCTGCGAAACTTTTCTACTTATTATGTGACATTTGATTCGATAACTTTAGTCATTTCCTCGTTGACGTATTACAAATCCAAGTTCGCAATGCGTGTCTATTCCAACATTATCTTTTATGCTCTTTCGCCAAAAAGTTTATTTGTGCGCGTTTCTCGTCTTCATTTTCGGCAGATTCTCATTCCTCTTGAATCTAAGCGCAACTTGACCTTTGTTGAAACTCTAATCGAATTGTGGAAATGGCGAAGTTGTGACAAATCTTTCTATAAATCTTGAAATATACTTTATTGCTAAGAAGAAAAAAACAAGAAATAAAAAATAAGTAAATATTTTAAGAATATAAAAATATTGGTATTTTATTAAAGGTGCAGACGTATTGCGAAATCTAGTGGTGAAAGGAGGAAAATACTCGTGGTTTGAAAATAAGGGGGTTCTGTAGCACAGTTTGCCCTCTAGTGTGATTTTCCGGCAGTGAAAAACAGGAATTTACTTTGAACGCTTGAAGCTTTTCCCCGTAGAGTCCCCTAGTAAGCTGGGTTTTCATGGTAAATCAAGTTATAAAAAGTTTCACAACTGTAAATTGAAATGCAGTAAAATGTAATCAATTTAATTAATTAAAACACAACACAAAGTTGCAAATTAAATGGAAATTTCACCAAACGCCGATGGCGATTTAATTTTCCGATTGGAATTTAATTAAACAATGGGGCAAATCGTAAAAATATAATTCAATTAAAAATGCAGGAATAGCGAAACCATACAACGCGTTAATTGTGCCTATAAATATTTCGCACAAACTAAATCGAATTAAACCAGCTTATTTACATCGCTAATTTTTCTAGCTATCTACGTAGAATAAGCGCAGTTTTTATACAATTTCGTGGCGTAATAAATTGATTCGATTCGTGCGCATAAACCAGCCGAAAGCAATTAAAATATGCGCCTATGATTTAGCGTTTTAATTAAAGTCGTAGCGTCACGCGCTCTGCTGAAGACGGAGCGTGTTGAAGACATTGCGCTGCTCATCATTGATAGAATTGCGGCTGTCGTCGCGGTCCTGATAGATGAACTGCAGTGCGATCCCGGAAAATATGCTGGTACTGGTGCTGGTGCTGGCGGCGGCGGCGGCAGCGGCGGCGGGCGGTGGTGGGACGCGGCGCGGGGGCCAGGTGATCCGCAGTGTGGTGGGTCTTGCGCACTCGACGCACGCCGCCGCGAGAACTTCAGTGCCGCGACGGTATCCAACCTGTTGGACTGGAAGCAGCCAGCGCCGCCAGCAGCGCCGTCGTCGTTGCAGTCGCCGCCGTCGTCGTCGTCAAGATGGTAACTCGCTGCCGTCGCTGTGGTGTTTCTTCCGCCGGTGATGCGCCCGCATCCGGCCGCGCGCTCTGACAACGCCGCCGCCGTCAACGCATTCCAACCATCGCGACGACCGCGTAAAAAGTTTTTGCCGTCGCGCTCGAAATATGTTTGAAAGTTTTGCATATCGTTCTCCTTGCCCGCGCAATAATAGTTGCTCGCCTACACCGTTTACACCTGATCAAGTATTAATTAATTACTAATTAACGACTAGGCTTAATTAATCTCCCTCGTAACGCTAACGAAGCAGAACCAGAAGCAGCAGCAGCAGCAGCAGCCACAATAAAACGCGCGTCGCGAGAACGAAGAAAAAAGTTACCAAAGGAGTTAACGAAGCGTACGGGGAGGAGGCAAGTAACACACCACATTGTTCGCTGCGAAAACTTTTGATACAAACGGTGAGTGTGAATAACGCGAGAAGAAAGCGTCGGAAAAATCACGCTGGAACAGGCGAGAGGGACAAACAATCCGAGTCAACTTTTGCTCAACTGCAGCTAAGTAGAATTTCATCAAGTTGAATTAATAAATTACATAATAATTAAGCAAAAATCTTCCATTTTATACACGTAAAAGTAATAAAATTATCAATTATCCTAATAATTATACATACAATACCATATATGAATTAATAGAATATTATTCGATTAATTACCAGAAAATTAATTAATGCTTTTCGTACAATATACATATTAATATTAATAAGGTAATAAAACAACAATTACAATAAATTAGACGCAAGACAGATGAAAAAACAAACCCGCATACAATTAAACCTAAAATATTATAAAAACTTAAAACAAAAAGAGCGCCAGATTTTCTTATTCTACTAGCGATTCGTATAATTCGATAAAGAAATAAAAAAGAGCCCATTTATAACTAACTCGTAAATTTACAACAACTAAATGATAAACTATTAAGCAAGCAAGCAAACTTCGAAATTGACTTCAACATAACGCAAAACACCATTATTTATAATAACAAAATAAATAAAATACGTATAGGAGTAAATGCTATTCAAATACCCAACTAATATATCTGACAATTCCACTTTATTGATATATACTCGTATCAAGAGAGCAAGTTTTACTACGTATTAAATTAAAGCAAACCTCTAGTAACTATTACATTCTCGTAATAGGCGCGCGCGACGACTGAAAAGCAAAGTGTGTTTGCGGAGTGCACGGAGAGGCAGCTGTGAAATTAAATCATCGCCTTGCGCTAGCACGAGACGTGCTGGCTGGCTGCTTTGCAAAGAAGATCGCGAGAGTAAATTAATTGCGAGTGACTACTGAACAGACTCGACTCGCGCTGATAATGCGCGCTCGGCGTGTGTTGTTGCGCGCCGCGTGAAAAATGCGTGCGACGTTGACTATGCCATTGCGTGGCGGACGTGTGCGTACCTCGAGCTGTGTGCGGCCCGAATATACAAAGTGTCTTCTCGTACGTCGCTGCTGCGTCCTTCAGCCGCCGCTCGAATCGTCGGCGGTGGTACCATCAACGTCCTGCTCTGCTCTCGCCGGTGCACCATCAACGGTGGTGTCACTTTGTTCTTGTGCGGCTGCCGAGTACCTGTAATGCGCTGCGGTCATCATGACGATGTGGCAAAGTGGGATGGGTGGCCATGGCGGCAAGAACAATGCGTGGATGAAGCTCATGGGCATCGTCCACAAGGAGCGCCGCCACCACGACAATATGCCGTCGGGGGACAAGACGTTGAGCCAGTAAGTTTCCCAGACTTTTTATGCGTTTCTCTCTCTTGTTTCTTCGACTCGATTCAATTGCCGTTCTTAGCCTCGGATTACGCGTGCAATCCCTCGAAGAAGAGCGAACGAAGCAACGAACGAACGAAGAGACTGTCTGTCGGATATAAAATATATGTCTGTATGCAATGCGGCATCCGCGCGCTACTTGTGTCTCTTTTGTGCCATCCGGGGATTTATCCGCAATGCGTGAAAAGTCGTCGACAAAATGCCGCGCTCGACTGCATGCATGTACGCGTTGCCGCCTCCACCAAAGAGCAAGGTACCAGCGGCACCGTTGAATTGACTGCCTGCCACCCACTTTGGCTGCTGGTGCTGCTGGTGTTGCTGCTGCAAAAGCTGCTCCAACACGTTTATAAATATGCAGGCGAATTAAACCCGGGGTTTAATGTCAATAGATTTATGATTTCGTCACCGAATTTATTTCACTATGTCAAGGCGCATGTCGACGACGACGCAGGAAAATGGAGAAAAATGTGTTTGCAATTAATAACACATTTGTAACACGCGGTGTTTTATTGAAATATCTCATCGGCGGCGTAATTTAATTGACATATTTTTACTTTGATCTCACGAAAATAAATATTTTTCTCGTTTGCTTCGCAACAAAATCTGGATTTCATTATTCGAATTACGCTAAAGTTGTTGCAAACTTTTTCAACATAGGCTTCTGACAGATTGTGATTCGATGAATCCTAAACGAGGGAAAAAAGCGCCAATACAAAATAAAAAGCGACTGATGCTTAAGGAACAATAACTTGAAGTAAAGCAAAGCAAAAAAGGCACTCACATTAGTTTCATACGAGCAGCGGCAGTGAGACACGAAAAACAAGACAAAGTGGAGCACTTTTTACGCGCGTGCTGCTGCCCCACGCGAAAAACGGTATCTTTGCGGGGACGGGTGCGCGCGCGAGGGGATGAAGAAGCATGTAACGTGGCAGTTGATTACTTTCTTTCCGGTTTTCGGCGTCTTGTCTTGTACGTACGTGCGAGTACATCCCTTATTTCGATTGGCGTGTAATAGTAGATGGCGCCGTTTGGCAAGCGCGCAGGACTGAAGAGACATTCCAATTTATTTGAAATGAAGCTCTTAAGTTGCCATCTTCAGGTCAGCAGGTGCTGATGGAATCGCACGAAACGCATTAATAATCCGTCGTTTGAACGTGTGTCTCGACTCGCTTAGGTACAATCGCATAACTAAGTAAATTCGTAATTTTATTAGCGGTTTTGTCATGCGACTTTTTGCTCAACAATTAATCGATGTGGCACATTTAAATTGTACGTTTTGAATGACTTATTTATGCGAGTGAAATTACGCTTTACGTATTCAAACGTATTGTTTTAGGTGATTATAATAATCAGGCATTGCGGATCGAAAGCGCCACTACGGCAACAACAACAATAACGAGGCGAGCGAACGCGCGCAACTCGCATGCTGTTTTTGTTAAATTGGCTATATTTACCGTGCGCACACACAATTTTCAAACGCATGCCAACGACCTATTTGTGTTTTCATTGTTTTTTCGTGTGCGTAGCCGCGAGTCACTCAAACGGCAGCGGTGGCGGGTGGCGGTGGCAGGCTTACAAAACTCTCACTTAAGGGTCGCTCAAAGTTCAAGCGAAGGAAACTCGCCAAAAATTCATTAACTCAAATAATACGTAAAAAGTAAAATATAATAAATAAAACTCGTGCTTCAAAGCGTACAGGGCGAAGCAAGCCGGGATTTTATTTATTTCGCCGAGATGAAAACAAAAGCATTTTGCAACACTCATTTTACTAAGCGGCCATATGAATAAGCATATTATTGCTCGGCATTGCATTACTCATAGTTGCCCAGGTTGAGTGTGAGCGAATCGGGGAAAGCGTTAAGGAATACGGGGAAGCGAGAGGAACAAGTAAAAAATAACGTCGAAAAGTGGCGAATGTGGAATGCATGTGGCGGTGGCGTTGACGCCAGGCACGCGATATCGTCGTATTGCCTACCCCGCGTGTGCGGCGGTGGTGTGCTTTTCACCAGTTGGCGGCACAATGCGTTCCGAATGTGTGTCGCTCAAATAACATCTTGGGGGGCTTTTGCAAAATGTATGCTTTTTAAAGGCATATGCGCGCCGTTTCGTGTGCGACTTGAAACGCAGGCGATTTGCGTTTATGTTGCGCGCATATTTACGTTTAATTGTACCGTACGCTTTCTCAGCGTTTTCACAGTGGTTTTTAATAGTTTACAAAATTACATTCACATGTTGTATAATGCAGAAATTGCTCGGCAAATAGTTTGCCAGCAAGTTTGCACATTTTTCTGTATTTGATTATAATTTTTCCTAATTTTCTCTCGTAATTATACTGTCGCTTGCAGCGCAGAGAAAAAAACACAAATATTTTGACGGAAACTAAAGTCGTGTGTAATTCAACAAATATAGCCGTACATTCTATGAGTAAATATTTGCACACACGGTTGATATTTCCGAGTGTACTGAAGAGATTTCGGTATTGTGTGTGGAGACCGCTAAGAAACCCCTCGGAGGAATTGCGTGGTCGCATTCAAAAAGTTTTGTAAACGTAAACGATTTGCACGTTTATTCAAAGGATTAAATTTTACATTTCCCCGGAGTAATTCATGCGTTATTGTGCATATTCCCCAATCATGAATATGTATAATTTACGCAATGATATTTGTTTAAGAGTCCGCAATCCGAGCAATTGCGTAACGAGGATGCGAGGATGCGGTGTTATCACGAGTTATTATTCACAATGCGCGCAATTAGATGTACGCGCGCGCGCACAAATTGTATAAGTTGATAATTTATTAATTAGGCGGCGCTGCGTATAATGAATTAATTATTCGATCGTGAGCAATTAGATCGTTCCGTTGTGTGCGCGCCGGGCAATTAACGAACTTTGCAAACTTTGGCGCAACATCGACGCATCGACTGCTTCTATTTTCAACTTGTGTGCAATTTGCACACAATCGGCCACTGCTGCCACTGCTGCTGCCACTCGCCCGCCTTGATTGAACTTTAATACGCGTGCAGTTCAATCGCAATAAATAGCGCGGCGCTCTCGCTATTGGAAAAGTTAAATTTGCGCAACGGCGATTGGCACTTGAGTGGCGCTTCCGGTCCCTTTAGCTTTCTTCCTCCGCATTGACTTTTTGCCCATCCCGAGGTGTTTGCCTCGAAACTCTGAAATGCAACACACATGCTGCATGCGAATGGGTTTCGTTTTCTCATTTGCAATTCGCTGCGGCTGTTGGTTAAGGACGCAAATTAAACGCGCGCGCGCGCGTTTGCTCGCTCGCCCGTCACTATATTTAAACCAAACAGCGCGTATAAATCGCCCGCTTGTCCGCCTTTTCTCGCACGAAATGAAATCGGCGAATGCTTTTTTCTATATTATGTTGCGCGCGCGAGCGTTCGAATATCGAAAGAAAGTGATTGGAATCGAATGAAAAAGCGCACGGGATATTTGGTGCCAATCTTGATAGTTCCATTCAAAGGTGTGGTTCTGATAATAATAACTTACAGCCGCGATAAAGGCTGTTATTGAATTGCTTTTTTATTTTTTCTCTAATAGAGCGTTTTGCTAGATTTGGTTTTGTTGCGCTCTTTTTTCATTTTGTATTTTACGTTAGGCATCCGGGGAATTTTGCAAGTTTGTAAAGTTGCTCGCGCACGAGAAGAAGTTTTAATAACTTTAAAGCTATATTCGCAATTTTTCGTCGACTTTTTTCAATTTATCTTCCGCGCAAATCAATATTGGCAAATGGGTTAAAATTGCAAAGTTTCGACTATAATTTCCATCGGATTAATGTTTGCGCTCGATGTAATTTTAGTACGCGGAGAAAATTAGTTAAAAAGCATGTTTAACAACATCAATAATTGCGTTGTAACATTATAATATCTTAAGCCAGGGGGCGGTTTTGCATTATAAATGTTGAGCACATAATTTAATAATAACTCAAGTCAGGGAACACGCCCGCGGCGCAAGAAGAAGTAACACGAACAATATCATACAAGCTGCAGTGTGTAGTTGGTACTGCAGATGAAGGAAGAGGCGGCGGCGGCGGCGGCGGCGGCCGCGGTGGAGAAATGAGGGGATGAGGTAAAGGTTGATCCTTTGCAAGGGAGGGTACGCATACATTTTCTTACCGGCATGCCGCGGCTGCATTGTTTGTTGTTGTTGTTTGCTCCAGCTAGCTGGTCGTTCATGACGCACACACCCACCACTCGAACAACAACATTGCGAGGAATCCGCATTGCGCTCATTAATTATTCGCGCTGTTCGCCTCTCTCCGGTGCGCGCATACGTAACCGGCAGCCGAAACGGAAACTGTGAACATACTGCCAGCTTCCATCACACAGCCGTGAACTCACTGCTGCTGTTGCTGCCGCCGCTGCCGCCAAATTAATTCAGCACCAACAATAATCATTCGCAATTAATTCTAAAATAACTGCCCTTGTGTTGGGCTAATTGCTTTCGGAGTTTTCAGGTGACTCTTTCACTGCGCGTTAACTTTGTTGAAAAAGGGTGCTGATGAAAGGTGGAAACAAAGACGAAGCCAATCGAAGGTAGTCGCGATGAACAATAGTGAAATAAAGTCCCTCATCGCGGATCGTAAATTCCGGAGATAAATAAAGTTATCTATGCAGACGACGTGGAAGAACAACACGCATTAGATGTGAATGGGCAACTTGGCAATAGAGCCGCACGCGCCGCCATACAATGCAGAGAGGACAAACTTGATGAAAGTTTAAGTTTAAAGAACGGGCTTGTTATACGGAGGCATTGAATGTTCGGTGCGCGAAAAAGTTATAATAACTTCTTCTCTCCTCTCGCCGAAAGGAGCGAGAGACCGACTCGGTTTTCATCTTCATCTTGTTTTTCTTGAGCTGTGCTCGTCCTTAATGTTCGTGCATTAAGCAGCCGTGAACAGCACCGCTACGTGAATGCTCATTTCGGCAGTTTGCGGCCTCCTTACTCTTCCTCTTGCGGTAGATCCATGCTCGCATCGTTGTTCGATATTGCCGGCGCGCCGCCACCGCCACCGCCGTCCGAAAAACGGGTAAATTTATGGAAGATTGCCGCCATTAAATACCAGTGCATTGAAGCGTTCCTGCCTCTTTTCAATTATCTACATTTATCAGCGATTTATACATACAGCGCGCCACGCTTTTCTCGACATCATCGCATGCACGATAACAATTTCGGCAAGCATTCAAATGCAGGGTGTAGGTCGATGATGATGATGATGATGAAACCCGGAAAATCAACAAAATTTCAATTTACATTTTGCCGCGGCTTTATTTAAATATTTACTCAACATCCAGGTCAGATTCTTTTTTATGTGAATTGAATACCTGAAGGCTTCATATCTCGAGAAAAGTATAGATAGATTATTACGTAACAAGAGCTCGTTAATGAGTTTTACAAGTGTTCTCGTAAAAGAAACAATTATGATTACGATGAGCACGAAAAGTGCTACGTTTGCAATTTGCTTACCTTGTAATTCCGGCAGCGAAGCGGCAATAAAACAACTTAGACTATTTGCAAGTATTTATAAGTTTTCGCGCCGGATTTACGCGCGTCGAATTTCCTTTCGTCGCAAACCTATTTCCCGTGGTTTTCCCCCTCAACGAACGCGTTTTATCGATAAACCGGTTGACTTCTAAACTAAATCCAAGTTTCTTGTTCCTATTTTCTATAATATGAAGAGCACACATTCTGTTTCTCGAACATAATTTCTAACTTTAAATTGTTTATTTGTATTTTGCCTCAACTGCGTAATAGTTTATTGTGTAACCACACTAAATGCGTTGAAAAATTGCCTACATATGACATAGTTTACATGGAAAAATTCGAGTGTGATTTATACTTTCATTCTGGGGCATTTTGCTAAAAGCATTCATTTTCATTCGCACAATGCATTCATCAGCGGGAGTGCATTGCATTTTGGCTAAATAAGCCATAAATTATCGACATTCGTCACAAAAGTTGAACGTCATAATGCACACACATTACTCGTTAATCAGTGCGCTTGCTGCTGCAGCCGCACCGATTCATACAAATGAAAATTATTTTATCATTCATGCGATTGCCCCTTGGCGTTTGCAAGAAAATGTGAGTGGTGGATTTCCAGCATTGTGAAATTCTTGGACTGCATCCAAATATGTCAATTACATAGTCGCAGCTATTCGGAATATTTGTTAAATTATTCCAGATTTGATTATTTCATTAATTCATTAATCCCGAATGATGAAGTTGTATGATAGATACGCTCGTATTACACAGCGTCTAAATGTGAGCATTATATTTCGCTTGAGTTTATTATGTGTGGAGCAAAAGGCGCTTTTCGATCTATGCATTGTGTGCGAATTTTTCGGAAAATGTTCGTTCAAACGCAAAAGTGCCAGAAGCATTCGACCGACTTTGTGATTAATGACGTACGCTTATTATGCCGTTCATTCGTCCGCTAATAGAGGAATAAACTACTACTCTGCTCTCTGCCGTGTTTGGTTATACACCCCGAGAGCAGAAATGCGAAATAAAGTAAAGTCTCTCTCGCGAACAAACAAAGGCGTTTTGCACATAGTCATCAGCGCGCAGAGAAGAGACCAGCACCGAAGGGTATGAGAAGGCAGCTGTGCGCGAAGAGTATTTGTCGTTTTGCATTTTAATTACATACTCGCGCCCTTCGTGCTCTTTCATGTTTTATGCTCGACGCGCTAGCATTGCGCTTGCTTGTTTATTGCGTATATTTTCACTCTCTAATTGCTCAGCACGCGGCGGCGACGGCGGCCTGCCCTGCGGCTTCGGCCACTTTACTTCAGCCATCCATCGAGGTGTATGAAAATGAACTAATTTTCACTCATTATGTTTTAGTGCTTTTGCGTTGCGTTATCGCATGCTAAAAAATCCCTCGCTTTACTGCGCGGAAATTGTTTTTTGCCTAATAACTTTCCACATTGTAATGCCTGTTGTCGTACCATTAGAAGTGAAGATGGAAAGATGGAGGAAGAAAATCGTAACGTAATATTTCATTTTACTTAAAAATAATAGGTCATTTCTCAGCAGAAAGAAACTATTTCACCCTTGACTTATTTCCATCCCATGAGAGAAATATCGTTCCAAAAATAAACAATTTATAATGCATCAGCGAAATGATAATAGAAGCGCAAGCCGGATACAAAAACGTAAAAATAAATCGTAAAATGAGCAAAGCGGAAACTAACATTTGAACTCTCTGCCAAGAAATAAACCATTGTCTTTGGACGTATTTTGCGCGTACTTATACGACTGGAGGCGGCTGCAGAAGCATGAGTGGAGGGGTGGGTGGGTGCGCGTTTGGCCACATAAAAAGCCACCAGCGGCACCGCGAGATAAAAGCGACAGTGGCGGAAAACAATAAAGCAAAACGAACGTGTGTTCTGCTGGCCGGCGCACGACGCGCCGCACGAATGAATAAAACAAACACTCATAGGCAGAGAAAAAACTTGGAAAATTGTCAAAGACGTGCGAGAGGGCCTTTAACGCATTCTATTCATAACCCGTTTTTCTTTCATCTCTTCCTTCGGCGTTCGGTGGCAGCGGCGGCGGCGGCGGCGACGGCCAAAACATTTATCATGCGTTTCGACATGTTCGAAGGTGGTATTTATTAATACGAGCCAATATTTTATTACGTCGTGCAATGGCGTGCAATAAATGTAAAATAACCTTCTTTCGATGCCAATTCATTACTGTCCGAATAAATACCTGGCCGCGATGAGGTTTTATATCATTCGCTTCAAGTTCACTTAAGTTTCATCATATCGCATGATCGCACATTGAGCTCGTCGCGCGCCTTGATAGATGGATTTTTTCACCGAAGCAAACGTTCGCGCCGAACGCAATCTCATTGCGGAAGCGAACTAGACGCACTGGGGGTGACATCGAATAGAAGGAATATAAGTGAGATGGAATACAAGCTGTGAGCTTGTAGAGAGATATGAGTATTTCTTAGCCAACATTTTCAAGGAGCGCATCTGCCAAGGCGGGCGGCCGCGCCGCGCGCGACCCCAAAAATGGAGAAAATCATTTGGTTGGAAAAAGTGCTTCTAAACCTTGTGCGCTCTTCTTCGGCTTCTCTCTTGTACAGTCAGTCAGTGCATTATATATTGCCATATTTTATGCAAACTAATAAATTTCCAGATCCCGGCTGCTCAATACGCAAAGAAAGCTCTTCCAGGATTTAAATGCGTTTTATACGAGTTTGAAGCATCTGTCTTCTGCAATTCCGCATTTAAAAGTTAATCTCGCATATTTTCCATCTCTTAAGTACCTAATACAATGTTTGGGAATACATAAAAATACTCTGTTTTGTTATTTATGCACGCAAAACATAAAAAATACGCTCCGAATACCTTCCGGAATTTCTCAAAATAAACGCAAATTGCTCAAGGCTTACAAATACACACAGCACATATAGAGAATATAAAAAAGGCGCTATAAAAATATACAAATGTATATAAAAACACTCTTAAAATACTTAAAATATATAAATTTCAATGGTCTATTTATTTTCGTAAAGAAAACGAGAAAATATCTTGTGCGACTCGCCCGAATTTTTGTGCAAGAAATAAAATCAAAGCGAATTTTCAAACAAGACAAGCATTGAAAGCGTGTTGGAAATCCGAATCTCTTCTCATTATAGATTTATTATTGCATGCATTTTTCATGGGGCTGCGTTGCGTTGCTTTGCTAGCTCTGGTTGCGGGAAGGAAGGAAACACTGCGCCACTTTTAATCCGGCATTCTTTAGCGACGCGGCGCCCGCTCCGGCGAAGTTTTTAACCGAATTTAATACATTTTGCTGCATAAGCGCGCCCGTTTCGGATATTAATTATTCGCTCCTCTTACGTTCACCATCCGCACCGCTAAATCTTCCTCTCGAAACGACGCGCGCTTCATTGCGGTGCGCGGTGCAGCTTCTCTATAAACGCAGTTATCTCGGCCGCCTCCTTCACTCGGCTGTTATCACAACGCCGCCCTCAGCGCATTCACTGCGATACGATGCTGAAGTTAATAAATTATTATCGTTTTCAAAGTCTGAAGGCTGACTTAGAGTGATCACTTCATTGCGTTTTTTATTTATTACATATTGTAATTATATTCAACTGAAATTATCTCATCTTGACTTGGATTGCTTGAAATTTAAATACCACTTCAAGTCCACTAATGAAAGTTACTTTTACTTTATGCGATGTTCAAACAACTCTTCTTTGCGTTCACCCGAATGTTGAAACAATGAAAGCCACAAAGTGGTGAGTTGCTCCTCTGCAGTAATTCCATACATTATTTACAGCCGGCTGAAATTGAAGAGAAAATACGGTGGTGGCAGCAGGCGAAAAAGGTCGCCCGTTTACATTGCAGCTGTGCACCAACTAGTAAAACGTTTCATATTCTGCTTGGCGATGCTACTGCTGCTGCTGCAGTGCACCGAATATTTGTATGCATGGCTCCATTCGGCTGATGCAAAGCGCAGCATAATGAAATGGAAGAATTCAATGCGAATTTATCGCAGCGAGATAAACTCACGTACCTTGAACTAACACGAAAGAAAACACAACGCACGGCGGAATATTTTTGGAGCATTAAGCACGCGAGCGGCGGGGGGAGCTTATTAAATAAAGATGAAAGCAATTAGGAGGTTGAGATCGCGAAGTTTGAATGCGAATTGGCATTGTGCGCGCTCTTGTTCGAAGGCAAATTTATGCATTGGCGCGTTTGTTACATGCGCAAGTTTCCCATTCGTTTGCATAATCTCCGGACGCGCGCACACGCTCATTCGGGGGGCGGCGAAGGGACTTGTACGAGCCGCAGCAGCTCGGAAATGTGATTAGCACAGTTCAAGACAAATACTCAATGTTTGCATATAATACGTTTGATTAATGCAAAGTCTTTGAAAATGTATTCAAACTTTTATCACTCATCATCTCCGTTAAGTTAATTAATATGCCATTAAAAAGCAAACTGATGGCGGCGCGAAGAAAACGTCGAGATTTTTTCCGAGTTTTCCGCCTTTTAACTTTTCAACCATTCTTGAAATTCTTTCTGCGTTTTTTCCTTATTAGTTTATTATAAAGTTTATTATAGTCGCGGCTAATTATAGTGAAGCATACTTCTCAAAGGTATGAAAAGAACTCACCTTCTTAGGCTTTTTCCTCCTGCCTGGCAGCGGCATAAAGGAAAATAAAGGAACACGTTGAACTTTGCAGGCGGCAGTCGACTGCCGACTCTTTTTTTTATTCATTCTTCAAATATTATTCAAAGGCAGCACGGCTGAATATCGTGAATTGTTTAACACATTCTATGCATTCTATGCAGGAATTCCTATGCAGGAATTTGTACAATGAATTATTTTTCAGGAGCACGCGATGCGAAGCCTGATTGTTCTTCAATTTCTTGACCTATAAATTCTATTGAATATTTCTCATTATAACACTAGCGTAGGTACAATTAATGAGCAGGCAGTTGGTATTTGCGTATCGCTAATGATTTTTCATCAAGTGTTGAAAACCGAATGGTGGATTTTTACTTCATCCAGCGGAAAAATATTGATTTTCTCCACTATATTAATAGCCATTTAAATTAAAAATAAACCTTACGAAATTGCCTTACGTAACACTCGCGCATATCATCAGTAGAAGCAGAAGGGCAAATGTTGACTTGATGATGGCTTGGGCGCCTCGCTGGCCCCGGAACCGAGCGGAAGAAGAAAAATCGATGCGGCATTTGCGGAATCGCCGCCACCGCCGCCGAACTGGAATTCGTTCCCCCGTGCGGTGCAATGCAACATATCACGCGCATTTATTGTTATTGTACCTTGCACCGAAAGTTTCCGCATTGAAATTTCACGCCATAAAAGACGCGGCAACGGCAGCGGCGGCGGTGGCGGTGTCGGCGAGGCTTCAAAGCAAGCCGAATATAAATAGGAAAATAAGAAAACAGCATTACTTAAACATTTTTTTACACCTTTGATGCCATAGCATGCATACAGTCTTTATTTTTATCGCTGCGATGCTCAAAATGTCAAAAGCCTTAATTTATTAGCGTCTATTGATGAATTGCTTGGCTCGGTTCAGCTCAGCTTACGATGCGGCGGCGCCCAACCCAGTGTGATTTGTTAAATGCATAAACTTAAAGGGCGTGCGCTTAATTAGTTTGCCTCGCGAACGCGTCGCGTATTATTGCGACTGCTTGCTTATTATGCAAATAAATCTCAAGTCGCTATGCACTCTGGTGCAATGACTTAATGAATTAATTACTGTATGAGTAATTGCTTCATATTCCACGATTTGTATGCCTAATCAGAGCGTACTGATCAGCTAAATCAATTTCAATCAACGTGCGCGCTTTGGCCGCGCATGTAGTTAACGAAGCGATTTGTACGTTTAATTAACTGTGAATCTTGATCGTTTTTCTCCCATGCGCGGCGTTTGCGATTATCCGCGCATAGCGTGTAGAAGGCCAGGTAAAATTGCGTTGCATTAAGGCCTGCTCGCCATTAATCTATGATCTGTTCGCATGAGTGATCAATTTCCAACGGTGAAACCTCCAAAAGCTTACAAACTAAGGCAGGCGCACACTTAAACTAGAAAGCGTTTAAAATAATTTGTATGCTTCATATCGAAAGAATTGATTTTACATTAAATTTTTATTACGTTTTTAACCCCCGTTGAAAAATTGAGAGGGGGATTGGGCGAATCGATGATGAAGAAGAGTGGAGCGAAGGTCGCGAGATATAAATTGCGCCCATTTTCGATTAGCGCCCGGGAGTTTATTTCTGCCCCCCTTTGGGGGTTACGCTGCTACCGCTGCTGCGAAGGGTAATAACGTAGATAAGAGTGTCCGATATGCTGGGCTCGAATGGTCGTTCATCCGATTGATTTACGAGTACATGAGCCCGCGTCGCGACCGCCCCCGCTACCCGCTACCCGAGTTTACGAGTATGAGGAATCGCGCGCTAATTGCATGTTACGTTTTTGGAGGGTGGTTTCTCACTTTAGACGTGTGAGCGTGTGTGTGTGCATTTGTGTATATTGGTGGCGCACGTCCAGGCACTTTGGCATTTTGAATAGCCAAAAGCACCACGCACGAATGCGCGGAAAGAGCGAAACGTAATGAAGGCATTGATAAGATCGAAGCAGCTTTTCGAAAACCCGCGCGCGCGGTTCGTAAGACGAACGTGAAACGCACGCCTTGAACCACGAGACAAAATCAAATTTTATCAGTGCGCAGGCAGGCCCCACGAAATAAATTCAACGCGGGGAAATTCGCAAAGCTAATTAGCATTTTAATTATAAGCAAAGCTTTGCTCGCCGCGCGCGCTCCGACAACTAATTAACATTTTCATTCCATTTCGAGTGTGTTTATCTAACTCATATTTCCTCAATTTGGGCAATTTTTTGGCAATTTTTAAAATGTGAAAATCGCATAAATAGTTCGGTGGCGAAAGAGAGTAACCTCGATAAATTTATTGGTGCAAAAATTTAGCCCACTTTTCGCTTATTTATTACGACTGTGACACGGCGAACTAAATACGGAACACAGGAAAAGCGGAATAAAAAACGAACGAAAAAAAAACGAACGTGGAAAGCAAAGCATGTGAACGCGCGCGCGTTTGCTGCCGTTACCAGCAGCACACGATATATTTGCATTAATATTGAGTTAGAGCTTGCGCTAGTTTCGTTTTTTTAAACGGCCTGTTATACTCAAAACTTTACCCAAACAAAAGTGCGCCATTTGCATAAATTACTTGCAGTTCAATCGACAAAACTTGCCTAACTATTTTCGCCATGCGAAAATGTGTGGAATATTTTCAATATTTTGAATTGCAGCGAATTGTGCAATTAAGAATTTTAATAAATTGAGGCCACGACGAGAATGGCGATGGTGCCTGATTTTTGCACTTTCTTACACGTGCTGCACGCCGCCCCAACGGGAGTGACGACGACTTTAATTAAACTAAAAACCTCGCCGCCACCTCCGACGTCGCGGGACGACTTTAATCACTTGTCAGCCTCATCCTTACATCCGCATTGCATGTGTCGTCATCATTCATACAATGTCGTGTCCTCGTTCTCCATCCACCCCCTTCGCGTTATCAATCACCGCTCGAGTGCAATTCGTTGCATTAATACAGCGAACGCGAAATACGCCATATGCGGAAAAAGGTGGAAATCGGCAAAATGCGCTTTTTCGCTTTGCATGTACGCGCATGTTGGGAAACGGGCGCGAATTGAGGAAAACCGTTCATCACACTTGAATTAATTTGAGCGTCGTCAAACTGTTGCCTGGCAATATGTAACAAGCCGTTCGGGGAGGATTTAATAACGTCACTGCTGCCGCCGCTCGTGCGCTAATATAACTCACAAACACAGCGCGTTCGTGCGCGCTCCAGCCTTGAGTCTTCTCTCCGGAAGCACGCCTTCCATCACGCCGCCTCCGCCGCGCTGAAATGGCACCAGTTGGTGTCTTTGCATTCCTAGTTCTGCAACTCATTGTACCATGTCTTGTGTCTTCACTCTTCGCACACGTTTGAGGAGCGAGCTATTCATGTCTCCGAGTTCCTCAGGAAATAATGTATTTTTAGTACTTTTCACAAAGTATTTGACTCGAAAAAAATTAACTTAATACTTGCTTGCAAATTAACATAAAACTCTCGAAAGAAGTTAAACACGTAGTTCTGTGACTTATTTCTTGCATGCATTAAGCCTATTTCAATATTATGACAAAAGGAAAAAGAGGTAAAGACAATAGAGTTGAGCAAATATTTGATGAAACGTGCGCTCAGTTTGCTCTGCTTTCAGGAATGCATGAAATACACGCAAAACAATGAATTTAAATTTTAATCAATGTTTACATTTATATCTCATTTTCATGCGCACCGTTCGCTGGAGCGCTGGCAACTTGTGAATGTCCTGCTGCCTCCAACTCCCCAGCGGGGAATGAATTTGGTTTTGCATATGAATTGCAATGCGTTTTTTGGAGCGGAAATAATTTACTCCTCCTCTCTTCGATCCGCGATTATTCCAGATTATATGTTTTAAAACGTAATCGGCGCACAATACGCACGTTTGAATTATTCCCTCGATGCGCGCATCCCTCAGTTATTGTCGAAAATTGATTTCAATTTCCTGTAATTCCACGGCAATTCCGGCATCCGAATTGCGCGATTGGAACTGATTCAAAATCTGCAATCGTCGTACACGCGATGCCGACGCATTGATACTGATAAGGGCGTAACAAGTACGCTGTGTTTCAATGAAATTTACACCCTATTTGCTCGTGCACAGCCTGCGAGTCGCTTGAAACTTGTACAATATTCGTGCCAAGCGTGCCTAGTTTCGAATGCTATTTGTCAATTCGATGTCAGTAACAAATCCTCCTAACAGATTTACAGTTCAAGACATTTTCATGCAGTGAAAAAGTGCTCAATCAAAGCGTAGTTTCAACCTACAATGAAAAACAAACGGCAACCCAAATAGTCATTCAACCAGTTAATGTGTGATTAATGAATATATTACTTTCGGCGTAATGAACGTTTAAGGAACGCATTAAAGTGGATAGTTTACATAAATTAAAATAGTCGCGAAATATTAGACAGCTTTACGACTTGTAAAACTTTAATGGTCGTTTTATTTTTAGTTGTTGCACTCACTACAAGTTTTTTAATCCGTAACGCATTGGAGCGAGCGCAAGTATTGCAATTTTTTCGTAAAATCTCTTGAAACTTTTTCGAAGCGTCCGCAATGCTAATCACAGAATAATAAATCATTTAGCGTGATGTGTGATTAATGAATATATTAGCGGAGTGTAAAGAGCGACAGCGGTATTAGCTGATGTTGATGTCGGGTGCCGCCTCTCCCCATCGCAAAGAGATAATGCGCGCGTTGAATCTTAAATGACGGCAGTCGTCCAACTAATATTGTCGTTGTTAGAACCGCGCACTCGCTGCCATGTTTTAGTCATACGTACGTGTGTTACGTAATGGGGCAGATATGCCTGCGCCGCCACAGCCGCCACCGCAGCCGCAGTGCCTATTATAAATGCCCAGCGACTCATTATCATAGCTGCGCCACCCCCGGGCGCATTGATGCGCGTTGTCATCTCTGCGTCGGTGTGAAATATTGTCAAACATATTGTTTGGAACGCATGTACGTGCGCGATACGCGTGTACCTACTACTGCATGCACCATTGACTGCTGATGATATATAATGGCTGAAACGATTTATCGCACGCGGAAGCGTCATTGTAACATGGGGGCGGGGGTGGCGGATTTGCACGATTTTGCACAAAAACACAATACAAGCCGACAACACCTCCACAAAAACGAGATGAGCAAACAATACGTTTGACAGATATAAAATAACAAAACAACAATAAAAATTATCAGCGTCCGCAAAATAAGCATAGTCATTTGTGTGTTTATTTATAACTTGGATATGCTTAATTATTTCCAGGTTTCCGGCATTATTATTCTTGCATTTTTATCGCGAATAAGTTCTATTAATAAACAATAATGCGTGGTATGCAGATGATTTTTGTTGTGTTGCAAAACTAATAATACTAGCATCGGAGAGGTGCAAGGCAAAAAGTGCGATAATTTCATACGAGTGCATGAATAACGCATCAACTACCTATGGAAACTTATTTATATTTTCCCACATTTGCGAAAATAATGTTATTCAAATGAAGAATACATAATGAGGCATTGTCCGGTCGGTGCGATGGTAATAATAGCAAAACGCGCCGCCTCCGGAGGGCATGCACGCGAAAAACGGAAAATGTTTGAATTTGCTTCTGGTTTCATTTAACCGTGCAACATATGAGTTGCTGCTGTTTGCTCTTTTGCTCTCCATGCCCCGACCGACGAAACACAATATCATTGTGCTAATGTTAAACATGTGCTACGCTTTGTTGAGTTTCCGGTTTTGTTTTTCTTTCGTGTTTTTCCACCGTTTTTTTTCGTGCACACATGCCTCCGTATATTACTCGCTTATCTCTCGGCCACAATTTTTTGTCTGACATTACGACTGTGCGCTCGTATCGCAGGAAAGATGATTGTTAAGTATCTTCCGCTTGCATTTTAATTTAGTCTGCGGACGCCGTTGGATTTTCATAATTTCAGTAATTTTCAGAAGAGAGACAGGCGCTTCATTCACACGTTGCTTCTCAATGCGACGTGACGCCATGCGCGGCAACATGCCGCATTCGAGTGGTTTCTAACGATTTTTGCTCTCCTGGCGCGCTCGTGCGGCAGGAGCGGTTATCCTGCGAATTCGAGCGACGTACGCCTGGCGGCGCTGCGCATTCGCGTCCTGCGTCCTCGATATTATCCTGCGGTATTTGCGTATCCGGTTGACAGGCCCCTGGCGCGCGCGGCGAGAGGTCGCTACGCGCTCCTCGCAATTAATGAAAAATCAATACAGGCGCTTCAATCCTGAACGCGCAGCGTAACGCAAGGACGCTGCGGAAAACGGCAAAAATTCAATAAATGCGAAACGCGTTCCGTTTGCTACACGCGCGCTACAATCGCTAAATCACGAATGCATTGCTGGATGCATTTTAAATTAGAGCGCCACACGATAAATGAGTATGCCATGTTCGCCACGTCATTCAAGGAAATTGAGTTGTAAAAAACGCAACGGAAACGTCATTCACTTAATATTTGATTGATTTATCCTCTTGTTTTGATTTTGCGATAAGTATGTGCAAATTTCGGCGTGGAGAAAAATGTGTGGAAAAATGAATATAAATATTAGCATGATAAATCATCGATTTTCAAGAAAGCATAAAATGCGCGATTTATTTTCAGACATTTTTAGCTAATTTATTAGTTGGTAAAATTAAAACAAATTTGCTTATTTTTCACAAATTTCCATCGAGTTTATATGTAATAAATCTAAAGTTTATTTTTGCCGGTCAGCACATTATTTTAATTCGGAAATATTCAGTGAGTAATTCAGCGGGAATGAAGGCAATTGCCAAAACTGAATGAACATCAAAGCGTTCATTCGTTGCGCGGAATTTCCAATGATAAAGGAAACTGGCGGAGTCGGAGCGAGCAGTTCATTACAATTCGGCGAAACGTGTTGCAATGCATTATAAATTAAACGTATGTTTGATAGTTGTGTTGTTTTTTCCTCTCGCTCCGCTGTGCGCCGAGTTAATTAATTAACAGCACGCGTCGCGTCGTGTGCGCAATGCGGTGTGTGTTGTTCGTTCGCCTTGCCTTGACTCTGATGCTTTACATACGGCTGTGGCGGCGGCGGCGGCAACGGCAACGGCAGCAACGTGGCTTGAGAATATGCAAGGATAGTCGCGCGTTTTTGCTATTCATTGATCTATTTTTATATGCAAAATAACTAATGTGGTATGCGCTCTCCTCACTTATACACTTTGTCTACACTTTTAATAGAACACTTTGCAACTCTAGCAGCGAGTGTAGAATTGTTGCGTACAACCAACTAAACTAACTGTCGACGAACAGTTGTAGATTAGCCTAATGATTCACACACGCCGATCTGATGAAAAATAGCAGCAAACACTTTTTCTCGTCATCGGGCATCGATCAGGCAGGCGGCGTTTCCAATGTGGAAGGATGTGCGATTGAAATATTTTCCGTTTGACATCACTCAGCCCATTTATTTTTATATGTGTATTTACGAATCCAAAGTTTACTACTATAAAGTGCGCTAAGTTCTTTGCGCGTCGAGCGAAGTGCCATTTCGCGATAATGTAAACAAGCGCACGGCGCGAATGAGATCCTGTCCGAGGAGTTAATTTTGACAATCGGCTGCGGAGCGAACGAGCGAGACTACTGCACCAGACTGATTCGCTTTATTTTTAGTTGACGCTTTGGTTCGGTTTGTTACGCGTTGGCGATTTTTCGCGGATTTCGTGCATTAATCGCGGATCGCGCTGGAAAAAGTCGATCGGTCGATAGGTGCGTTGAAAGAGAGGGTGGAATTATGTGAAACCTGACAAACGCGTGTGAGGAAATTGTTTCGCTCGTGCGAATTGCAAATGAATGTGAGCGGCGATAATGTGAAGCCATAATCAGTGCAAAACGCATTACGCTACTAGAGGATGTTTACACAGTTTATGCGCGCCGAAGTAATGAAATAGCGTGAAATAATATTACAATTAGTTAATGTAATTTGCGGGCGCGCACTCGAGAGGCAGCAGCAGCAATAAGGGTGCAATTCACCAGTGGCTGATTGTTTGTTTGTGCGCCAAGAGAGTGAGTGCACTTCAAAGCCGTGTGCGACACGATTGTTTATTGTGTTCTATTGCCGATTGCTGATTAATTATACGCCGATGCATCAACGGCATGACGGTCGCACGCCGCCGGCACGATGGCTTATCTAAGTACGAGCGCGCACCGCCCCACGCCGCCCCCAAATACATCTAGCACCAGAAGGTAGGAAAGGTAAATAATGAATATTTCATATCAACCATAATACACCAGCAATCATATATTAACTACAAAAATCATATGCGATAACTATGGAAAAGCACGACAATTGTGCAAGATACTTAAATTATTTTAACTTTTTGAAATAAGCCATAGGCAACGAGATGAAAGACAGAGTTTTTGGGTTGAATTGACTATAAACTCAAAAGGATCAAGGATACCGAAAAAATTCCTAAACTTTTCGAAAAAGTCGAAAACTATGCGTTGCGCCACATCCAAAGAAAGTTTTTGACCGATGAAGTTAATTTCGGAAACATTTGTATTATTCTTCTCGGTATCTTGAAAGCAGTCAGAGATAGAGAAAAAGCGCTGAATATAAACGTGTAGATACATTGTAGTTTGCCGGCGGCGGCGACACGTTTCGCAAAAGAAACACACACGCAAGGGCACGGATTAATTAAAGCGTATGATCATTGTACTACTACACATTTGGCGGCAGTCCAACTAGGTGACACTCTAATGTGAGTCGTCCACATTAACCGCAAGCGGCAGCTTTGGCCTCAAAGCGTTCACTGCATTCAGCGCAACTAAATTCGCCCACCAGGCAAACGAACGACGGGCTTCCTCGCATTGACTAAATGTGTGTTTTGACCTTAACTTTAACGCTAGTAGTCCGCGCTTACATATATTTACTTGAACGCGCGGCTTTCTGCATTTAATAATACCACGATGCATTCGAAAGACGGACGGGCCTCTCATAATAAATAAATTTATTTGACGTGCATTTGAGCGAAAATACGTGCTTATGTGCGATAAAAATTTGGGGCGAAACATCAGACGCATCATTGACATCAATGAAAAAGTACGGCGCAGACATTTATGGCGAGTGCACAATTGCATAAAAGCAATTTACTAGCACGTAATTGTTAATTTAATGCATTTTAAGCCCAGCCTGGCGCTAAGCCAACCAAAATACGTTAAGTTCTCTCTAGGTTCTAATTGTTTTCGCGTGAAATACGCAATCGCAATTGTAATTTAAAATTTAACAATGCGCGTTTTTGTCGCGTCGCAAGTTTGCTCCTGTTTCTTTCATGTTCTTCTTTCCACTAATTTCTCGCATTGAGTGAACTTCAATTGTGGACTTGAAAGTTTCCCTTCAAAGTCCTTTAAAGAACGCTTAATGGATTTAAAGGAGACAAAGTTAGCAGGCGCCCAAAGTTAGTTATTGAAATAGTTTTCTAATTTGCACCTATTGCCTATTTACGTTTTATGTTAAACAAACGAACGACGACGATGGAGTTTTTACTATGAAAGTCAAATCAGTGGGAAAAACAAGATTACTACCGTACTAAAATTAATTTTATTACAAACATATTAATATGCAAAAAACATTGCAACAGAATGTCGTTGATGACGCACAATCAACAAGGCGAATGTAGGTTAGCCATGTTCGCTCCTCTTCTTTTTCAACAGCTGGTAACATTCGAAAATGTGTTTTTATGCGCGCCTTGCATGTGTAAATAACACAACAACGCGCGAATGTCGTCATTGCCATCGCATTGCGTGCGGGCTGGTTCATGTGAGGGCGGTAACAACGCCGGCGGCGACGGCGGCGGCAACGGCAGCAACGGCGGCGAACTTGACTTATATATCTCGCGCGAACACTCGTCCATTACACATATTACCAGCACTTTTATATTCGTCGTGAAGCAATGCAAAAGCGCAATTAAATCTTTACTAGCGAATTGACGAGACGAGGTTTCTTTGAAAAATTCCCTCGTCGGTAACGATTGCAATGCGCTAAGTGCTGCTCCCATCGCTTCCCGAAGTTGAGCGCGCGCGCTTCGCTTCAATTCAATTAGCAGATTCCTGCTCTCACTCATTTTTCTCCGCAAAGGGACCCGCTTTCTTCTTTTCCTGGATGTGCGTTCGGTCGGGCTGCCTCTTTTCAGCAAAACTATTTCCGACCGTTATAATTTCCTTTGAGGCGCGGCCGTGCACGTGTCGCAACGAATTCTTGGCTGCACGCTTCTTGCGCCAGGAGCACGTAGAGATGCTGCTGCTGCTGCTGCTGCTGCTCGCGGGGGGCGAATCGATGGGGCGCGGTTGGTGCCGAAAGGGGTAGCAAAATCCGCGAATACACACATGCATATAACTAACTACATATTGGCGAGCGTGCAGCAGCTGGCGGCGGGGCGGCAGCGGTGTCCGCGTCGTCGTCGTCAACGACGGCGGTGGCGGCAGCGGCGGCAACAGCAGCAGCAGCAGCGGTGTTTGAGTGGTGGTGTGCTGCTGGATCCTTCCATGCTGCCGTCCGTCGTACCGTGCATCCTATGGTGGCGGTGGCGGCGGCAGTGTGCGGCCGGCGCTCGGGCCGATGGGAGGCCCGGCCGACATGCCCAGAGCGCGCTCCTCCACGTTAGAGGCTGAAGCCCAAACGCTCTACCGTCCACGTCGTCATCAACGCCAACAACGTCGCAGGTAGTCCCAACATACCTACCAAAAAACACATAAAACGCACACATTTTTTTGCTATCTGACAAGCAGCCACAACGCAAATCAGCAACAAGCAAAAACAAAACCGAAAGAAACCTCACACCACAAACACACAAAAAACGCACGTCAATTTCGTATATCTTAATATTGTAATGCTTTTCGTACCAACAGCAAGCAGCGCAAACCCCTTCATGCCGCCTCAACGCATATTCACACGCATCAATATTTTTCATACACGTACACGATGTGCAAACGCATTGTTATCCATTCATTCTCATTTGTTGTTCACATTCTCAAAAAATCAGCTATTGTATGTGAATACATGTATTGTGAAATGCCAAAATAAAATGCTTATCATCCTGCCCCTTAATGTGACATACACACACACACACACAGACACATTGGCAAGCGCTTCATAACCCTCATCCCTTCAAGGAATGTAAAACCACCACTGAGCGACACCACCAAAAATTTGTTATGAATAAGGGCTTTGTGTAACACCATGTTCTCTCTATACCTATGTGTGTTGAGCTTTTTGTTCATATTTTTGACTTGCAATAAAAGCATTTGTTTTGTTTTCGATGTGTATTGAACACTTAATATCAATCCCCTTGTTCACCAGCCCCCCCTGGCCTCAAAGAACACTTTGTGTCTATCCTCAGCAAGCAAGCTGGAGAGCTTCTTGTGCGACAAGAGCTTAATGTGCTTGTATTTGAATGCGCCTGATATTATTATGCTATGACATTAATTTGTGTCGCCGCCGCCGCCGCCGCCTTTGCTGTCGTAAATAAGCCAAATGCAGAAACAAAGCAGACTAACTAAGCCGCCAATTGCCGCCTGCGAATAAGTACATAAAGCGCTTTTAACGCATTAGAATGTCGTTTTTTATTCAGGACAAGGTGAAATTACAATGTAAAATGCAGAAAGAAGTCGATAATAAATTAATTAAGTTTTTAAATTTTTGAAAAAATTTTCAGTCGAGTAAATACTGTGATTTTAAGATAAAGTGCATTTGAAACAGTAAAACCATTTCATTAAAGCCCAGGACGAAAGTGTGAATGCAAAACGTTGAAACAAACGATAAGCAAATAACTTTAAACTACACTTTCAGGAATTAATTATTCGTGGCAATGCAACGTATTGATTTTCTTGATTAGCGCGTTAGTTGGTTCGTTCGCGAGTCTGCTGAGTAAACATTCATTCCGGTTTCTAATCAGATCTTCTTAGAACTAAAATGTGTAATCAAGCAAAATGTGAGAAGGACGAAACGACGCAGGCAGGACGACTGAGAGTGGCTATTGTGCAAGCATTGATTTTTATTTGTTACAAGTATTTTTGATGAATTTTTAAACTACTTTGTTTAATAACAACGGGATTTTAATCGCTGCAAATCCTTGTACAGGAATTTTGTGTGTCAGGGTGTGCTAATGAGGGTACTACTCATAGTCGTGTATAGTATTACACTCTCATAGTACTTTTTTAAACAACAAAAGGTAGTGCGGATTGCATGCAAACATTTACACAGTTTATGTTGCATTTTACATTATAGTGGTGCGTAATCTACAATTTAAAACCTTGATCAATTTAATGACCAACAAAAAGAATAGTTAAATAATTTATTATACAGGAAAAAAGTATTATTTAACCTTCGAAAATTGTAGGTAAAAATTTAAAACCTAGCTTAAACATTTTATGGGGAAGTTTTACAAAAAAAATCAAATAAAAATTCCCTCGCAAAGGTAAATCACGATAGATATAAATAGAATGAAAATATTAAATTATTTAAAAGATACAAATTATTGAGACCTGTCCCAAATGTAAAGGGATGAAACTTCAATACGAACTTGCTTGAGAGTCCTGTCACGTGATTGTCCTGTATCAGATCCGTATTAACGGGCATGCAAAATTGATAAATGCACATGAAGGCGGTAAACGTAGTCAAAGGGTGTGTGTACGTGTGTGGCTGTGTGTTGATTTTCGTTTCGTTTAGTCGGATGTCGCCACGGCTGCCGCCTCCTTCGCCACACACCACCGGATCGATTTATTTATACGGCTACGGGATGGTTCGCGATCGTTCGGCCAACTTGTGGTCCACCACCCCTTTTCAGCTCTCTGCTCTTTGCTCTCGGCACAGTATGCACACGCCGCTCACATGATTTGCCGCCCCTTGGTTCGCCAATATATTGGCTATTTTAAACTTTGATGACTGCCTAAAAAGCGTTCACATGCCCGCTCGGAAAATGCGAGTGCATTTTCCATTAGTTGCTTGTGTCACACGTTTCGGCGACCATTTTATGCACGTGCCATTTATTAATACTCTATTAGCGAACGTCAACTATCATCAATCAGGCGCGAGAGTGTTGAGTAACGTATTGATTTGTTGCTCGATTTAAATAACTTTTTTGCGCACCGCACCGCCGCCTCCTTTTTGACTTTTATAATGTTTCAATCGCGATACAATGGAGCGCGTAATTGATAATTATTGGATGATTAATGAGCGCTCATAATCGATGAGATCAATTAGATTAAACAGGCATAGAAGGTACTCTTGATGAATTATTTGTGCGAGAGCGCTTCAATTAAGTATTAACGCGTGATAATTTGACGAAGGGGTGAAAGCTGCACGCGTGTGCCACGTGGGCAATATTCAGCGCCGCGCCGCCTGAGAATGCTATTTTGTGTTTGATGAATTACTTAAGAATGCTCTTAAGGGTGCGATAATTACTTAATAGATTTATAAATGCTGGAGTAAAATTTCATTCGGAATACGCAGAATGGCATTTGCAAAATTTATCAGCCCGAAATGCGATTATCCTTTTTGCGAAGGAGAAGGGATGCGTTTAACTGAACTAAAATGTGCGTGTATTTAGGAAGGAATTCTTGTGTGCGCTTCTTTTATATAAAGATACACAGATTATTCTCACAGTGTCTCCTTTGTCTGCGCTTTGTGCGCATTGAATTTGATTGACGTTCCACTTCGTTACCTCCCCATGCACGCTCTTGGTTGTTTGCTAGCAACGCGAACCAAACTGTAAATAGACTTAGCGATTCGAGACGATGTTATCATCGCACGGGTTTCTATGATATTTATCTATATGTATACATCTCGCGGATACTAGTCGAAGAAATGGGGTAAAAGTTGAATTCTGATCAATACGTAAATCAACAGTTTCCACCGAGTTTTTCAAGTAAAGTGAGTAATTTTAACATTGTAGCATATTTAAATCTTTGCGTAGTTTAGTGTAGAAATCTGAGTACATACTTATTTCATTTACAGCAAAAATTAGTAATTTTAAATGAGACACTTGCAAATTTCCTTTGAGTGCGGTTTTAATTTGAATTCGAACGTAATCAAGGTGAATAATCTAACGTAGTGTAATATTTCGGATTGCTGAGCAATTTATTTCAATCGCATGCGCTTCATTGCCTCATATACGCGACGGGAGCAGGCGATATATGTTTTATTGCTGCCATGCGAAACGCAAGGACGAGGACGAACTTACGCCGCGCGCCGCCTCCGCTTCCACTTCGTCCTTTTTGGCGACGAGCTTGTGTGTTATCACAGCGAGTCATCGATGCCAAGTCACAAACTCGCACACATGTACGCCTTAAGGCGAGTAGTAATATCGATGACTTCTTCTGTCTTCGCGCATTTTGTTTGTTCAACTAATATTTGCTCTGATACTTTTCATTTGCTTTTCTCCTTCAGATAGGAGCGAGAACTTTTCACGTTGTCAAGCTTTCCACTATGATTTCACACTTTAAAGTTTTCTCAGTTGTTTAAATTTTCATTCTCTGCGTTTCTTTTCTTCACATGCATGTATCATAATTAAAAAGTTGCACGTTTCAGTGCATAATTACTTGATTATTCCTTGAGACTTTGCTTGCCGTTACGTGTCGCGTTGACAATGCGCCAAAGAGGAAAAGCGGAAGGCGGAAAGTGGGAGAAGAAAGGCGTTCTTTATTCGACGAACAGCGTGCATAATCAACAACTTTTTTCGTGGCTGGTGATGCATTCTGCTTACTTAATTATTTCATTAGTCCGACGCATAATTATCACGTAAAAAGTCGTCCTTTTGTTGACATTTGCGCGCGCAAACTCCTTATTTTAAAGCGGAAACGGCGTTTGGAAGAGCATAAAATTTTAATACTTATTTTATTTAATGAATCATTTATAAGTCTGTTAAATTGCATCGCGCTCTCAACAAGTCAGAGAAACGTTTATCAATAATAATCGCGCTGGCATTTATTGGAAATTTGAATTCGCAAAGTGTGGAATTCAAATTCGAATTGTCATCGTCGTCCTCGTTGCTGCTGAAATTTCGCTAATCAAACGCACGCCGCGCTTCGCTGCCGCCGTCACCGCCGTCGCCGCCGAAAAAGCGGGCGTTTCACTCGCGCGCCCTTTGGACGAGTGAAATGCCCGTATTTTGAGCACGGGGCGCGCGTACACCGACACCAGCAGCGCGCTTTTCGCAGTGCGTGTACACGAAATACACTCGCGTTCGAGCAGGATGGCAAAGGGAGAAAGTGGGAGAAACAGGGATCGGGGAAGCGAGATAGGACTCCATCGGCATCGGCGAAGTTGTGTGTATTTTCGCGAGTGTGCGCTTTATTGGGGGCGCTCCGCTCCGGGTCTGGAACCTATCCCAGTCGCGATCTGCGCGCCGGCCGTCCACTTTCTTGTATACTCCCGGTGATAGTGAACTCTTTAAGCCCGTCCAAAAAATTATATACACACACACGCACGCAATTTACGCATTATACACCGCACGTACATAACAACCACGCATCGTTCACCTGTCATTAGGATAATAAATGTATTTAAATAAAACACAAGAAGTACGCAAGCGAAAAAGCGCGCGCGCGGTATTTGAATTCACTGGCAGACGCCGGTGCTAATCACATGATTGAATGGCAGTGTTGGTCGGTTGATCGAATTGCTGGTGCGATTGGCGCCTCCTCCTCGTCTTTGCACGATACCTGCTGCCGCTACTGCTGCTACATTGATGTGAATGTGTGTGTGCTGTTGTGAGGCGGCGCGAATAAGTAAATACATGTATGCACTGCGTGCTGGTGAGCAATGTGCTGTGTGAGAACCGCGTCCACCATTACGTCATCGCCGCCACCGGCCTCTCGCCGCCGCCGTCGTCATCGTCGTCATCACAAAGAGTCCATCGGCGGCGAGTGTGGTCCATCCTCTCGAATTTGTTGTAACTATTGAGCACACACACACACAAACGCACTAGGACTTTGTTCATTCACGTAACGATGATGCAAAGCACGAACGAAAACGCTTGATCACAAAGATTTGCTATAAGAGAAGAGAGTATTTAGTCTAAGCGAAGGAAGTATTTACTATTAATAAACGTCTAGTTTTAGTAACGAAGCACACCAAGTATTTCCGTATTGCCGTTCACCAATTACGCTTAAGAGAACGTTTTTTATATAAATCAACAACAACACATGAAAAGTATTATTACACACAATTTTATGAACGATTGCAAACCGAATTACTCCAATAATATGCGTCCTTAATTGTACCTAAAAAAGAATTAAGCATACCCTTAATGAATAATTATTAAAATAAATTTAATGCGAACAACCAATGAAACACAATCATATGCCTTCCAAATTTAAATAATATTAGTTTAAATTTAGTCCAATCACAATATATTATTGCAAGCAATGAATGTAAAAAAAAGTTGAAAACTATTGAGGGAGATTAAATCCATCGAAGGAACGCTTTGATATTTTATAAATTTCCAAAATTAATTCAATTGCTATGAAACAACAAGAATAATAACATAAATGAAAATTTACACACAAATAAACCCATATTTATATTCAGTACAATATATATATATAAAGTATTTCAAATAAATTTAGATTTAATTATCTGCCATAATAATGAAACCATGAGGAAATTGTAACAAAATCATCCAAGACAATTAAAATTTAACCAAAATATAAAGCATATAAAAGAAGACTGTTTTTGCAAATTTCGTATTATTATTACTGTATTTAAAAAAAACAACTGCTTACATTAATCAATTTGCAATTGCTACAAAACAAACAAAATTACGCAAAACTGCGAGCGAACGTAACGTGGGGATGCGCGCGTATTATGTGTGCGTGTGTGGAGCAAATAGCGGTCGGTGGCGGTAAACGAAACAAGGAAACAAAAGTAAAAGTCGCGGTTTCGGTGCCGCCAGCATTGTAGTTTCGCGCGTTGATAATGTCAACCGGAAAACGCGCGCACCATGTTTGCTATGACGGAGTATTTTGGGGAGTTCGCTCTTGCCAGGTACAGGTAATGTAACACGATACAATAACACTACTTAACTTAAAACTCAATCGCATCATTACAAATCACGACCGTACTCAAACAATAAAAACACAAATACATACACACGCAAGTGCCTTGTAATGTTGGTAATTGTATGTACTCTGTAGCTAAGTCGTATTACTTATATATAATTTGATTCGTTTAGTTTATACGTGATAAAAGAAATTGTGAACTTTGAGAGATGCGCGCACAAAGCGTGGGCGAGCAGGAAAAGAAGCAACACATTGAACGATTTAGCTTTAAAAGCATTGTGTGTTTCATACGCTCTTGTCTTTTACATCATCATCATTCGTCGAGCACGAATGCAAAATGCATGCGGTTCTTGTGGGCTCGCGCGCCTCGTCCTGCATCCCGAGAATGCATTTGGCGCTTTTATGTATTCCATGCTGACGCGCAGCCGGCAGTTCACTGTTCACTGATGGTGCTTTGTTTTATCCTTGTTGTGCATTGTTATCTCGTTATAATACACCAGGGGTGAACTTAAGAGCCTTCCACTCTTTTAATGTGCTCTTCTATTTAAGTAAACATAAACATTTAGAAAAAAAATATTGGCCATATTCTAAACAAGATAATTATTCCTCTAAATATAAAATAATAGAACTGTATGCTATTTTCCTGTTTAAAATGTATCTGGAAATAAGATAAATAGAAAATGTTGAGCATTGAGAAAGAATGAAAGGTTGAAACTGAAATTCAGATAATATCTTAATGAAATATGACACTCGGTATGAAGCGAGATCAAAATGCAGAAAGCAATACTGGCAAAGGTGGCAGAAAAGCGCGCACTTCTTGTACATGCTGAACAGATGCGCTCCTCTCATCAGTTTGTGAATAATTCAACCAACACGTCGTCATGCCAACGTCAAAAAGAAGCGCAAAATGTCAAAAGCAGCCGGAAAATATTGGATAAAATCTTAATATGACGTTTTTATCATGCGATTTTGTTTTATTTCTTATGGAAATTTCGATTTCCACTTGTAAACTTTGCTAAATTACAATTTTAATGTGTATTCTCTCTCTTGTTGCAGGTGAGTGTCTATCAAGTTTGTATTTGTTACTAAAGTTCATCTTAAATTCAGTGAACTCCATCCAAAGTCGAAACGAAGGTATTTTAATCATCTAAACTAATCATGCTTAGCTTGTACGTGAATAATATTTACGCCGAAAAGTCATAATCGGGGAAAACGGTTTTGACAAATATGGTTACAAGTTCTGGGGCGAAAGTAAAAAATAAGCAAACAAACTTCATATGCAAATTGTATGTTAGAGTTTCACTACTCTAAACAGGAAATTGAATTTGCTCGTGCGCACATCGTTTACGGCACGTAATAACTTTACGTTGAGGATTTCCACGTGGAAATTATTCGTATACAGTCTATTAAAAAATAATAAAGTTTGGCTAAAAATGAAATTTTTCCGGTTTTTTATGATGAAAAAATATTAATCGCGCTTTAATAGAAAAATAAAACTAAAGATGAAAATAATTATTTGATGCAGGAAAATCTCTGAACAATAAAAATAAATTTCCGGCGATTGTTCGTAAAATTAACTTGATTTATTTTATTGTCGTTGAACGTGCCCGAAGGGGCAAGAAGGCGAACTGGTAGAGAAGAAGCTTCAAGTAAATCTCGCACACACCAGAGTATTATGATTGCAATTACGGTGCAGAAGATGCGTTACTAATTATCGTTTGGCGAGCGACGAATTTAATTATTTTGCTTTTTATCCGGCGCTTCCTTTGCTGAACGGGTCTAATGCAAGAAGCAACGGCGGTAGGAGGACGACAGGCAGTAATTCGGTTAAATCCCGTGATTAAAAAGTCCGTCTGCAATTTTACCTGCAGACTCGACGAGGAAAATACACTAATATGAAATTTCCTTTTCTCGTTTTCGCATTTCGCCTCTTTTGCGTGCCTAGATTTTTTAATTAGTTTCGCTACAAGTTTGTGTGCAATTAACTCAAAACGTTAATTCGTTTAGCAGAAATTATTTACTAGACTGAGCGCTTAATTAATTCGCAGTGCGCACGTGTAATAATTCATTACGCGAATGAAAACAATATTCTACGTGGCTACAAACAAAACCGGAAATAACGCATAATAATGCGCTCACGCAGAACGAACGTCAATTATCGTGCGTGAATTGCACGTGCAATTTCCGCCATTTCCAGGCAGAACTCACGAGAAACTCGAATAATGCAAATTGCATGCACATACGCTCCGATTGATTTCGACTGCGCATTATCTGCTTTTCCTCCCTGTGCAGCTGCATGAATGACTCGCATGCAATGCATTTGCTTGTAATCAATCGTGCGTGCGGGCGCAGGACTCACATTCAAACGATTTTATACACTTCCAAAGGACGCGTACGAGACGAATGTTTTCGAATAATTCCTGCTGTGCTATTGTGCTATTTATTCAAGGCTCAACAGGTGCGCGCGTAACTTGGTTGTTGTGCCATCAAACGGAATTTTCGCGAACTGAAATAAGGGTTGAAGCGATATCCTTTTCCATGTAGAGGTCTCCACTGGTACTTTTAAACGTTTAACAAATTTTTAAACTAAGGAACATTTCAAACTCCATTAAATAAATGACTTGACAAAAAAATTGGGGAATATAACGCTTCTTTTTTAAATAAGTAGAATTTTGGGAAGCTGAGAAATACGTGTAAATTCTAAAAAGAAAATTAAATAAGGATAATGCTTTTGCAAGAAAGCAATATTTCTTTTCGGGAGTATTTATTGACAGATATATAACCAAATACTAAATTATTGGGGCTTGTACAACGGACATAGAGTTGTTGTAACATTGACTTGGGGGCGTCGTTGGTAACGACGGGCGGCGGTAGTCTCGTCAGTGTTCCGCATTGCAGCATCAGCTCTAGCAACACTTGCCACCAACCGAGTTAGACAGAGATAGAAAAACGCAGAGAGAAATGTGGCTCAGGAAAATCGCCGCCAAGAATAAAATTTTAGGATATTCATTCTTGTTCACGGATTTATTATCACACGTAATTTGCCTATAACAACATCTCAAGTTACTAATTGAATTTTTCAATGTACTTCACAATATATTTTGAGGCGACATCCGGGAAGAAACGGAGTGGAGGAAATTGATTTAAATTTACGAAATCAAGAAATTGCAAAGTAATAAAATTTACTTCCCTATAAGCGCAAGACTTCCAGGACGTCTGCCGAGATGGCGTTAGGCAAATGGGGCAGACTGTGTTGGCGGTCAATAGACTCATGTATGCGTGCATTTCGACGACGTGCTTTTGGTGGTGTGCGTTTGCAAAGAGGACCAAATAGGCATCGATCGATGCGTCCACGTAACCATTGCTCGCTCACACATGAAGCATGAGCATGAAATTGTTTCAAAGCTTTACTAGGATAACTCGTACTTTGGTCCGCGGCGCAACCAAACTATTTTTTGTCTTGTTGCTAAAAGAATGCGCTCGTAAATTTAAATACGCCATAAAATATTTGCTAATATATTTTAATCGTGCCGTAAAATCCTAATGACATTAGGGCAACAGACACAATCGTTGTATTTTTATTCGTTTTATGATATCAAGGATAATGAAGTCGCATTTATGCATCTCTGTTGTGTTCTATTTTTTTCCGCGTTCGGCTTAAAAATAGCACCACTCGAATTCGAATTGAGCCAAAACAGGATACACACAACGAGCGAACGGCTTCGTCCTTGCGCGCTCACCACGCACAAATACGCAGAGGGCGCGCTTCGCGTTCGGGTGGTGTGTATGGTCGTGGTTGTGTCGTCATGACAACGCGCGCGCACGTTGCGTCACCATTTACATTTATTAATGTCGATTAAAAGCATCCCGGATCAACTGCGCTATTTTAATTACGTACTCCCCTTATGCCGCTCAAGACGGAGCGCAAGGAATTGTCGGGACCAATTAAATAACAGATTTCGCGAAATCCTAAGAGGGATAATTAATCATCCGGAATGCTTGAGATTGATTTATTCATCATTTTTCCTCATGGTGAATCATTGCGGAATTAGATTGAATCATCATTCAATTGCATAGCAGATTTCTGCTCAGACTCGTCCGTGTATTTGCAACACTTTATATTAGATTAAATACATCCATAGACGAACTAAAGACACTTTTGGCACAAAGCCAAGAACATCGTTGATTCGATTTCGAAATATAAGAAATTGCCCATCGCCCGCATGATACATTGCGAAAAAGGATTGGTCCGCCGCTCGTTGTTTCGCTGCTTCGTTACTTTACTGATAACTGAAGAGTGCTTTCGGTGGCGTATAGAAAGGACGAAGGATTCCATCCGTAGAAAGCGCGCCATTAGAGCGAGCAAACGAAGCGTTTGAGGGTGTACGCGCGCGCGCGCAGAACAACAATGAAATTGTAAATAGACGACGAAGACGAAGAAGAAGGGGATTCAATACATACCTACTTTAACTCGAAAAGCCGGAACGAATACGCGAAAATCCGAATCCTGTGCGCCTGTTTTTGTTTGTCGCATTCGCCAGCGTTCCTGCTCTGCTGTGTGTATATCGCGAACTAGTTCTTTATGCTCTTATCCCTTAAGCTCGATTTGCAGCCCTTGCAGCCGAGAAAAACCCGAACACGCGCGCGCTGACAATAAACATTTATGCACTCACCGTTTCGCGAGGGTGATTTATACGCGAAATTAAAAATTTAATTTAATCCTCGACTAAAAATAAAACATCTGAATGAATGTATAAATAGCGTGGCGACAATAACAACAAGGAGCTTGTTGGGCAAGAATGAAAAGCGAGAAAAAGAAGTGTTTGAGTGTGTGTATAGTTCTTTTTTCGCTTCTCAGTATCCTTCGTCCGCTTCTTCTTTTTCTTCTTCTTCTTCGCCTTCTCTTCTCGCGCAGTTGTCATTGTGTATGTTAGACTAAAGCGTCCTTGATGTTGTTGTGCATGAGCGGCGCTTTCTGCACCTTGGGGCGATCACATATATCGTCGCTGGCTCCTGCTGACCCGGTTCGCTCTTCGATGGCCAGAAAGGATAACAAACGCGTTCGAACACGCTACACGCGCTTGTACATTTATTTCGCGCAAGTGTCTTCTTTCCTCGCCGGCATGCAATGACTTCAATTACGAGGGAGACGGCGAAACCGTCGCCGCCGCCGCCGCCGGGGAACGCTCAAGCCGGTTTATTCATCGGAGACTTCCGAACGCGCACGAAGGACGAAGACAATGAAAACGCTGAACGCGCAGCAGCAATCAAACTCTCTGTGACAATTTCCGGCGCGCTTCGCCGGTGAATGAATGCGCACGCCTTCGTCGATGGGGTGTTCTCGTGACATTTCTTCGTGCGCTTTTTGAAAGGATAATTCAATTTTTTTGCACTCTAAGGATATCGTTTATTGCGCTAATGGCCTTCGGCAAGGGAGGACAAAAATGAATCAATGTGTCGTGGGATTTTCTATTTGCCGCGCTCGGTGTGCAGGCGCCAGAAAAGCAAAAAGGATACATTTATTTCGCATGCCAAATTTTATTGGGTGTAATTAGGTAATATACGATAATAAGTAATAATTTCGCAAAGAATTTTACTACTTCCTCCCGCTGCAAAAAATTGGCATTAAATTGGCTATGGCCATAAAGATGCTAAAAATAGAAATAGTGAAGCAAAAAGTGCGATGGGGTGCAATGGTAATGACGATGGCGGTGGTGGCTCCGCAATGGCTGACACATGCACTGAAACTGTGGCAGTAGGGCCGATACCGACGCCGCCGCCGCCGCCAACTACACACGACGGCCGTTCAGCAAGTGGGCCACATGGGCGCAAACATCTCGGTGTGCGATGCCTCTTCGTACATGCATTTGCGAATGATTGGTGCACGCGTGTTGGTGCACGTTCTTCCATTCTGCGTTTCAGAGGCGGCGGCGGCGGCGGCGACGGCAGCGGCGGCGGTGGCAACAGCAGCCAGCTGCTGCTACTGCTGCTGCTGCCGCCACGGCTCCTGCTGACCCCACTCGCTCGTCGTTCCGTTCGGCACGCGAACACACAAGTTCGCCAGCGCGTCGGGATATCCCATCATCAGTTCGCATTGAAACTCGCGCGGTTCGCACGCCTTCCCCAAACAACACACATTCCATATACACACCACTCACCTCCAGCGGCCACCACTTTTCGCATCCAGCGACTAATAACAATAAGACGACGAAGACGCACACGCAGATTCGCAAACCGCGCGACCGCGCCAACCAAACAACAAACACGCACCCCCGCGCACAGACCAGCAGCGAGAACGATAACAAAAACGCAACGTGCTCGTAACCGGAGAACACATAACGACTGAGAAGACTAAAATAGATAAACTAACGAAATTTACACAGAAACTCCCTTTACAACATGTGCTTTTTCACGTAACGCAGCCAACGTATTCGCATGCCCCTAAAATGATTAAAGATTAGCGAGGCAAGTCGGTAAAGTTCGACCACGCAACCATGTGAGAAATTAATTTGTGTGAAAAGAAACAAAAACGCACATGCGGATACGGCGCGGAAATGAAGGTTTTGTCTCAATTTGCAAATGTTATTATTCTATTATACCCCATTCATTGCTTCTCTCTGCCTGCATTCTACTTGCATTCAGCCCTTATAATTAAACCAGTTGAGCGAATAGTTAGTGTGCATACGTACATAAAATTAACGTAAAAGTAAATTAAAGTAGTTAAACAAATGTAGTCGTTGATTAAATGTTTAGATATTTAGATTTTGTAGAGTTTACAGTTTCCCTTGCGTTGCCATTTAGTTTCGAAAGTTTATGAACTACTTAACAATCATCTAACAAGCATTATTAGGTGAAACTATTAAGTACCAATAGACCGAGTTTTAATTAATTTAACGCAACTATTTCGAATCAATTTTTATCATTTCCAACAGCACATAAATGACAAATTTGTTTACTGTATGTAGGTAATAGCTGAAAAATCACTACGCTAAAATGTTTTATAACATTTCAAGTAATAAAACTCGTAAAGCACTTGATTTAATTGTCGTTGGATCGTTGTAAAACGTTACGTAACTTGAAAATAGTATACAGCTCCAAACTCTTTCCGAATTGGCAATCGAAATATCCTCCCAAAAAAGCTGATAACAACACGCCACTCACGCGGTTTTATTGCACGCTTATTCCGCACAATTGAACAGAGCATTATGATCTTTGCGCGAAACTTTTTATTGCACACGCTCGCCTCCCCCGCGGGCCGCCGCCGCTTACCGCGCGAAGACGATTTATAGTTGAAAGTTTACGTTTAGCATAAATTTGCGTGCGTTCGCCGCGAAAAGGGGTCGCATGTGGGAATGCGCGCGCGAACAGACAAAAACAATTTAAATATTGATTTTTACACGCTAATCGATTTGCGAACGTAGGGCACACCGCGTGCTTTTAGGACATAAAATTGCCATCATTGCTAAAGCCGAACGAAGAACAACAATTGCGACACGCGCGAGGGAAACAAAGAGCCTATGAAAGCTGGCGTCGCGAGCAAGGTGTAGTAGTCTCTCTCTGGTAACCCACCCATGGCAAACTATCAGCCCTTGGTAACAGGAAGAGTCACGTGAACAATATTAGCATACAAATACACGCACGCGGCGCATGCAAAAGTGATGAAAAGTCATTTCGGGAAACGCTTTTACGGCGTGCTAATTAATTGACTCCGGAAATGAATCAAGAATCAAAGTTTACCGATCGGCAAACGTCGGACTAATTTGCGCGAAACTTTTTTCATATCGCTCGAGCCCTTTTCTCCCGCTTGTTTTATCATCGTTCGCCGCACGAAGTTTCGCTCAAAGTTTGCCGTCGACGACGCTTGACGACTTTGACTAAAAATAGACGCGAGCGAATGCAATAAATAAGATATGAAAAGAGATATCGGTTGGATTTGAAATTTGTGAAAAATTATTCGCTTTATTCGCGCGCGCGCGCGCGGCCTTGCAAAGAGGCGCTCCGGGATATATCAAAGTCGGAAAAGACACGTCCGGTAATATTTTAGCAAACTGTAAACTCGGCAGGAAGTGCAAGGATATGCTGGAATTTGCTTGCTTGCTTGCTAAAGCTTTGGTTGGGTCTTGAAATATGCAGCGCTTTTTATTATTTGCCTCTTTTAATGCAATATAAAGGTGCGTTTAATCAAATATTCATATGCTAAACTACGAGCATGCTGAAAATAGCCACCATGTTCGCTTGTTATACGCGCACCGCACGAATATGAAACAGAATATTAGGGGGTATGATATTCGATTATGTGAGATTAGCTTGCCATATCTTTCAATCTCTTATGCTTGGCAATCAATAAATACACAAATTAGTTCTTCTTTGAATGTAAAAATAACTATGTGCTACTTGCGAGGCTACTCAATTGCCAATAGATTTATTGTCTTAATTAATCTGAAGGTGTATTTTGGGAAATTTATTGTTTTTTTTTAACGTAGAAAAAGAAACACCACAATATGATGTATGCGCACCACCCTGTTGCAAGCTGTTTGCATGCACGTAGGATGCGATTATTAATGATCCTTAAATGGACTCCTTGTACGTTCTCGCTGTGCAGCTGTACGCATGATTCATAATGCCAATTCATTTAGCATGGAATTGACTCTTATCGTTTTTCTCTCTGGCATTTGTAGCTCTATCAAAAACGCATTTCAACCAAACATCGAACGAACCAACGAAACGTTTCGAAAATGAAATTGTTTCGGCCTTTTTGTACGAACAAACGAATTTTCTAAGCAATAAACGACAATAAACCGCCTTAGAATGACATTGAAACGAAACGATTATTGCACTCGAACGTAATTTGTGTGTGGCTCACTGCAATTTATCATCACTCATGAGACATGCAGATGATATTAGTGGCCGGAGGGTGAGTTGAACAAGAACTGTAACCATACTGTAACCATAACCATATTTAAGATGAACTCGTATTAAATGTGCTGAACACTGAATGATGAATTAATCATTTTTCTTTGTTTTCAGGTAAGTTGAAGCTTCGATTCTTCATATTTTACACATACACTACCAGGATGGGCTAGGGAAAAGTATCGGTAAAAAGTTTGTTTGTGAATGCGTGAGAATGAATGTGTTTATTTTCCACGAACGTGTGCGGTGAGAAAAATTGAAAGTTGCGCAAGCAAAACACTGCTGTTGACTCATTGAATTTTGTTGGAAGTGCATCATTCAATTCGTACCTTGTAAAAACAACAACATGGTCATAAATTAAATTCGTTTCGGTGAATCCTTTAAGCATTGCGCTCGAATAAATCCTCTTCGTTAGAATAGTGAATCACGATTTAGTGCGAATGCGGATTGTGCTTCAATTGTATTTCCATGCGCTATGGTATTAAATGACAAAGGAGCATTAATTACAAGAGTATTTTATTATCAGTTTGGTGCATCATGCGCTTGGAATTTTTCAGCGACAAGTCCTTGAAATTCTCATGGTAACCTCCATGCACTTGTACGACTGGCGCTATTACGTGCTGTTACGAAAAGTTGGCACGAAGAGAAAATGCCAGCCAATTGCGCTACGTGCTCATTTGTTTTGAGATAATTTTATGCAAAACTGAATACGAAATGCACTCGAACGAAGCTCTAACTCTATAATACGAAGGACAAACATAAATTTCCGAGCAAACCATCAGTTTAGCGCACTTAATACGAATAAGTTGGAATGCATAATTGCGGGCAATAATAATCGTCAATAATCAGGAAGAAAAACAATACACGCGTGATACGTGTGTACATACGAGATGGTTTATACATATAGTGCATTGACTCACCTGAGTAATAAATTAATATTAATGTAATCGATAAATTACGATGAAGCACAAAGAGCGGCGAATGAATACTTGGCTCGACTACCCCCACAAAAACTCAACGCACCCGGCGTAAATACAATCGAAAACATTACGTTCGGTTTTGTTTTTATTAACGTATTAACGCGCTGTTTGACTAGACTATTTTCGTTTTCGTGTTTATCTATTATTTATTAAATTTGTCTTTGCATTTGAAAACTTTTCGACGGGTTGCCAATTTAATATGGACATCTGATGTCATCATCAAATATGCAACCGACTCCAAATTGTATTCGAACATTCGCTCATAATGCAAAACGTAAACAAGTGGATTATGGAAACAATGACATAGCCGTAATTCGTATTGTTATCACTCTCTCATATTTCACATGCTATTGACAGATAATTATCGAATGCATGATTGAATCATTATAGCAAAATTGAGGGAAATTACGTGCATCGAATGACACAAATTAAATTTGCAATTCAAATAATTTTCCGCACGTTGACTTAGATTATATGGCATGACAATCGGAATATTTAAATTATATGTATATTTTATTACTCGCTCATATGGGAAGTAGCTCAATTTTTTACAGCTGTCTCTTAGTTTGCTAGGCAAATTGAAATCACAGTTTTATACAATTATAATATTTTATTAAATCGTGGAGAGAAGAAAAAAAATTATTTGCTCTAAAAGCAAATACACATATGCGTATTTATTATTAGCGTGTATACGTGCAAGTCTAATACTAGAAAAAGTAAAAGCATGGTATACTCCTAGTCGTTCATTACTCGTCGTTCAGTTAATATGTAGTGAACATACAAACAACACGCACATATAGGAGATTCGCGTGTACGTACGAGGCACACACCGAAGACGGTACTGGTCGAATCCATAGTGGACGTTCAACTAGCGATGATATAGTTTTAGTATCCGGTATTATTAGGTGGCGACCGGACGGTGGTTGGTCTCGTCATCGCGGACGTGTGTGCGCGCGTGATGTGGTGCGTTGCGTTGCGTTGAGTTGAGTTGATCCTTTCTCGCTTCGCTTGTGGTATGCCAGGCTCGCAGGAGCAACGGCGGCAGCGGTGGATATTGGGATATGCGTGCAGACTTCTTCTTCTCCTTGATGGTTGGCTATACAGCCGCGTGGCGATTTTGCGGTTCGCTTGCTCTTTTGGCACGCCGATAACGAGTGCGTGCAGGAGCGTTATTTTTTACGCTGTCGCACGATGAAAATAGCATTAGCGCGACATTCAAAACACTCGCAGCCAGTGCGCGATGAAGACGTCTCACCTGCTGCCGCAAGAAGTGGAGTGCTCTAAAACTACGAAGCTCGGAGTGCGATACGGTGGAGTGCTTTAAAGTTTTAACAAAAGTTGGCAAATTAGTGTAAGGAAATTCATGGTGTACGTGTTTGTGTGCATAGTCTCATGGAGTATTCATGCGAAACGCATAATTGAATTTTCTGCGTTTGATGCGTATTAAAAATAATATACAAAGTCGAATCGGCGAAGCCCGTGCAACGCAACCGAGGGGATGGTCAATCGATTGTCCGTATTTAATAATTCATTCGCTATAGCATATTAACTGAAAGCCATACCACTACATTCGGGATAATATCGTGTGGATACGTTTTGTTATATACGCATACATTATTATTTGCGTACAACGCACCCCCCTTGTGTCTCGTATTTATTTGCATACTCGTGTTTTATAATTTCTTTTCGTCTATGCAAATTCGCGTGACATTTCATTTCATCGGTCATTTACGTTTACCAGCAGCTCATTCATACGGTTATCGCATATTTTTTTATTACTATTAATTTAGCTCACACACCCACAGAGGTAAAATGTCTGCACGCGCTTATTGATTGACACCTAATAATATCCACGAAAAGTATTGATTGAAAACGGATTTATCACGTTACGTACGCACCAGTGACGTCATTGGTGCTCTCTCGGTAGCAGCTCATATATGCATCCATTGTTTGCACAACACGTCGCTGTTCATATACATACACCCTTAGAACGCAACTACCCCTTTGCGGTGCTGCCATCTCGCACCAGCATTCAAACGCGCCACGAAAACGGTTGTTGTTGTTCAAAGCTTTTCCGTTCGCTGGTTCGTTCGCTCATTCGGTTAGAACAGGTTTTCCCAAACGGAAAAGAAATCAATAATAACGCATGCATGTGTTATATAAACTTGTACATAAATAAATTAATCGCCGGTTTTATATAGACGCCCCCAAACGTATTAATAACATTCATTAGGCTAATTAATGACAAAAATAATTTTTCCACTCGTACTATATATACGCCAACCTAAGCCGGAAGATATTAATTGGAATTGCTATAGTTGCTCCACATTTTGTTCAAAGTTATGATAATAACACAAAATCGCGTGCAATTAACCCCGCGTTGTTTTCCAATTGAATTTTCCGCAGTCACTCGAATGACATTCGACTATATTGCCAATGCAGCAGTGGCGTTCATTATAAGCTCGTTTACCTCACACTGCAAGCAAGCGAGCAAGCAAGCAACCTTTTCATTCGCAAAGCCGAATACAAAGTGCGGAAAAATATTTCACGCGCTCTTGTCGCATTCGTTTCATTCACGTACGAACATTTCAAACGGTTGTGATTTATTTCCTTGCACGACGTCGGCGAAAATTATGTGTGTCTTTCAAAAAGCAAAACTCTATGAATTGCAAAACGCTTTCGTGTAGTCTCCATTCTCGCATGTTTCCATACACTAATTCAACTTTTGCTGAAACTTTTGGTTCGACTTTGTATTAACGAATATAACATTCAGAATGCGAAACAAACGTTAATTCGAAACAGCCGCAATACGCTATGAGTAAAAAAGCGCAACGTCGCAGTGGTTAGTGGTAGCTGAAGCTATCCGCAGGTGTGGATGTCTAGCAGCATTTCTTCATCTGCTCGTGTTCAACGAATACCGATCTACTTTTCAATAAGGAGCACATAAACTGAGAACGGCATCATGCAACAGCTGATTAAGCAGAAACTTCCGACAAGTCGCTGGTGCTTCGTAAAAGAGTTGTGTGCCAGTGATCTGTGAAAAAAGGCCTCATCGAATGTAAAAAAGGGAAATAAGAGAAGAGAAGCGAATTGGATTTGCATTGTAAGAAGTGTATTGGAGGCGTTCGAATGTAAAGAAGTGATGAAGTGAATGTGTGTGCGCGTTGCCATCACACCATCATCATCACCATCATCATCTTTGTCATTATTGTCCGTCCGCGTCAGCAATCTCTTCCTCGGATAGAAGTGGGAAGAAAGGAACGCCGTCGATTGCCGAATTGTGAGGAATTCATGAGGATGATCCAGTGACAAGGGCTCGCGCTGGCGATGATCTTGCCCCCCTTGGGGGGGACGCCGCACCGGACCGATGGCACTCAGCGCCGGCATTTACGGATTGAACGAGGAGCGCTTTCGCAATCGGGCACAAAAGGATGAACAAAGGTATTCACTGTGCTTGGTCAAGTCGTCCCTTTTCCTCAAGAATGGAATTTCAGTAATGAGCACTTATATTACATCATTTTCCGCCCAATCTCTCGTCTTGCGCGGCATAATTTGTATTGCGTGTACACCCTGTACACGTCACTAAGATGGGGTGAAAGTAGGGAAAAGGCGATTCCATTACGATACAGGCTGCGATATCATGACAGGGAATTAATTCGGTATTAACATAGCAGTGCAGCACGCACTAAATCGTCCAAGTTGCCGAGTTCTCGGCAGGATTGCAGGATGCTGGAGACGTTGTCGGTTTGGGGGCGGCGTGTGGCTGATTACTTTCCTGTTGTGCGGCGTAAAGGCATAAAGATGCGGCACGTGCAAAATGCGTCGACACGCGTTGCAATTTCCCGATCCGTCGTCGATGTTGTCAATGCTGCTGCCGCTGCCGTTGCCGTTGCCGCCACCGCCTCTAATACGACGTTGATATGGGCGTCTAAGTGGAGTTCCTGAAAATTCTCGGCACCCTCAATAAATTTTTGTCAGTTTTGTTCCTGCCTTCCTGCGAAATCTTTTTACAAGCTTATTTCTGCCAAAAATACAAAACGTGCCCAAAGTCAGCCAATTTGAGGGATTACATCTGCGGTAACATGGGTCAATCTTATAGTAACACAAATTAGGATATTCGTAGAATACGGCACAGTATAAATTTTGTGTGGTAACCTGTAAATAGCTGAGTGCTACTCGATTGAAAAAATGCTAATTTCGCATTTTCAAGATGATGCTCAAGAATCACTTGGTCTTTGCTTTTCGGTGGCATGTTTGGCAACTCGTGTATCGTGTTGATTACAAAGGGTGAGAGTAGGTCAGTTGATATGATGAGGGCATGGAGAAAGAGAGCGAGAGTGTGAGTGGCGAATGTGTCGTAATATCTTTGGGGATGCGTGCGTGTTCTCCGCATCTCTGATGCGGTTGTCAGCCTGCGATCAGCTGTAGCAGTGCGGGGCTGGCGCTATTGATCGCACGCGCATATCGTGTTCTCCTGCAGCGGTGTGTCTCTCTCTCCTCTCTCTGATCAATGATCTCGCGGCGTGTTTGCCGCCCCTCCGTAGCCGCCGCCGCACACCAGAGCCAGTACTACCAACCTACCGACCTCTATAATAACGCGCGAAGCAAAAACCGACCGAGAGTTGGGAATTTCGAACCGGCTTGCTGCCTGCAAGATTATCTGCTCTTCTTCTCCAGTTCTCGCTCTCTCGTTCATGAATTGTGCGCTGCACACACGTGCGCGCAACGACGCCGCTCCGTCTCCCGAAACAGAAGCTGATGAAGCTGGACGCCAGCAGTGTATGCGTGCACGGTGCGTAGATTGAGGCGCGCGCCTCCCTCCTTCGCTTCCCCGCTGCTGCCGCCGCCGCCGCCACCGCCGCGATCGGAGGACTCCCGCACGCGCTATCCTGCAGCAGGAGCCCATTCTCGGTCCAAGCAGGCAGCGGAGCGTGCGCGCTTCATGCAGCACGCCGCGCTGTTGTTTAAACTCGATCGCATCGCGCATCGTGTGTGCGCGCGGCTGGTGTGTGTGCGGATTGTATACCGGGGGTGGCTGTGTGTGAGCTTGTACAATTTGAGATGCCGCCGCGCGAACGCTGAACGAACGCCGCGACGCAGGCGAAACGTGACGATTCGCAGCGAGCAAGGACGAGCGGGAAACCGCCGGGCGCAGTCTGAGTGTGACCGTGGACGTGTGAGTGTGTAGCGCCCCTGTTGTCCAGCATGGGGCCCGAGGGGGGAGGTGCGGCTCCCCTCTCGTGATCTGCCAACATTTCCCGCTTCGAGTTAGTGGAGAAATGGGGGCTGACCCCTGTCCTCAAGCCGAGGCAGGACCCACGGCCCCCTGAAGGCGCCAGGTAAAACCACCACCGATACGAAAGCATCCCCCCAACATGTATCTCTAACAAGCAAAACAACTCTTACACTAACCAACTGACAATTGGACACCCAATCAACACTATCAATGTCTCCACGACGAATTACAATGCCAAATAACATATAACACAGAAACGAAGAAAACGAGCAACGAGAAAAAGAAAGCGAAAGGATCAGGAAACGAAAAACACGAGAGAAATCTTGCTACACTTGGAGGCGCGAAATTGTTTTGCCGCTCCCTTTGCGGTGGCTGCTGCTGCGTTTTGCGCCCCTGGCGTGCGGCGTTTGTGTATGCCGCAGCATCACACCGCATCAGAATCTTAACGCATTCTCTCTCGGATACTTGCATATTTGGACACACACTGGAAGGCAACCGCCCCCCTTTGACTTCATATACATACAGCTGACACATTGCGCAATACCAACACATGAACACGAGAAATTATCCTTCTTCAGGATGAATGAAAGCAACTGAGTAAACACAAGCAACCAACACTTGTAATAGAAACATTTCGGAACCTATCTAACACTATTCTGTAACCAAATTGAGAGGATTTATGAACCTGGATCAAACTCTCACCTTCGACACTGTGCGGATCAATGAGGTATACACAGAAATCTTTGAATTTTATTGGTCTTGCAAATTCTTGCCAAGAGTTTTTCGCTTTACGTTTATTTCAACTTAATTTTGAAAACGTATTTACGAATTGGCAATACAAGTCATAATTAGCAGCTTATAAGAGTATGAGTAGTACACGCGGACACCTAAAATCGATTTTCAAATGCCTCTTTTGCTACATTCTCTTCGACTTCATCTCCTTTCCGTCTCCTTGCGTTATCTGAAGGCACCTCTGACATCCGAACAACGCGCCATCCCCGAGTAGATCTTAGAAGTAGCAATAATTGACACCTTTCAATAGATATTTCTCAATTTAATAAGATCCCGGATGTCAATTCCCCTAAAGCTCCCAAAATAGCATTAAATTTTTATCTAACCTGAAGGAAAATACAAATAAGCGTCCCATCATTTAATCGCGCAGCGTATTTAATAGTGAGCACGTGGTTTTCAGTCGGCACGGCCGTGAACATGAAAAAAAATTATTAAGTCTTTATAAAGTCTCCGGTTTCATAGAAAGTACAAGAGGTAGAAGAAGGTCTACAATGACATGAAACACTTTCTCCGTTGTATCATTTCGCTGTTATTGCGTGCTGTCCCAGTGACTGCGACAGAGTTTCCTTTCGTTGCCACCCCACACCCGCAGGAACAGGACGATACACAATTGAACACGGCATCTTACACGAAAAGTGCGACTTCGACAAAATGAATGTGCATTGGCTCAATTGGTCCATCCGGTGTGCTTGCATAGGGATGTGTATTCCAATACTGTGTATACGTATTAACAAATGTTATTTCGCTGTGTATTTGAGGTGTTCGGCGTGCTGTATACACTAGGACTCTCCGGTCGCAGCCACCCTCCTCCTATTATCCTGTAGCGGGAGTGAGAGCGTTGCCGCACCTGCCCGTTGGCGGCGCGCCGCCATCTCGTGCGAATGTGTGTATGAATGCTCGTGTGTGTGCGTTCTTGTGGGTCATTGATTTTTCTGTGTACGCTATGTCTTTACGAGGGTTCCAGCGTGTTTTTAGTGCAAAAGTATATGTTTGTTATTTTTGCGCCACCTCGACAATAAATCACACCCTCATTGCGGAGGGCAACAATGCAACAATGCTGCAGCGGCGGCAGCGGTGGTGGCGGTGGCAAATAATTCAATTCCGAGATCGGCGCCCGTGCAGCAATTAAAAAAAACTAATGTGCACGACGGGAATCGGTGCCAATAAAGCGTGGTTCGCATTTCGTACAGCCCGAAAGCGCACAGGAAAACGTAGTGAATGTGCGCCGGAAAAATCTATTTTGCGTCGGGTGCAATGGGTGGTCGATGATGTGTTCCTTTTTTCCTTCTCCTCCTGCTCCTGCTCCTGGAGAGCGCGCGCTCGCGACACAGGAAATTTGCGCAAATTGCTAACTGCGGCGCGCCGGCATCAAGATGGCGTTTTCCTGGTTCCTGCTGGAAACGTCATGCAAGTGTAATATTCGCAAAATACGTCCCGGCCATGCCGTTCCTAGGGCGCCAACGGGCCATAAAGATAGAAATAAAAATATAAAATGGAGGTTAATAAAAGAGGCAGCCCTAAAGGAAATGTCTTTAAATATATAATGAAAAATTGAATTTATTTCAGTATATTAAATTTATATCGGGCGCAGCATAAAACTAAAAATACGTAGGTGCATGTTTTTATTATATAAATATTTGTCATTCCGGCCAAAAATGTGAACGCGTATTGATTCCGATTGCGCAAAATTTTAGTATTGCTGTCAATCATGCAACGACAACAAATCGTAAACTTTTCATAACATTATGCGCGTATTTATAATCGTTATTGAAGGCTTAGAAAAACACATGTTCGTTACGTGCGTGGCGCTATTCTGCTTTTCCACATAGTAAACTTTGCGACCACTTTGCTAGTGCATTCTAGCAAAGAATATCCTCCTCCTGGTGCTTTGTCAGTTGCGAGCACACGCGGGCGCGCGCGCGCATTCGAAATGTGGTCGCACAATGTGGCTGATAGCAATCCTGGCCAGACGCCAAACGCACACACCGCCAACCCAAACTCCTTGGATCGCGCAGCAGGAGGGAGGACAACGACAACAATAATAATAGACGAGAGCCGCAACGTATCGCAACGTTCTAAGGACGAAGAAGAGCATTTAATATTCATTATCGTCGGTTGGTGATCTTAAGTGAGTTATTTACTAATTCGCCCCATCGATTTTGCTCCTTAATCAACCCGCTGCGGCCACTATCAACGTATCTAATTGGCGCGCGCATATCGTATGGAAACAAACGAAATGCGATACGAAGGGAACACCGGAAACGTCCATAACTCTTTCGCCTTGCGTTCTGGTCGCACGCCTTGTCAAGGACACGCGGCCAGACGAACGTTAAACAAATCGTACATCAATTTAAAAATAGCCGCCGCACGGTCGCTCTTCATTTGTTTGGCAATGATTTTTCGGTTGGCGCGAAATTAAAAATCATTGCGTTCGTACACCGAAATCAATAATGCGCAAACCAACAAAAACAACATTGCAAGTAGCACCTCACGATGTTATTCATCCGAGTGCGTTTATATTTAGATGCGTCGGTCAGGTGTATATTGATAGATAATGTTTGAAGTTTCCCAATTCGCGTATAAATAAACGCAAATGTAAATAGTCGACGCGTGTTCGTTGCGAATTTGTTTATGAAAATCTGCGCCTTGTAATGTGCGCACGTATTCATTTGTAAGTGTACATGCTTGGTTCGCGCGCGGTGCTCGGAGCGAAGAAGTAAAAAGTTGGTAAGTTGGTTATTGTCGTTGCTGACGAGTTAACAATGGCATAACAATGGAGATGTCCGTAAATATTTGAAATGACGATGACATTATTCGCGCGCAAGTTTGTAATTCGTGATCATCGATTTCGCAATTCAATAATGCAATGTGCAATGACATGAATGCGAAAATCTTGTACTCGGAGTCGCTTCGGAATGTGGCGCAAGTTGGAAATACTTGAAATTTTACAATGGCAAGCATTGAATTGTAAATGTGATAAGCACGCCCGAACAAGCGAATGATGATTGAGAAAGGCAACGTCGATATGTATTAATAGCCGCATGCTGAAGGCGCAAAAATCAGCAAAGAAATCATCTATGACGTGCATTCAAGTGATGCAAGCGATTGCTATAAATAACATTCGAACGGCGAGCGTAATACATGTCTTCGGCTCGCACGTACAAAGTTTTTTGCATCAATATTGCATCGTTGGCGCGTTCTATTGTAAAATTGACTTGACACAGTGCCGCTGCTGCTGCTGCTGCTACCGCCGCCGCCAACACGATTTGTTATTAAACCAGTGTGCATACGTAGAGAGATATATATTTTCCGATTGGTGAGCGAGCGCGCGCGCCGTACGTGTGTATTTGGTGTCAATGGTACGGCGACCTACTTCTTGAACCTCTCTTTGACGTCATCGCAAGCGCGAACGCGGCATGCGGACGTCATTAATTTTCGAGAGGCCCCCCACATCACAACCGCATCGAAACACTGCACCTAAGCGAATCCACGGAAAGCGCCGGCGGAAATTTCTTTCGATGAAATATGTATGGCAATTTGTAGATTGAACAAATCTTCGCGCTCTACTCCGTTATCTGGGAACACGAAAGGTGAAGCCCACATTTTGATTTCGAGCCCGATGCAAATATTTTGTGTGTTGAGACCATGTTGACGAATCGAGTTTGCTTAGTCGTATTCTATCACCTGTTGTGAGAATGTAGAACGTGGCACAAAAGTTTGCCGAAGATGTTTAGTAACCGGAGTCTGTCATTCAGCGACAATTGTTTGTCATCGATATCGGGCGGGAAACACAATGACTCCACGAGTGGTCGTTACGATTACGGGTTGCGACCTTTCAGTTACCTTGTTAATCGAAGCAATAATTGCAATGAAACGAGGAAACTTGAATGGTACCGATGGGTTTGTTTGTATATGTCTGATGATTGCGGACTGAATGAATGAATGATGATGCGAAGGAATCTAGAGCTAGCTAAACTGTAGAGTTTGATTTTAGAATTTAACTTGATGGACAGTGATGATCCTATTGTGATCCTATTGTTGTTCTTGTAGGTCGCTGCCCAAGCTTAGCAGCCAGGAAGAGGACGGGCACACCCCCCACTCCCAGTTCACTGGCGTTGCCCACTTCGAACCCATCCCGCACGACCACGACTTCTGCGAGAGGGTCGTGATCAACGTGAGCGGGCTCCGGTTCGAGACGCAACTGCGGACGCTGAATCAGTTTCCCGATACACTGCTGGGCGACCCGGCGCGCCGCATACGCTACTTCGACCCGCTGCGCAATGAGTACTTCTTCGACCGCAACCGACCCTCGTTCGACGCCATCCTCTACTACTACCAGAGCGGCGGGCGGCTGCGGCGGCCCGTCAACGTGCCGCTGGACGTCTTCTCCGAGGAGATCAAGTTCTACGAGTTGGGCGAGCTGGCGATCAACAAGTTCCGCGAGGACGAGGGCTTCATCAAGGAGGAGGAGAAGCCGCTGCCGTCGCACGAGTTTCAGCGCAACGTATGGCTGCTCTTCGAGTACCCGGAGTCATCGCAGGCGGCGCGTGTCGTCGCCATCATCTCCGTGTTCGTCATCCTCCTCTCGATCGTCATCTTCTGTCTGGAGACGCTGCCCGAGTTCAAACACTACAAGGTGTTCAACACGACGACCAACGGCACCAAGATCGAGGAAGACGAGGTGCCCGACATCACCGACCCGTTCTTCCTCATCGAGACCATCTGCATCATCTGGTTCACGTTCGAGTTGTCCGTGCGCTTCCTGGCGTGCCCCAACAAGCTCAACTTCTTCCGGGACGTCATGAACATCATCGATATCATCGCCATCATTCCGTACTTCATCACGCTCGCCACCGTCGTCGCCGAGGAGGAGGACACGGCGAACATTCTGCGCGCGCCCGTCTCGCCGCAGGACAAGAGCACCAACCAGGCCATGTCGCTGGCCATCCTCAGGGTCATTCGGCTCGTGCGCGTCTTCCGCATCTTCAAGTTGAGTCGGCACAGCAAGGGCTTGCAGATTCTCGGCCGCACCCTCAAAGCGAGCATGCGTGAGCTCGGTCTGCTCATCTTCTTTCTCTTTATCGGTGAGGAACATTATGCCCGCAGCCCCATGTGTTTTGCGCCAATCTTCCTCCCGTAACCGACAGCCTCCCGATAACCAACCAGTCAAATACTTCTCTTAACATTCGATTCTCTATTTCATTCAGATTTTAGACTAGTATAAAACATCACTCAAAGACGTCACTCTATGGCATTGCGTCCCGATTGTCGCATCTTTGAGCGCATGTTTATACAATACTTACACCTATATAAAGTATTACCATAGAAATAGTCAAAGTGCTCAGAAGTGCTCTGCTCTGCTGTGCTCGGGGGACACCGTTTCGTCCTCCCCACTAATAATAAGTTAACCACTAGTTAGTGTTAACTACAAATAGTTGGTTCTGAATATCTCTTCTTTGCACGCCAGAGATTATTTGCGTTTACTTTATATATATATAATACCAGTTTTATATACCAAGTTGACCAAGTACGTACCTAGGATTTACTTGCATAGGATTTTACAAATTAGTCTTGCCTAGTGTACCAACTAAGCCAACTATTATACTACTACTTACTACTGCAACGCTACATTTAACAATAACACACAGACCGACAGAATAACTCTGATATAACACAAGTACCAAAATGCAATGCAAGATAAATGCAAACCGAAGAAACTGGTGGGCAAATCCATATTGTTGGGACGCGCGCAGCCGACCTTTCGGCCAAGGACGGGCGGCTCCTCTGCTTTCTCTCACCGGTCTGTTCGCAGGTGTCGTGCTGTTTTCGAGCACCGTCTATTTCGCCGAGGCCGGGTCCGATCAGTCCTTCTTCAAGTCGATCCCAGACGCGTTCTGGTGGGCTGTGGTCACGATGACAACGGTCGGCTACGGCGACATGAGGTACAGTGGCAATTCCTGAATCTGAACCCCACTTTCTCCTCCTTGCAGGTGTCGTGCTGTTCTCGAGCGCCGTCTACTTCGCCGAAGCCGGTTCCGAGAACTCCTTCTTCAAGTCCATCCCAGACGCGTTCTGGTGGGCAGTGGTCACCATGACAACCGTCGGATACGGCGACATGACGTATGATGTATACACCTCTAATTCAGATTTAGTTGCCTCCACCGTAGTTGGGTTTTACACAATCTGCTAACAAAACTAACTAACTTAACTAAACTAACCAATTAACTGAAACTGACTTGAGTAATAACTACTTTATACTAATCGAAAGTCGCGCGATGCCCGCCAAACCCGCCCTTGCTATCGTCGCAACTCACCATTAACAACTGACGATTACGACAGGACAGACATGTGACGAGACAAGAGACGAGGCGTTTATCAATTGCATCGGATTGGGTGTTTGTTGTGCTCTTTTCTTGAACTAATATTTAAAGTCGGACACACGTTTTCTTAAACTGTAACTGTACTCTGGCATTTCTCGAAAGGCACACTCACTCCTGTCCCCAATTTGCTCAAAATTATTTCGAGGAGTTTCGCGATTTTAAAGTTATTCTCTCTTATTCGCCGGCGCGATGCGAACACCTGATTCCTTCCTGCAGGCCCTCAACTTCCGCACCTTCTCAATTCTTTTGATTCTGTTTTATAGAATTTAAAAATTATTCTTATATTATTACTAAATGTCGTGTGTCGCAGTGGGGCTCGCAATGTGCTCGCTCGATGTGTAATTTCTTTCAACTTTTCACTTTTTACTCTTCATCTTTATACTTGACCTGTATTTTATGGTGTTACCACTTGCTGCTGGCCAAATATTTCCAATTGTTTTAATTGTTCGTTCGTTCGTGCAAAATTTGCGAATTTCTGTTAGTTTTTGCAATGCGTATCTATGAAATTGATCGAACCACCATCGAACGCTGAAGAACGACGAGTTACCTACTCAATGTAATATTTAGAACAAGACGCAACGAGCATGCCTCTCGGTGCTTCTGCAATCATATCCAGCGAAAGAAAGACATTACGACAATTAAACAAATGAAATCCCACAAATCAAAAAGCACACACACAGCACCCTACATTGACGCGGCGTGCCGAGTGTGTTGCGTGTCCGATGAAACGAAGGAAAATCTGCACCACAATTTGCTCTCTTCTCTTTGCCTCTCTTGATGCACGAGTCAGACAATCCTCTTTACTCATATCTCCTTCAAGACTCTTCGGCTTGTTTTCTCTCTTTGTGTACTCTCTGTATGGACGCTTTGTATGGCTGCGAAAATCTGGAAGGCTGCACTCAGCTCACGTAAACTAATTATATTGAGGCGGCAAGCTGACAATGCATTCGGCGTTTTATATCTTTTTCTCCTCTTAAGAACTGAAGAATTGCAGCTTGCGTTCTCAAAGGTTTCAGCTTGCCCAGTATTATAGTCTTGGTATTTGAGAAGTAGCGTATTTTTGTGCACTAAATTGCATGCAGTCTAGTTGTTGAGGCACAGCAGTTAGTAATATTATTCGTGTTGTTATTATTATTCTGATTACTATTATTGCCTCCCCGAATTGGTTACATTTTTTGATTTGTTCTCTCACCACTTTTGTGATTTATACGCAACATTAACAAATAATCGCAAGCTCGCGGAATTTGGCTTCCGTGCAATATTAACATGCGCCTTGTTCTTTCTGTGATTGCTGCCGCTCGTGATGACCACGATGGACGCTGCGTAGGCCGGTGGGAGTCTGGGGCAAGATCGTTGGTTCTCTCTGTGCCATCGCCGGTGTGTTGACGATTGCCCTGCCAGTGCCAGTAATCGTCTCCAACTTCAATTACTTCTATCATCGTGAGACTGATCAGGAAGAGATGCAGTCGCAGAACTTCAATCACGTGACCAGCTGCCCGTACCTGCCCGGCACGCTGGGTCAGCATATGAAGAAGAGCTCGCTGAGCGAGTCCTCTTCGGATCTGGTGGAGCTCGAAGAGGGTCTGTTGGTGACGCGCGACCAATTGGCCCGTAAGCAGAATTGCAATCCGCGCCACAATAACAACATCAACGCCATGAGTATCGAGACTGACGTCTGACTACGAGGTATTTTTTGTGCTTGCTGAATAATGGATAAGTAATTGCTGATTTATTCGTTTTTCGATATCATTTTTAGTGACGGATGCGCTGCGCCCACGGCTGCTCCGCGCCCCGCCGTCCCCGTCACAGTGTGTGCGCGCAGTGCTCCGGACCCTTTCTGAACTGCCTCCGCCTCCGATTCGGTACTTTTGTATCTCGGTTGTTTTCGGGTGAGTTATCCTGCCAAACAAATAAACAGACAAACAAAGAATAAAACAGCAAGCAAGCAAGAAAGCAAATTCTGCTAAGCGACCCCAATGCATTGATGTCGAACGATGAAGCGCAACTTTGCAACTTCTTCTTCGAGGGAAGAGGAAGCCCAGGCAATCAATGCAGTAACGCAACTATATGCACCATCTCCAAATGAATGTTTGCTAATTTTAAAATTAAAAACGACGAGTTTAACGAAAACTACAACAGGAAGATAAATACAGAGAGTAATACAAAAAAGTAAAGCGAAACTAAAGCAAACTCTTAGTTTATAATATACAACAAGAAGAAACTCCAATGCATTCATACATACAATATTAAATAATAAACAAATTAAACGTTTTAATAATGATGAACTGCGCGATTTAGTCAAATTGAAAGGAAACCACAATTAGCGTGATGTATGTATGAGATTAAATAAAATACGGATGTAGTTGATGAGCATGGGATGAAGCAATGGGATATGAATATCAAAAAGTCTCCGAATAAGGATAAAGGATAAAGATGGCAGGAAATCAGCGTATTTTGTGCGAATCAGGTGAAGCAATGAGACGGAAAGAACTACCGAGAAATCATTTTATAGAAGGCCAACAATTTAATTTTCAACTCTAGCTACACACCTACTATAAAAGAACGCAAAATACAATAGAGCAAGCAGGAAGAGAAGCGAATGTATTTGCACGACGTAGCAGTGAAAACAGCAATCGTTTGGATGGTGAAACGAGTACAAGAAGTGGAAGCGCAGAGGAGTAAGACACAGCGACAACCAATAGCAAAGTGATTATTATAATAATTAATAGGCTGGTAACTTCTGAATCTGAGTGAATGAAGAGCAAAACAAACATTTTGATTAAATTTTAATCCAAATACTATTCGAATACCAATTTATGCACAGCTAAACTGCGTCCTCATGCGTGTCCTCTGTGTGTGTGTGTGTGTGCATCATTATTGCAAAACTAATTTTTGCAAAAAAATCCAAACCGCAAACACCGACTGGATCGGATTTGAAGCGTCGCAAGAGTCAAAAATATATACAATATATACACATAGAGAAATTACAAAACCAACAAGCAAGTCGAACATGAAAACAGAGAAGAGTTAGAGACAATTCAATTCAATGGGACTACGGGTGATTCGCGCATTGCAGCGTATTTTGCTTCCCAAAATAAAAACAAACAAAATGTATTTAAATCCTTGTATATTCAATATTTATTATGATATAATGAAGCGAAAGAACTGAACACCAGGAGGTTTGTACAAACCCGGAAAAATAAGGACGAAGGAGATGCAAAAGATAAGACGTTCACGATTTGTATGGGGATATCTGCCATTATTTGATAAAATACGTTCACTGATGACGATCGTCTTATATAAAATTCTCTCAGTTATCGTTGATGAGTTTTTGCGTCGTCGCTAATAAATAAATGATGAGAGAGTAATCGCCGCCGCGTAGTGCTCACCCCGAACTCATTTAGTCTCGGCACTGTTTTAAGTGCTTGTTGTATTATCGGGCTGTGTGAAGCTTATAATAATTATTACCTAAACAAAGAACATACTAATTAAACATTAAATACCAACACAGATGAAGCGTAATAATAATTTAATAGAGAGAGAAAACACAACAGGCAAAACGGACACAAATAATACATAATTAAACAAATTACGTAAGTAACTAACTACAATCCTAACTTACCTTCTGCCTACTCCCCGTAAATCATACCCGTAATCGAAGACAAATTTATAATGATATTTAGTGGGTCTGACATAGGAAGGAGCCACAATATTAGAACAACAAGATGAAAATAACGAAAAACGAAGAAATATTATGATTATTAATTATTATAATAATATTATTACGATTATTATTGATTGTATTTAGGGTTGGATTAGCTTTAGCCCTCGTTACATATCCACCCGAGCGTGCGGGCGGCGCGCGCCCTATCCGCTTCCAGCCGCCCCCGGGTCGCTCCGGCCGGCCCGCGTTCCCTTCGCAAATTATATCAATCACTCTCAGTACCTTTAATAAATCAACATATAACAAACATTTTAAGAACACCCGAAACCGAACAACAATAAGCGCATGCAATACAATAATACAATACACTTGAACGCATAATGATCGAAAGTAAACTTTTAAATTCAATTATACATGAAATGGAACCGACGAAGAGACGAAAGCAAACCTCAATGGGCATCATAATTGTTTAATCTCAGCAATAGCAAACTAAATGTTGTAAATTTTTAGAGACGCATTAAATAACTTGATGATTAAAAGTATATGAGGACCGTGAGCAAACATGATGCAGAAAATGAATGAGGAAGAGGATAACGCTGAAAGCTGATACGTTCAACTCTAGAAATGCAAAAAAAAACAAAACCCCGCGCCCCAAAAATATAAGCAAGCAAGCAAAAAGCAAACGAAAATCCCCGAATAATTATTGTATTTATACGAGTTGCTTAAAATATCAAAAAAAAGTAATAACAAAAACGCGACAAAACGTAAGAATATTATGTATAAGAGCAGGTGTAAAGCATCAACCGAATATTAAAATGTAATCATTACTTGTGTAGATAATCAATAATCAAAACAACAAAAAAGAGTACGCAGAGTAAAAACCAAGTGTAATATTGCTATTGACCGTCGTACACATCCAAAGATTTAAATTAAAGCATCGCCAACCGTTATTCAGCAAGCAAACGCCACTAAAAGGTAATTTAATATAAACAGCCACTTATGAATTAAATTTTCAAAGCGTAGATAACTGTGAAGATTGAAACATACACACCAGATGAAAACTTATAAAGTTATTAGGTAAAAATAAATGCATTTTAAACATGATGATAAAAGCGTACTATGCGATATAGTGAATGGATGAGATACAAAAAACAATTAATAATAAATTGAGAAGTAACACCGACTTTTTTGTTTTTCGTGGGGCATTTGTATGCGACGCGGCCGTGTGAATGTGTGTACATGTATATAGAAAATATACAACTCTACTATATAATAACTATACAAAAGAGAAGAAAACCAATAACAAAATAAATATAAATATGGTAAACGAAAAAAAAACGAAAACGAAACATTGCTACACATGTTAATTGCCAGTAGCTGCAACTAAATAAAATTAAAACTAAAAATGAATACCTTACAAACCTTAATCGAATTGCATGCAAAAAGCTATCAAACATGATCAACCAACGTTCACACACGTCAATTGAATTGAATTTGAAAGTTGCGAGAAGTAACAACTGTATAAAATAAATACTTTTACGAATATCAATCGCAAAAGAGAGCTACGAATTGATTTGATGGAAGAATCGATGGATCACACACTTGGTTACAAAATATTCGATGAATAAAAACCGTAAACGATGAAACGAATTCGGATTCATTTCATTCGGATGCAGATGCCTGCGCGCTGTAATTTAATGTTATATACATACATATAGATAATTAATACTTAAAAGGAAAATGATGAAAAAAATTGTTGTTTCTTTTGCCGCGGTGGCCGTGGTGCGGCAGAGGATCCGGCCTCCGCTGCCACCCAATGTGTCACCTTAAATATACCCACATGCGCGTCCGACGCCGCTCATTGTCATTTTTTTGTGAATCAGTACGAATCTAGTCATGTTTGTTACAATTTAAAATATTTTATAAATGTTGATTAATATACGACATTCCTATTTCAATGTGTATGTGTTTATCTGACCAGTAGTGCCCCGAAACGAATTTAATTAATCTATTTTTAAGTAGTGGAAGTAAATAAGGGAGTTACTTTAGCTTAGTAATTTCTTATCTTTAATTACACAATTACAAAAAGTCGTTCGCAACTACAATAACTAATTACGATTTGAGAGTTGCTGCTGGAAAGGAAACGTAAGATTTTATTTTCAGCGAACGGCTCATCTAATTTAATGTGATGGTAAATGTTTCGCGCATATTAATGCCTGGCTTTCGAATAGTGAGTGAACGTTCTTCCCTGTCGTAGCTAATTTGCAACTTTGTTGTAACGCCTGCAAAAGATACACCACGCATTAGTTAATAGTACATTGAATGTTTATAAATAGAACCAACCTTTAGAAGTAGTTAACACGGCCCCTGTAAAGCCTTTGGGAACTCCTAAAATAACGACGCGCTCCAACCAGGACTTTGTTGGATAGTTTGCGTCTTTATCAATGAGAGACGATGTCAGCTTGTTATTCTTGTATTCAAAGCGTACGTATAGATACTTTTTGTTTCTATAACCATAACTTTCATAATCATCAATGTATACCGTACCACTTGCTGATTTCTGCGAAGAAATTATCTATGTAGTCAAAGTCACTATTGTTATTTCTGAAATACCTGGCCATCCAATGCTACGTATAATGTGTATGGATCGTGATGCATTGGCATTGTTGAACGACGTGGTCTATCCTTCCTTGGAATAATGGAACCGCCTCGGTAGAACACGGGTATCTGAAAGCGAATGGTATGTAAACTAATGATAACTTCACAAATTGGAATTACTATTACCTTATCTAAATTAATAGGAATTGTCACAAAACCATTTCCAGTATATGCTTTGAAATCGTAAATATCATACCATAATTCTTTGGGCGGCAAATAAACTTGAATGCTGGTGGTAGCTACTTCCGCAACAACGGTTGCCATAACTGAATCACCAATCAAAACCTGATTATCTATGTCTACAACATCTTTATCCTTAGGATACTCGTAGAATAAAGGTCGAATAATTGGATTGCCCGTTCGCTCGTGTTCGTAGAATTGAGTGTACCACAATGGCAAATGAGCATAGCGCAATTTCAGTGCGGTGCGAATCTTTGTCTGCACATCATTGCTATATAAATAAGGTTCACGACGTTTTGTGTCAATATGCGCATGCTGTCGAAGAAAGGGTAACCAAATTGCAGCCTAAAACAATGCTCATAATTTTAGAAACTTTGTAACGACATTGCCGTTCCATATAACATACTTGATACCATCGAACCATTAATTCAGGATCAGGATTATTGAAGAACCCGCCAATATCTGCACCACAAAAACTAATTCCAGCAATCGCTTCCGATAAGCACATTGGATAACTTGCAGCTAAATGCGACCACTCAGCTCCATTATCCCCTGTCCACATTGCAGTATAGCGTTGACTTCCTGCGTAATGGGCACGAGTCAATTGGAATGGACGTTTTTTACTGTTGCGCTCTAGTAAGCCTTTAAACGTGATCATAGACTGCAATAAAAGGTACGTAAAATAGCATTAGTCAAATTACTTTTAAATATTGCATATGTATCACTTACGTAGTACAAGCCATACAAGTTATGGACATGTCGGTGCTCCCAGCCTCCATAATGCATTACATCCTTAGGCATGGTGATTTCAGGTCCGTTAAACACTGATGGTTCATTCATATCATTCCAAATATATAACGAATCGGTTGAACCTTTAAAGTTATTAAGCGAATATAACTTCGCATAATAATCAAACACTTTTGGGTCAAAGAAGTCCGGATAGCTACTTGAACCTGGCCAGCACCAGCCCTCATACACATTACCATCCTTAGTTTTCACATAGTAATCGTTATTCAAGCAATCTTCATGCAAAAAGTAACCACTTTCACGTTTGACATGCGGATCAATTATAGCTACCAAATGCCTTCCAGTTGCGGTCAAATTATGTTGCATAACTTCGGGATGCGCAAACTTAATTGGATCCCATGTGAAATACTTCTTTCCTATGGTATACTCAATATCAAGCCACATAACATCAACCGGATAATCGTTCTCATCAAATTTCTCTACGACTGCGCGAACATCATCTTCATCGTTGTAATTCCACCGACATTGATGATATCCCAAAGCAAAAATCTATGAAAGAATTAAATATTATATATCGTTTAGAAATAGTACCCATTTTATACTTGTGGTATTGGTGCAACACCCGTTAATGAAGCATATTGACGAATCGCATCGCCTGGGGTTGGACCCATTAAAATATACACATCTATGACGCCACTTTCGCTAATAAAATGTGCGTCCACTTTTTCCTCAGTCTTTTGACCAGAGACGAGATTAACGATAGATGAAACTACATCAGTATCTTTACTATTAATAATGTCAACCCATGTTTCAGCCGCGTTCTGCCAATATATACCAACTGTATTCTCCAATCTAAATAAAAATATTTATAACAATAACATAACTATAGGTATTTAAAATACATACCCATGAGCATACAAAACAGGAACAGAACCATATAAAGCCATTGTGGATTCAACTTCATATTCAAACACATCCAAATTATATAAACGATAAGGATCCAAGCCACCTTGCCCTGTTGTTCTAAGAGCCATACTATCAGCATGCTCTGGAATTCCATATGCTCTTAAAGCTCCAGGGAAGGAAATGTCCATTCCAATAGCTTCTGGACCTCTTGGCTTACTATCATGATGTGATTTGAAATTTTCCTCCCATGCACCTGGATCCTCCTAGAATACATTAAGAAAGTAAATCAATCATATCATGTGCATAATATAACACTTTACATTTTTCACAAGTTGATCATTACTTGGTTCATCATTTGGCTTTTTTCTAAAGTGCTCCATCATGAATAATCCCCTTGCATTGATAATAGCAGTGATTTTATTATCGCGTAAAAATTCAATGTTAAAAGGAGATGCATGCAAGGCTACAGCATTGTTTCCACATTGTATGAGCACACTATGCTTGTCACGTTTTTCGATGGTAATTTTAGCCACTTGTGGTGTCTGATTAATAATGCCTTCGACTTTAAATCGCTTATGCAAACCATCAATTTCATCGACAAATAAATGGAAGCGGTCATCTTGGAGTGCAGTCAAAATCAACTTAAAGTTTGCATTTTCCTCAACATTGATTAGTTTCACTTCCAAGCTGCTCTCGGTAACTTGAAGTGTATTGAAGTCAAGTTCAAACTTTGATTTGCCAGGTTCAATTTTACGCAATCGGCTATAAACATTATAAAATAGATACATAAGAAAGATTCCAAGCATCAGAGACTTACCGACAAAAACTGCTTTGTTCACATGATTTAAAATTGTTCTTATCAACACATAATGCCGCACTGATGAACGTAATAAGCAGCAGTAATCTATTAGAAAACAAATTCATTTTATTCATTTATTTTCAGAAAGAATGACGTGTTTAATACACGTCGTTACAAAAAAACGCCGGCAAATGCAAATCGTTGCATTGTCCTCTTGCGTCCATAACAAGTGAATTATCAAACTATATAATAAACATGCTTATTTGCGTACAACAACATGATTACTTACCGTATTATTTTTGCCATTATGACACCACACCACGACTTTTACATTTAATTCTGATTCAACCAACCTAAATGAATATCCACCTGCTACGGTACTCAAGATTATGACACGCTTATACTGAATGTCCTATAGCATGTTGGAATATATTTTAGATATAGAGTGCGCTACTAATTTTTCAATAAATGTAAAACTCTTGAATGAACTATCCAAGGGATATCACAAACGATTTTATGCAACATAATTTTAGTCCCTCCTATTGACTAATGTATTTATCTGAAAATCTATATCCGTAGGTGCAAAATCGTGGAAATAATATTGCATAGTATCATGTAAAACAAGGCTTTGGATATAAACATAACCTCTGCAATTTGATGTCTAAAATCGAGTAAAATTGGTTCAGCCTGATAACAGTGGAATCAAGTGGAATTGTGCTTTGCAAAACAGTGATTCTTGTAAAACTTTTTTAATTAAAGCCTTTATTACGATGGACACGGAAACTGTTATTGATGAAGGCCCGAAAAAAGGACGTATAAGACGTAAGCAACTATTAAATACCATACAAAATCAGATGCATTTTTACTTTAGTGATGCTAACTTGAGCAAAGATCGTTTCATGTCTGAGATCCTTAACAATTCTGAATGTAAGTCAAATACTTAATAATGCAATCTTATATGGTTGAATATGTACATAATGTTAAATTTATGGTTCTGTTATAGATATTGATTTAGCAGTGTTTCTAAATTTTAACAAAATACGCAAAATGACAACATCAATAGAAGAAATTGCAAAAGCTATTAAAAACTCTGACATGCTAGAACTAAATGATGATGCATCTAAAGTAAAACGCAAGCTGCCACTGAAAATTAAACCAAATATAGATGAGTGCATTATTTATGTGCAAACACTTCAACCAGATACCACACATGAGTGGTTAATTAATGTATTTTCTGAGTTTGGTAAGGTGGAATATGTGTCGCTTCCGAAATATAGTCATAATAAATTAAACAAGGGCTTTGCTTTCATTGAATATGCAAACACTGCTCAAGTGAAAAATGCTTTAGATTATTTTGAAAGTATTAATTGTTGTATTCCATCAAATTTTGATGCTGAACAATTATGTAGCAATATGACTAACACAAAAGAAAATATAGAATCTACTACTGATGGAGTAGAAAACACCAATAAGAGAAAGTTGGAAGATTCAGAAGAATCTGATTGTAAGAAGATTAAGGTTGATGTGGAAGATACTGTTGAAGAAACTGGGTGTGATGAGAAAAAAAGTAAGAAGAGAAGTAATAAACGAAAGCAGCAAATAAAGGATTGTGGACTTCAAATTTTAACAAAGTCAGTATTCAATACTTCATTCTTTATTTCAGACTAATTTCTAATATGTTATAGGCTGGAATGGAAACGAATGAGGAATCGTTATTGGGATATGCAAAGGAAGAAAATGAAACAGCTTAAACAGCATCTAAATAAACGTCGCTTGCAACAATCAAATTATTTAGATATTAAAGTTGCGAAAACATCGAAAGCTAATGATGATAATGAGTTGCCTCCAAAACATGAAAACAAAGATTTTCTTCCAGGTATCATTGTCCAACTTAAATTAACTGATGCTTGCAGTGATTCTAAAAAGTTAAAGGTAAGTTGTATAAACTTGATTAACTATTTGTATATAATTTTAATTTTAGAATGAGTTAACATCTTCATATAGTACAATAGAATATGTTGAGGTTCCAATCAGCTTAACATCTGACATTGCATATCTGCGTTTTTCCTCAGCAGAAAGTGCAACAGAGTTCTGTAGTAGCAATTCCATAGGGCAAGCGATTGTGCTATCAGGCACAGAAGAATCTCAATATTGGGAGAAGATTCAAAAGTGTCGTGAGAAATTACGTAGTAAAGACGTAAAGAAACAGCGAGGTCGAGATAAATTACTTAAACGCGCTGAACGAGAGCTTGGAAAACATATAAGATTCGACGATCCCGACGAATAATGAACCAGAACAAACGATTAATTTGTAATTTTAATTTTTATTTGAGAAACTTATTTTAATTTAAAAAAGTTATTTGAATGCATCTTGATAGTAATTTTTATCTTTACTAATTTATTCACCATTTCCCTCGGCCGCCACGACCAAATCCTCCGCGGCCACCGCCTCCACCTCGCCCGAATCCCCGGCCACCGCCGCCATCGCTACGGCCTCCACGGCCAAAACCTCCGCCGCCGCCGCCGCCGCCGCCGCCACGACCTCCACGTCCAAATCCACCTCCACCACCACTGTTTCTATTGAATCCACCGCCGCCGCCACCACCACGTCCGCGACCGCCCGCACCACGACCAGCTCCTCTCCCACCACGCTTTTGCACACTACCAGGTGGTTTTGGTAGAAACCTTTGAAGTGGCAATAATTTTGCAGGGTCAATAAACAACTGAAACATACAAAATTAAATTAAACTGAATTTTTAAAAACATGCAACATACCTTCTGGCTTTTTCTTTCAAAACTTGAAATTTTAACATCATCACTTAATCTAACAGACACTGAATAGTCTCGTAAGTTACCAAATATTTCATCAATTTTGCCAATTTGTTGTTTATTTTCCAAGTAAATTGGTGCATTGAAGAAGGGCACATCCTGAATTTCCACTTTACATATTAATTCATCTTGGCAAGGGTAATCATAATATCCAAGTGGTACTACTTGTTCTGGGGGTCCTTGGTCAAAATTACGATTTCCACCACCTCGTCCACCAAAACTATTTCGTCCTCCACCGCCACCTCGTCCACGACCACCACCTCGGCCACCTCCACGTCCACGGAAAGACATCTTTTGAGTCAATTAAAAGGAAATATTGATGTATATCCCTATAACTTGTGCTACCCTGTTGCTAATTGATACAATAAGTACACCGCACACTACATCAAGAAACAATACACTCTTTGCATAAAATGAAAACACGTGTTATAACCCCGACGAACAACTTTGAAACGCTAACCTTATTTGTTTGACATGACGCCGATCTCAATCGATGTAGTATCGGCCATATTCGTGAATTTTAATTATTACTTTAATTTTAGTTATTAACTCATTTGCTTTACTAATACAATTATATGTACTGAAATTGAATAATTGACAACTCTTCTAAGTGATATAGGTCATATCTTTAAAGTTAAAGTAGCTGGAAACAAAATAATTTATGTAAATAAATTATTTGTAGACGATCTCTTGACACTTCTTACTCAATTGGTGTTTAGTTTTGTTGTTTTGCTATCTGAGACTGTGGTACTGTTCTCAATGCTTTAAAACTACAATAATAGGAGATTAAATTTATCTGCAGCAGTAATAATCCATATCCTAATGGTCTGGGGCAGTGATTAGAGCAGATTAGAGTGTTTTTGGCTCAATACAAGAAAAGCATTCAATTTTACATTTCAAACTGATTTGAGAGAAACCGCGTTGTTTTCCGACCAATTGACACTATAAACACTAGATCAAATACAAGTCCAGCAATAATAATTTGCAGTCTAGTGGTATAGGCTGTGGTTGTAATCTGACTGCCTCAAATTCAATCCCTGAGAATGCAGCCAGATTTTAACGGTGGCGGCTGAACCACCAATTGCTTGTAGATTGCATGTTAAAACATAGATCATTACTCTGAATTTGCTGAATATGCAAAAAAATTCACTCAAGTGAATGGTGGATATAATTGGAAAACCATTGCAGTCAAAAGTTTAAAGGAAGATTGATGTGTTTAAATATAAGGCACACCAAACAATTCAAAATATATAAATATTTAATCTACAAGCATCTTTATTCTATCTTGTAAAAACAGTATCATTTGTTATTATAATATAATAATGTTAATAAATTTCAATCTAGTATTTTCAAATGAAATAGTAAAGGAAAATTGTATCAACAATACAATAAAGATAATTTTATTAGAACTACAAATCGTTCTATGCAAGCTTTTTAACACTTAATTTGGACAATTTCTGTTTAGAGATGGTCTTCTTAAGTGTTTTCTTTTTCAGAGGGGTGGTTTTCTTAATAGATTTTCCATTAACCTTTTTCCCAGCAACTTTTACTTTCTTTGAAACATTGTTGTCAATTACACCATCTTTTTGAGTTATTACTTCTCCTGATGGTTTAACATGAACAATTACATCATCTCGAGTGGATAATTCACCAACAACAGTACCAGTCTTTTGTTTTCTAGATTTACCAGACTGTACTTGTTTTGCAGAATTAATTGGGGGAATTTTCTTGGCGTGAACTGGAATGAAATACATTAGTTTGATTGTTTACTAATATACAGAACATAATCTTACCAGTGGAGAGATAGAGTTGCATAGGTTTTCCTGTTCCTGTTTTAATAAGTAAGCTTTTAATATTGGGGAATCCTCCAGGAATTATTTTACCAAGGCCAAAGCCAACTTCCATAATATTTTCAACCAACTGATTTTCTGTCATTCCTGTATGTCCAACTTTCAGTGAATAGCAATCACCATTTGAATGGATGAGAATGTTGGTTTGATTTAATATTTTATTTAGCTGTGCACCAAGATTGCTTCCCTTGAAATTCATATGTTCAATGGACTTATTTTTCTTTTTCAAGATAGTCCCAAAATTTTTAAGCACATAGCCCAAGATTGAATTACCACAGATGACCAAATCATACAAACGCGCTAATTTATATTTCATCTCAAAGTCCTTGTATTCTCTTCGTATTTGAGTATAGGGCATTATATCTTTAATAGTTGTAATACCATGTTTATTTAATAGTGACCTATAGTATTCAATATTTTCCTCAAAATCATTTACATCTTTTCCTGGTAAATCTGGCGTTACAAGCAATATATCACTATCTGCAGGTAGAATGGAATGCTTTACAGGTAAATTTTTATCAAAGTCCAGGCCACATGGGATCTTAGCAATGAACACTTGCATAAACACACTTTCTTCATCACCCAAGAATAATTCCCCTTTATTGTTCTTTTCTTTTTGTCCTGCGTATAATGCTTGCACCGCCTTTTCAACATAAAGCTCATTTAATAATCCTGCACTGTTTACAGGCTCTGTGTTTGTTGTACCCTTTTTCTTTATCGCCACGCTCTTTGAGCTTACTTTCGATTTGGTTGCTGATATCTTAGCGGACTTTTTTGATATAATATTACGCATGGTGTATGGTTTAAAATATACTTCTCAGAACGTTATTGGAAAAACTTACGTTTCCACTACGATATGGATACACTTTTTCACAATATTATTCGATAAACTCACGTGTTGACCGAACCAGGAAAGATTGGGTTATGTTATACACTACCAACACGTGCTCACGTGTGCTGCTAAGGTCTTCCGCCAGAGTTCGTCCGAAATATCACGAAGTGATTCCGCGCAAAGCGCAATAACATTTGAACCACAATTAATTAAATTATTGATAAAACTAAGAAAGAACAATTTAAGTGAAGTGGGTTTTTGTGATTTAGACTGTCCTTATGAGCATGGGAAAGTAAACCGTGTCGTCCGTAATGTCAACCAATTAAGGTTTCAGGTATTATACATAGATGGCGTAATGTGGAAAGAAGTGGGCTAATAATGTGCACCCAATTAAGGTCGCAGGTGACATACATAGATGGCGTTATGCCCCGGGAGGGGTACCTATACATTGGATGGAGGGGTAAATACAGGGCACTAATTAAGATTTAAGCAGATGCATATAGGTGGCGCTACGGAGCAGGAGGGGTTAATACAGTGTACTTACTAAGGTTCCTCCCTTTGCTTATAGGGGGCGCTATCAAGCAAGATAATACAGGGCGCTAATTAAAGTTCCAGGTGGTATATATAGGTGGCGCAATGTAAAAAGAAGCGGGCAAATAATGTGGACACAATTAAGGTTCCAGGTGATATACATAGATGGCGTAATGCCCCGGGAGGGGTACCTATACATTGGGAGGAGGGGTAAATACAGTGCACTAATTAAGATTCCAGCAGATGCATATAGATGGCGCGACGGAGCTGGAGGCGTTAATACAGTGCACTAATTAAAGTTCCCCCCATTATCTGTAGATGTGACTTCTGTCGGTGTGACTATGCGGCAGGAGGCGGTTATACAGTACACTAAACAATCAATAAATATAGTAGAAATATTTATTTATAAGTTAAATATCAACTTACCCGAGTAAGTTACACGATTGGGCCGCCAATCGCCTAGTGGGTAAAGCGCTAGGCGTTGGTTTAAAAGTCTCCGGTTCAATACCCGAGAAGTGTAAGCTTTAAATTTATAAAGTTATATGTTTAAATATCCATTAAGGTCAAGTTTAGAATCCCTGACGTCCTAAGGCTTGTAGGGCTTGAAGCATTAAGCATGTGAGCCTAATCATGTAGAGTGCTTCGTTCGAATCCTATCTTCGTCCAAATTTTCTAAGTTATAATAGCGACTTTACACTATATAAGCTTTAGTAACCACATCCAATAGCCTAGTGTGCGGGCTACCTGGAATTGGTTTAAGTGTGTCGAAAATCGGGAATAGACAGTCTAAAGTAAATCTAAGTAATATATTCACTAAATAAAATTTGATAAAAGGAAAACAACCTAAAACGCGTACGTATAAATTTGCAAACGTAACATACTAAATTTGGTACATATCAATATTATTAATGGTAGGAAACGCTGGACGTCGTGCTCCATCCATTTCTGTAGCAAGACTATTGTTTGCAGTTAACTGATGATTTTGACCCCCAATTTGTAAACCACACTCAGGACACTTTGCTATCTGCATAGCTCCTCCGCATTCACCAATAGCATATATATGACCATTGCTACATTTAAACCAATGTCCGGGAGACAGCCCCACGGCGGAAACAATTTGAGCTCGCTCTATATCAGTTACGGCTAGTCCACATTTCGTATTTTCAAACAAAATAGTTAATTTTTGTTTGGCAATTTCATTGGCGGTCTTGTCAAATCGTTTAAATGTGAATATAGAATCATAGCAACTGATGAATACTTCGCTTTCCCGGCACGAGGGTCTCTTGAAACATACGTTACTTAATTGCATGATACGATGGAATCGCTGTAATTCCATTTGAAACTCCTCTACACGTTGGTCGTTCATAATTATATTTTTATCATTCAACTTTCCAAACAAAAACAATAGATAGTCATCGGACAAAGTATTCTGTGGCAAACGGTCTTCAGCTGTTTGGTAGCGGTTCGTTATCAACTTTTCAGTTAATGATAACGAAGCCCGCAAGCTACTCAAAGTAGTTTTGTCATTGTATTGCCGCTGTTTTTTATGAGTTGGTTTCAAACAATCTGTATAGAAATGTAGAATATCTTTGCAAATATTTCCTAAAACGCATCAAAATTGTCAAATAAATGAAACACTACAATGTGTAGAATATTACCTGCAACTTTTTCTAATTCTTTTAATTTTTTATTCAACTCAGAGGTTATCTCTTTCAATTCTTTGGGATGGCCAAAATATTCAGTTTTTGCCCGCTGAATATCCTTGTGACTTTTTTTGATTTGATCTCTAAATCGGGGTGCCTGAATGAGAGTATTACACTTTGGACACCGTAATACCTTAAGCTCTTCAACATCCGCATTACTGTCAGTTTCAAGCCAAGCAACTAAACCCGTACTTTCTACGGTATGTCCACAATCATCCAAGTAAATAAATCTTGCATCAGCTTGATCTTCTGTTCCAAAAAATATCTCCTCCACTTCCTCCGCGTCGCAGATGCGGCATAAAGGAGGACAGGGATCGCCGCAAAAGCCAATGCATGGATGCCCACAACGCAACGACTTTGGGCAAGGCACATTGCATGGTGGAACATTGCAAATATCTCCGCAGAGCCTTGTACATTTTTGATGCTCACATTTTCGGTTACAGGGCTCGACACAATTTGTGCATGGTACCCCACACTTCTTCCTACATTTACTGTGCTCGCACTTGAAAGTGCAGTCTGCTGTACACGGTTTACAAGCTTCAACGCATGGTGTTGAGCAATTATGGCCACAAATTAGGATTTTACTACAATTTTCTTTACACGGTGAGTGAATTCGTCCTTGGGCGCATTCTCCACATGTACCACCGCAGGAATGACCACATTTAAGTTTGGCATTGCATTTTGAATCACAGTATCTGATTATGGTTTCACTGATTTTACTGTTCCCCTTCAGGTAGCATGGTATCTTGAATTCGTGGCCGCACGGAGAAATAAGATTGGAATAAACCAAAGCCATGCACTTTGCTTCTGAACAAGGTGATGCACATGGCAAATTGCATTCATGTCCACACGGAAGGAGTTGTCTGCATTCCTTACTCGTACAATTTCTTCTTCTGGGTTCGGTCGAACATTGTGTTTTAATTTTATGTCCGCAGATACTATCTTTAAACGCCTAAAACACATGTTATTTCACATTTTATAGATTTTTTACGCATTCATTTGTACTAACCATTATCTTGCAAGGCCCGCATTCTTCATTACACTTATTAACGCAATTATGACCACACGATAACTTTCTTTTGCAAGGTTTATTGCAGTCCATAGCTTCAACGTCGTCGCAACATGATACCTTGAACATGTGTTTGCAAGAACGAAGTTTCTGAACTTGTATCTTGCAAGGATCGCAAGTTTCATAACAGCGTTTATTACATTGATGTTTTTCGCCTTCAGCCATAGTGCAACCCATGTTGCCCCTTGCACATTCCTTACTACATTTATATTTTATATGCTCTGGATCCTTTCTAACGTGACAGTTTAGTTTACAAGCATGTCCACATGGCTCAATACGTCCCTCACATGGATGTGGACATTTAACATCCAATGGGTCCTGATAACATGGTTTCTCAGCGTTGTGCCCGCAAGGTAATACAGTTGATATTAATATTGGACAAAAAACTTCATCCGGAGACATATAACACGGAATATCAAGATCGTGTCCGCAATTCAAATGTACGGGTTTAGGAACCATACAACGTTGACATTCAACAAAACATTTATCCGGACAAATATGACCCTTATCGCACAGTATTCTGAAAATGGAGACAAATTTATGTAAATTCACACATAAACTTAATGTTACTCACTTTGTACATGGCTGATGGCATGTGTAAGTATCATGATTTTGCGAATGGCACAATTTCACGCATTTGTGACCGCAATCCAGTATTGCATCACAAGGTTCCAAGCAACCACCCTCGGGCACTTTTTGAAAATCTTCGATTGATCGTAGTTCCGTGAAGATATGTTTATGAAAGTTGCACTGCACAGTTAAGCTAGGACCAACTGCATTGTATTTTAATAGTACATCATTTATCTCTTGCCATATCTAAATTAGAGTAAAATAGTCAGATAATGAAAGCATTAATAATTATCAATTCAAACTCACCTTATTTTTATGACACAGTTGTTTAATATTTCCCATTACATATAATCCGTGCTTCGCTCTTGAAAGAGCCACACAAATTCGGTTCGTTAATTCCAAAAAACCATTTCTATTTTCTTTATTGTTTCGTACTAAAGATAGCAAAATTATATCATTTTCCTCTCCTTGGAAATTATCCAAAATACATATTCGTACGGATTTTAATAACGTGTACTTGGCTTTTAAACGTCTTGCAAGGAACCATTGACCAGAATATGCCACGATGATTGTAATGCGTTCTGCATCATATCCATTTAAGACGAGATATCTAGCAAGTGCCATAAGGTACTCTGCTTCAAACTGATTTTCCTTGCTGCTGTCGTTTGAAGAGCTCTCTTGATGTTCATGAGTAATAAAATACAATGGCGATACCACTCCTCTAACAGGTGGATATTCATCAACACTTTCATGGTTTAAAAGTTGCGGGTAAATGGATGGGCATATAAGATTAGAAATTTCTGGTCGCATACGGTGTTGAACATTAAGTGTAAAACAATGTAATCCATTCTCGACCATCCGCTCGAATAAACTAACGCCAAGCTTGTAATCTTGCGTAATTGTGTAATCCGCCGTTGATGGTTTCAGCTGCAAGTGGTCTCCAAGAAGTATTAAATGTTGACAATTACTACTCAAGGCAGTAATTATGTGGGACTCCAGAACCTCCGCGGCTTCTTCCACCATAACAATGGGACATCCCAAACTTTGTAAAGTTTTATGCATACGCGCCGCGCCCGTTGTTGTCATTCCAACGACGTCAACAGTTCGTAACTTCTGAACATTAATCATTTCCATGGTTTCTTCTAGGTCGGAGCTGCATTTTTGAAACTCCAATGAATATTCGTGGAATTTCTGCATTTCAGCATATTTATAAACTTTTAACCACGTAAAATACAACAACCATCGATCGTCAGGATCCATTAGATGTGGATTGTTGTAAAAATGGCGAAAAGCAGATGTATCGGCATCTACTTCCAAAGTGCGAAGATAGTTAAGCTTGGAATCGATATACGCAGTTTGCCTTTGCAAAATTTCCAATTGCATTTCAAGTGTTTCCTGCTCTATGGCAAAATCAGGTGAAAGTTTCAAATCTTCCAAAGTGCGCAATAATGCGGTAATTTTGCCTTTCATTGCAGTGTGAATAGACCCATTTGGTACACTTGCCGTGTACTTGTTTTCATGCACTTCTATTATGTCAAATACGTACTGGTTGTTATTGTACGGAACATCTATATCACTGTCTGCCAAATCTTCTTCCTCGTCACCACTCGCCTGTTGCTGATTATGCCCAGTAGTAGCCTGGAAGATTAGAGACTAATATTTTCAATGCTTATTTTCAATAAGATAATCTTACCTTTGGCGTGTAATTTTCTGATTGATATGCAAGCCAATTAAACAGTTCTTGTTGAGTAGCCGCACTAAACCAAGAACCGGGATATAATGGATCTGATTGTGCTACAAATTTAATATCCAATAAATTTGAAAAAGAATCCACAACTTTAATTGATTCTTCGATATCTTTAATTTTTCGTTGACAATTCAAGTATGTACCATAAGCTCGGCTCTTCTCCTGAAAATAATTCGCGCTAATTCCTTTGACACGCAGATCACGTAAGTTGAAATTTTTCAGAGCTTCACTCTTTGATTGCCCACCAACACGCACTAGTTTGTTGGTAAACTTAAGCAAACCCTCTAAAAACTGATCCAGCGCATGATTGGTATAGCAAATGATGAGCATCGGGCCCGCAGATTGCCAAAGTCGTTTCAAATGAAGTAATTCAGCGGCAATTTTCAAACCCAAAAATGTTTTTCCAGTACCAGGTGGCCCCTGTATGATACAGAACTCTCGCGTCAGAGCAGCTTTAAACGCATCTCGCTGACTCTGGTTTAAATCTTGTCTGATCTCAACGCTTGTGGACATCTTATTGAAATATTTTGGTATTTCTGTCGTAGTTTGAACATCAACTAAGTACCTCTTCATGGGAAATCGACTTTCAGCCATGTAACTCATGCGTCTCATAGCGTTTAAGACTTGAAAATATGGTTCAAAATATATCTGACACTCAATTAGAATATACTTTAAATTTAGTACTAATTCTGTGTTGTCTTCAAATCCAATTACGAGTCTTCCTTGCTTTAAGTGTTCAAGCTTTCTATCGATAATCTTTCCAAAAATTATACTCTTAAAGTAATCAGATGTTAGGCATACCAATGATCCAAACATAAAACGACGACTGTTTTCCAAATTTTTTATTGATTTGGGGGCAAATGCCTGAACAAGGTATCCAACTTGTGATTTAGATGGGACTGTGCCAATACATTGCGCGTTTTGATAAACTTTGATATTGTTTACGCGCTCATTAGTTCCACCTAAAATGAATACAATACTTATAACGTACCCAGCATAATTTTATTAATTACCTCTGATGTTTTCCAGAAATGTGCATATACCCTCTCTTAAAGGAGCTACAAAATCTTCTCGCAATAATCGATACTGGACGTCTAAATAATGGTAAACGCTATCATATTTTCCTTGGATCAGGTTTGGTCGAAGATACGTTTCGACACGTGAAACAATTTCCCATGATTCAGGATAAATTTCAATGTCGCGAAAATCATTAGGTGGTGGTTCTTCATCATATTTATGAGCAATTTCTTCTTTGTGAGAAGACTTTTCTTTTTTCTCCATCTTCTCTTTGAATTCACCTAGTTTCAGTAGTAATTCTTCTAATTGCACACAAATGCTTTCGTCCAATTCGATGTGATGCCGTGTTTTTAAGTTAGGAATTGTATACAGAATTGCTTCAACCAATGAAGGCACAATATCAAGAGCAGTTGTTGGCATAGTTTCAAAAAAGCCGTTTAAAACTACGCAAATATTATTGAAAAATTCATTGTAATTATTCCAAAAGCGTCGCCCACGATTCTTCTTTGCACTATCTTCTAATGGCAGCTGAAGAATATAAGCTCTAACTTGTTCAAAGAAGTCAAATGTTGTCAGATTCACAAATATGTGCGAACATTTGTGCGAAAATGAAGAATATGCAATAATCTGCAGTACCTCAAGCACTAAAACTATTGTATCTGGACTCATTCCGGACTTTAAATAATTTGTTAATTTATCGACATTCTGATTCAATGTAATAATGATAAGCTGAGGATCCATTGCTAAGAGTTCTTCAAGCTTTTTAAATCCCATATAGCCTTTTGTTGGTTGAGAATTGTCCTGGGAATCAGTATTGACATTTTTGGTCTGGCGATTATCTTTCAAAAGTTTTCTCCTATTATCTGTTACAGTTTGAGAGACATTTGTATTTGTCCTAGTATTTCTTCTATTCCAATGTTGATTATTAGAAGTATGTGTTTGGTATATGCCTGCATTATCAGGATTGCATATACTGGCACTTGGTTGAATATTATTTGTATTATCTTTAAAATGTTTCCTATAATTAGGTGTTCTACTTTGAGAGCCATTTGTATTTTTCCTAATATTATTTCTTTTATTCCAATGTTGATTATTAGAAGTATGTGTTTGGTATATGCCTGCATTATCAAGATTGCATGCACCTGCAGTGTTATTTGTATCCATAGTTGAATTGTTTATGTTACCCAAATGATGTGTTGCATTTGCTTGTATTATTGTTGTATTATTTTGATTCGATTTTAGTTTCTCTAGTGATGGGTGTGAAACTTTTTCTGTGCATGTTTCAGTACTCTTCAATTTTGAAATAATTGCCCTAGTTCCAGCAGAAGTTTTCTGTTCACTTATAAAAGAATTTTCTGATCTTGGATTGTTTTGTATAGTTGAACTTCCTGCTTTAATAGAGCCAATTTGTTGAATTCTATTTAGATTTGAAATCTGAGTAGGTCCAATACTATCAGTCTTTGCTGATAAGCTCTGCAAGTTCAAAGTATTTCCACTAGCTCTAACAGCAGTTTTCTCTTTACTAATAGAAGTTTCTGATCTTCTGCTGCTTTGTAGAGCTGAGCTACCTGCATTAGCAGAGCTGATTTGTTGAATACTATTTGGATATGTTTGAGTAGTGCCAATACAATTAGGCAAAGGTTCTTCTAATCTTGGTCTGGTTTGGGCATGTTGATATGCATATGTACCTGAAATTTGAAAAGTGTCGTTTCTAGACTGTGTTGTTATACTCAATAATAAGTTTGTAGCACTCATATACTAATATCAGTTTCCAGCCTATTTATTACGACTTGGTTGACGAAATTTTGAAATTCTGCAAGTTTGGTACAGATCGTCTAGTGAAATTCTTTTCATTAGAATCACTAGAAATTCATTAGAATCCGTCGAGCAACCAAAAAATAGCAATAGTACAGTCCCGTATATACGTATTATTAGTCTAAATAACAGGCGTTGAGATTCATCTGTGCAAGTTTGCATAACAATGGGCTTTAATAAAAATAATTTACAAATTAAACTCACCTCCCTTTGGCTTCGATGCTGGTTTGGGATTCGAATGGTTTTGGCCCATATTTATGACGCATTAAACTATATATCAGCTAAAAATACAAGTCACAATTTGTAATCACAGAGTGTGGTAAATCCCAACTGCACCCAATTGTAAGCAGCTGTATCAACTTATACCAAGTCGAAAATGGGCGAAGCGAAACGATTAGAAAAACAGAGTTGCCAACAATAAAATGTTTATTATTCAAAGTTATTCAACTAGACATAGATATGGATAAACT